>JALIRH010000162.1:0-523366 GCA_023055505.1 Callipepla californica brunnescens | reverse complement strand
CCCCTTATCCCCATCCCGTATCCCCCTTCAAAATCCCCTTCCCCCATCCCCTTCCCCTTCCCCTTCCCCATCCTCCTCCCTTCCCCTTCCCCTTTCCCCTTCCCCTTCCCCTTCCCCTTCCCCTTCCCCTTCCCCATCCCCTTCCCCTTCCCCTTCCCCTTCCCCTCCCCTTCCCCTCCCCTTCCCCTTCCCCTTCCCCCTTCCCCTTCTCCCCCCTTCCCCTTCCCCAACCCCCTTCCCCTTCCCCTTCCCCTTCCCCTTCCCCTTCCCCTTCCCCTTTCCCCTTCCCCTTCCCCTTCCCCTTCCCTTCCCCTTCCCCTTCCCCTTCCCCTTCCTTCCCCTTTTCCTCTCCTCTCTTCTCCTTTCCTTTTTCCTCTCCTTTCTTTCCCTTTCCTCTTTCCTTTTTTTTATTTAATTTTTATTTTTAAACATGGAACTGTCATTATTTTTTTGCAGCTTTTTCTGTGCCCGAATTGCAGCCCCACTCATGAGCTCATTTGAAGTCCTTTATTATTATTATTATTATTTAAACTTTGGTAGTCTTCTCCCGCCCTCCCCCCCCCCCCCCCCCCCCCCCCCCCCCCCCCCCCCCGCCCTTTTTTTTTTAAAGGCTATTTCTGTTATGATTAAATGCCTCCTTGGAAAAGCAGAACGAAAGTCGTTAATCTATATAGACCTTCAAAGAATCGATACACTGGGGACTTCTGTAGGATTTGTTACACTCCATTTTGTTACAGTAGGCAGCTCGTCTGGATTTGTGCACATGTGTTTCTCTCCCTCCCCTCGCCCCCCCTTCTTCCAGCTCCCCCCCCAAGAGTGAAAATAAAGTAAAAGGTCTTTCATGGTAAACAAAACCAGCTTATTCTCCACATAGAACACATGAATAGCTGGAAAAAAACTTACAATAAATGGTGCATTTTTTTCTCTGCTGGGTATAGCATTCAAGATCAGTCCAGTATTCAAGAAGCAGTCCATTTTTTGCTCAGCAAGAGAGTTTAGAAAAGAAGCGTGGGGTCTATTCAAGGATCTTTTCCCCCCTTCACAATTGCTGGGCTTTATGAAACCTATCTTCCATGCCTTGTCAGAGTATTTCTGGGGACCAATTAGTGCTTTGTTGCAAGGCTTCTTTGCTGAATCTTTGAGCAGCAAGAAAAAGCTCTCTTGAGTCTCCCCTTATTTTGACTATTTCAGTCATTACTCAGTGTAATATTAATATGACAAACTGGACGCTGAAGTTTGTATAGAAACACCTCGGCTGCAGGAGGGAGCGTGCAGTGGGTGGTAACAAGCTACGGATCAGCCCGAGGAGCCACACACACAAGGGGGAAAAAAGAGGGGGAGAGAGAATAATGAATGAAAAGAAAGAGGGAAAGAATAAAGATAAATAAATAGTTGGCGCAACCCGAAGAAGTATAATACAGACTTGGAAGGAAAAAAATGGCAATTAGGAGGCGGGGGGGAGGGAGAGGTGGACGGACCCCATGGAGGTGAACTTATTTTGAAACAGTTTTCTGCGTGAACGTAATTTTCGAAACTTTTCTACTTTCAGTGGGAAGGAGAGGGACTGTTCCTTCGGAGAAGAGATCTGCAAGGAGCATCTGCCTTCACTTCTGCATGCTGAATGGAGTTAAGTGTCTCTTCTCGAGCATGCTTTTAAAGAAAGAAGGACTCTGAGCATCAAAACCGCGTTGGTGAGTAATTGCTGCCCGTCGGACAAGAAAGTTGGGAGAGTTATTCGTGTTGTGCCCTCTACACGAGGAATGAAGCCCGTGCTTCAGAGGAGGAATTTAAACCCGGCGTTTTTGACCAGGGACAGCGCCGAATTCCTCTCTAAAGGCGTCTTGGGACAAAGACTCATCGCTTCGGAGACATTTCTTGGGCTGCCAATTAGGGCATAATAAATAATTAGAGGTTTTAAGCATATTAGATACAGCTCATGCTAATGAGCTACATCAGGTCTTGTGCTAACCTGAAGTGACAGTTTGCATATAGGGCTGGGAAAATAAAGAAATAGATAAATAAAAGGGACAGGAAAAAAAAAAAAAAAAAGGAAAAAGAAAAGAAGAAGAAAGAAAGACAAAAAAGGAAGAAAGCAGAAGCGGCCGTAGCCACCTCAGTCCCACTACCGTCCCCGGTTCCCCGCGGGTCCCGCCGGGCTCTGCCGCCCCGGTCCCACAACCCTTCGCCCGCCGGTGCCCCCATTGTGAGGCCACGCGTCCCGCGTCCATCACGACCGGGGATAAATCATCCTCGTTGCCCCCGCCTCCCCGCTTTTTGGATAGCAAAATTGGGGATGGAGGAAAGAAAAGGGGGGGTTGTTTTTCGGAGCCGCTCCTCCGAGGTGGCTGGAGAGTAGGGTGGGGTTCGGGCCGTGCGTGCTGTAGCCTGGAAGGCAGCATCTTCCCCGGGGATGCGGAGCTCCGGCAGCCTCCTGTCCCGCGTATTCGGCGGCCGCTGCCATGGGGACACAGTGCCACCTCCCGGCTACGCACGGGAGGGGATGGGGCGGAGTCCGAAGGGCTCAGCAGCCGGCTGCAGGGAAGGGAGGTCGGCTCTGCAAGGTGACCATGGGGTGGCGGAAAATTCGGTGTCGTTGGTGTCTAAAGAAGAGCCACAGCACTATGAGACTCTTGGTAAATGCGTGCACAACACTCATAAGTCATAGACTCGTGGAATTATTAATATTGAAAAAGACCTCTCAGATCAAGTCTAGCCATTGGTCAATCCCCACCATGCCTACTAACCATGTTCCTCAGTGCCACACCTCCACGTTTCTTGAACACTTCCAGAAACAGTGACTCCACCACCTCCTGTGCCAGTGCAGTGCTACTCTTTCTGAGAAAAAATTGTTCAGTATTCTACCTGAACTCCCCTGACACAGCTTGATGCCATTACTTATTTTCCTATCGCTGTTACCTGGGAGAAGAGGCCAACCCTCACCTCACTACAACCTCCTCTCAGGTCGTTGTAGAGAGCAACAAGGTCTTCCCTGAGCCTCCTCTTATCCAGACTGAACAACCCCAGTCCTCTCAGCCACTCCCCATAAGACTTGTGCCCCAGACCTCTCACAGTTTTGTTGCCCTTCTCTGGACGCGCTCCAGGACCTCCATGTCTTTCTTGTAGTGGGAGGCCCTCATTAAAGGACACCCCATGCCTTATTCACATGCATCCACATAGGATTTGTTCAGGAGTTTCTAGGAAACCCTCTCTCTGTTGCTTGATGCTCCCTCAGATTGAGCAGGACCCTTGAACCAGGGATCCGGGTTTCCTCCTCACAGGAAGGGACTTCCCTGCCCAAACTGCAGAACACGCAACCCAGGGAAGTCACTGCTCTCCAAACACTGGCTAGGAGCAGAGAGGGGAGAGAGCACTTTGAAAAGCAGCCAAAGTCCACGGTCCTTGGAACTTACTTTGTGCTGGCCAGTGGAAGCAGCCAACTTTCAGTGCAACGAGCCCTTTGGTTGTGGGTGAACAACATGGCCAGAAATAGGCACATGTGTAGTGTGTTTATGCCAGGACCAGGGACATTTTGAAGGGGTGTTCAGGTGGAGGCAGTAAAATAGCGAATCCTGGTTAGCAGTGTCACTATGGGGACCTGTGCTTGGTACACCTAACCAGGGCTTCAAAGGCAGCTCAGGAAATTTGAATTCTGAAACTGTCCAAGGACTGTTGCAATCTTGTGTTCATACTGCAATGGCATTGATGTGATCTGTGGAGCAAATACCACACACACATACACGCACACCTTTGCTCCAGAACAAGAGAATGTGGGAATTCCTTCTGGCAAGAAGCTATGCACTAGTTACTTTCCACTCATCACTCCCTGCCCATGTGTGCAGCCAAAGAGTGTACAAACAAGGACGTATTCTGAAAAAGGGGTCTATTAATGCCCAAAGCAACGAGTTACTGCATATGCACATCATACAGCTGTGAGGAACATGCCTTATCAGAGGGTTGAGCTCAATGATCTCCAGAGGCCCCTTCTAATCCCTACAACTCTTTGATTCTGTGATTCCCTTTGGTGACTCTTTCTAAATAAAGTTTAGCTTGGTTTATACCGACTTTTGGCTAAATCTTTTTCAAATTCCTTCTTACCCTCCTGGCTCTCCATGTCTGACATTTTATGCCAGGACACATACACATTTTTCAATTCTTCTGCATCTTTCTTTCTCCTTTTCTTCCTTCACCTTCTTCACTTTTCCATGTCCAGACACATATTCCAGTATGATGTTCATATGACTGATTCCTGTTCCATGCTTCTTTTATGTTTGGCCTCTGTTATCTCTTTGTCTGGTGTAATGAGCTGTGCCTCCTGCTCTCTGACCTCTTGGATGCAGCTCAAAAGGCCCTGCTAAAAGACAAACACCCCAGCTGCTGTGCCGTGTCCCATGTCTGGCATGCAATGAGAGGCTGCTGGAGAACATCTGATCTCCGATCATGTGGAGCGATCCTGGTGGGCAGCCCACCTGATGCTGAATGCACACAGCCACAGGAAGGCCGAGCCAGTGACAAAGCACAGATGTGCAGGAATGAAAGTGGTGGTTAGTCTTGATCAGGATGAGGAGGACTGCTAATTCAAAGCATGTTGCTCATCCCCGGTGGGCACAGATAAAAACAATATGCTGGAATGCTGCTATGGGGAACTAGAGAGGCTGTCCATATGCCAGGGCAGGGTGGGTGGGTGGGGGGTGTGGAATGAGAACGCCCCTTTGGCACAGCTTCCAGGGGAGGGAGCTGGAGAAGGGAATGGGTTTGCCTTGCTTGCTCCACTTTAAATACCTTTGCATAGAGCTCTTGCTACTGTGGTAAGGTTGGAAGGTTTCACCTGCTGTCTCTCTGTGTGAGCATCAACTCCTCTGCACCATGGATGCACAGCACTGCAAGATGAATGGAGACTCCTTCCAGGTGAGCAGTGGGGCCTATCTCTAACCCTAATCCTAACTGTAACCCTAATCCTAACTGTAACCCATGTGCTTGGAAATCTTGTCCCCTTCTCTCCTAGATGCCCATGATGGGAGAAAACAAGGTGCTTTGCAGTACTTGGTTGTCACCACTGTCCCTTTTGGCAGCCAATGGTGATAGCTGTGCTTGCAGATGTGCAGTAGGAATGAAAATGTTACAAAAGGGGAAAGGAAGGAGAGGTAACAGAGAACATGTATTCCTGCATATTTTTCAAGTAGAAGAAGCAGCAGAAAAGACCAGTAGCTAATTGGAAGTCTCTTTAACCTGTGTAATGAAAGTAAGCTGTTAAAGTAAAGCAGCTGAAGTTATGTGCTCCTGTGGCAGAGCTATTTGTTAACTTTTGGCACTCTGAGAACCCCTTTTTATGTTTATTGACTTACTTTGAGCCCTTTGTTTTGGAAAATTCAGGGAAGTACTGAAATACATGACTTTTGGTTTCAGGCACTGTAGTTACTGAAGAAACAAGTGATTTTAACTTGAGGACAGCATAGTTAATTATTAGGACAATATTTTGTCCTTCACAATGCTTCTGGTACCAGAGAAAAACTGCAACAGGTGTACAAAAAGTGTTGTTAGGAAGAGTGCAGCCAAGGAAGCTTTGTTTCCTACTGCTCTGTGTGGTCAGACTGAATTTCCCTCAAAATTTGCTAGTGTTTCACCATGTTACTTCTCCAGGTAGTGTAATTGCTTACCCATAGTGACATGTGTGGGAGCTGAGCATCTAAATGCCCTAAGAAAATGGACTCTAAGTGGCTTGGAAAGTAGTTCCATTTTCAGAATTAACTTAGGAATCTTATTTTCCCTCAGCAGTTCTGGAATTCGCTCTGAAGGGTTTTACTTAACCAGCTCAGAAATTGATTAGAAGGCCAGCAGGTCCGTGTTATTGTCCTCCAATACAGCCATGTGTTTTAGAAGGGCAGTGTCAATGCCTGCGTGAAACAGTTAATGAAAAACATAGATCTGTATTGCACTCAGGCAAGCTGTCCTTGCACCTACACACTCACTGATGTAAGAGATAGTGATAGTTCCGGAAATGGATGTAACTATTTGTCAACTTGTTCTTATTTTACTTCCTGAAAAAAGAGACTTAGAGCTGACTTTTTTTTCACACAACATTTATAGTTCATATATGAATATCATACAGGCAGTATTTCAGTGCCAGCGAAACAATTTGTTCAATTCTTAATCATCACTGCAGAAGTAAGTGTGGAATTGAACTCAAGCTGCAATTCATCTCTGTATGAGGTTGAAAGCCAATAAATTAGAATTAAAACTGAGAAAGGATGAACTGTAATCAATAGTGAAAAATATGCAGGTGTAGTACAAAAAGTTCAGCAAGAGATTTGGGTCCCTGTGTTTATGCTGATGTGTTGGTTCCAGTGTTCGCTGTCTCTAGATACGTATAGAAAAAAATCTGGGTACCAGTTGGTAAATCGATCATTTTAATCTTCCTTTGCCTTGCACTGAAAACCTCTGCCTCTGTGGGAAGACTTAAACTTGCACTAATTTTCGAGCAAAGAACTCCCAGTTAGCTGCATTCAGATGCAAATGTGCAAGAAGTTAAATAAGTGTCATCATGTTTTCAGAATTAGTACTTGGTCCCTTCTGCAATGTGCAGAAATTTATTTACTGGAGTGGAAAATGAGTGAAAACAGCCTGAAAGTGTATTTTCTCAGCAAATCCAGGTTAGTGACTAATAAGAACATATCTGCACTGGAAAGATGTCTTCTGAGACTTTGAGGGCAATCTTATGACGTAAAGTGTGCAATACATAAAAATTACTCTGGAAATTAAACTAGCTAGAAAAATCTGTTGTCCCTCTTTGGCAGTAAATACTCACATTAGCAGCAGCTTAAAAGACAGCCTGAAGAACCAGCAGTTATATATTTTACAAAAGAAGGTAATTCATTATAACGCTGCCTCAGGAAATGTCCCACCAAGAGCTTCACAGCTTTCCAAGCAGCTGGATTTCATTATTAATGTCTACTACAAATACCTCCTTTGCTATTTTTAAGGACAATATAGGGAACTGGAACCCTTTTTACTCTAATTTATATGTTAAATTTAGCAGTAGCTATAATGAGGACAGATTCTGACTGAAAATGGATCCTAATACTGAAAAATTTGAAGGATATACACCTTGAGTCAGGTCTTGACCAAGGGCTTGTTACATCAGCAGCACTCTGTGTTACAAATATCTGGTGTGATCTTTGAAATGCCATCCAGAGATCATGTGTCCAAGGCCATCAGGGTTTAAAAAAACACAAATAAGATCTTACTCCAGAAGTCTGTGGTAATTGTACTTCAAATTACATTGATATTAGAAATTAGTTAAGCAACGTGGTGTTACTCTCTTTTATCCTGAGCCTTAATGAAAAAGAAGCTGGGAGGTGTTTCACTGTAGCTGAAACCAGATTAATATTTCCATTTTTCCCTGATCTTGATGCACTTGAGAAGTGAAGCAGGGCAGAAATGGAGGGAGGCTATTTTTATTTCTGACTACCTTCCTCACACGTGGGACATAATTTAAGAGAATATATTGTGCGTCTCTAGCATCAAAACTAAGAGCAGCCCCAAAGCTGTTCTCTTCCCCTGGAAGCAGTAGTTGTTAAATTCTATTCTAAACATCTTCATGTTCTCCTTACATTGCTAATGCAGTGCAAAAGAGCAGTGGAGAAAAGCAAAACTAACTCCTGGGGTGAATTTAAAGACTTTCTCATTTCTTTCAGGAATCCATGTACATTGAAGAGTCCTCAAACAAAAATGGTGTGATTTCTTTGATCTTCTCTTTGAAAGAAGAAGTTGGGGCATTGGCTAAAGTTCTGCGCACGTTTGAGGTAAATATTTTTCTTCATGAGACCCAACCATGTCTTTATCTTTTCCCCACCACAGCAGCATTTGCTCTGCGTGTTTTCAACTCTATCTGATTGCCACTGTGGCATTCTTTTCTTCTGGAGTTGTAAACACTTGAAGTCCTGGAAAAGAAGTTGCCTTTTTTAAGCTAAAAGCTTGATTTCAAGGTTTCACTTAAAATCTCCACCTTTAACTGATATGAGGATGAAAAAAAAAATAGTTTGTCTACATCTTAGAAGAAAATATCCCACTGTAGCAGTTAAAATAAGAGGCAGAAGTCAATTAGGCAATAACTAGAGAATGGCATTTGAATATGTATATGTACAGTAAAGAAAGACAAATAGAACCTGAGCATGAGCCATGTGGCATGAAGAATTTCTGTGCGGAGGAGTAACTGTCCTCTAAGCTCCTGTTCACCTCAGTAAATCGGACACAAATGAACCGACTGTCTCCCACTATTGGTACTTCTACAGAGAGGTTGGAGTTGCCTCCAAAACAGTATAAGAAAGGCACTGTTTTGTAGTTTGTTCACTCTCAAGGAGTGTATGAACTTGTACTGGCTTATTTGGAAAGCTCTAGGGGAAATAATTGAGCCATTTATCTTCCAGGACATTGTGTGCCAGTTTATTCTTAAAGAAATATTTCCCAGATGCTATGGATGCTGTTTAATAAGCATGAAATCTTTGCAATTCAGGATGGTTGTGTTGCAACACATATGGCTATGTGCTCTGTGCTCCCAAGCAAATACTCTGTGCTCCCAAGCAAATACATTCTGTTACAGTGGTTTTGCAACTTAAAGAAAAACAAATAACACGTTATCATGGGTTTGTTGTGTCTGAAGGCAGTTCTTTCTGTAGAACACTATAAGTTGTGGCATGCATACTTTCCATTCATAAGCTAATCGACAAATAAATGAAATATTTGTGTTCTACTAGAACAAAGTAAAAATAATTATGAATTACAGGCCATATTTGACTCATTAGGATGTATTAGAAATCATACTAATGACAACAGAGCTTGTCTAAATCTGTGAACTGACTACGATAACACAATCCTGCAAAATTTCCATATGTTGGCAGCGTGTCTACTAATTTTAATAAGGAAGTCTGATGATATACTTTCATGATGAAAATAACATTTCATTAAATGTATTACCATCTTCTAAGCAAATTATTATCAATTTTAAAGGAAAACTCTGGTATGGGAGGGAGATAAGTAGCTGCCACAAGGATGTAACTCTTCTAGCCCCAGAGCAGATACCTAAATGAGGCCAGCTAAATAATGGCTTTCAGTCATGACTCTGATGACAGCCAAAAAGACAGAAACTCAGGTAAAGATGCCTGATATTACTTATTATTATTATTGGGAGGGTGGATTGATGGTTGGAATAGATGATCTTAGTGATCTTTTCCAATCTTACTGATTCCATGATTTTATAATTCTATGATTCTTATCCTAATTAAGACAATTCTTTTTCTGAAAATTTACAGCTTCTCCCCAGCACTAAGATTTACAGAACACCTAGCATAGGTGTTCTTATGCAAGCTTTGCACTCTGTTAGCAACCCAGTAGAGAAACTGATGGATCTCCCCTTGTGTGAGAGTGAAGGGTGTATATGTCTGAGACAACTTATTGTATTCCATCCCTGCTTGATAAAAGCAGCTATAAGACACAAGTTAGTGGTCAGAGTTGATCCAGAACCACTGTTGGTGGGCTCCTCTGTTGAGCAAGACCCCACACTTTGTCCCCAGAGTTGGTTCTGGCCTAAGGAAATATGTCAAATTGATCTGAGAGGAGTGGTACAGAGAGGAAATGTGGGTGTGGTTCTTCTGTCTGTTGCTGCCATGTGTAGCCACATGAAGTATGAATAAAAAAAAAAGAAAACAAAAAAATACCCACAAAATGTGATCAGACAGTTCCCTAGAGCAGCAGCCGAACTGCAGCTGCCTTTCTGTGGTTTAACCTGACAGGTAACCAATCACCACATAGTCATTCATTCAATCCCTCCAACCCACCTTCCCAGTGGGATGGGGAAGAGATTTGGGAAAAAAAAAGCAGAACTCATGGGCTGAGATAAGACTATTTACTAAGACAGAGAAAAGGAAAATAGTTATAATTGTGTGTGTATATATATACACATATATAACGTATGTGTATACATGTGTTCATATATACATATATAAGTTCATATATTTATATATAATACATATATTTATACAAGTGACGCACAAGCAATTGCTCACCACCTACTGACCAGAGTTTAGCTAGGCCCCAGTGAGTGGAGGAAACCAACCTGACATTTCCAAACTTGAACTTATCAATAAAAAATATTGGAACTAAACTTTTCATTACATTAATATAGAAATTTATAAATACATTTATTCCTGAGGTTCTTTCTCCAATGGTATTACAAATAATAGCAGACATTTCAGCAGTAAAATGTGTCAAACATGTTGCAAAATATTACATATTTTCTCAGACCCCTCATAGGTGGAAGCCTTCTGTCTTCTCTTCACTGAAATTACTATCTCAAAACCAGAGCAGGAGTTGAGTAGAGGATCCAGCTTTCAGTATTACTTCCAGTGTGTATGGGTCTAGCTCACAACACTATCGATTTGCACCAAATAGTATTCCTGCTCTCAGAGTAAATTACTACTCATTGGAGGAATGGGTGGGAGTGACAGGTTGCACTAAACAAGACCTAAGTTTTCAGAGCCAGCAAAAGTTAACTGTGTTATTTTTTTTTTCTTGTTTTTTTTTTTTTCTTTTTTGTAGCTTGCTTTATTAAATAGAAAGTCCAAAGTGATTGTTATCTCTTCATCCCTTGTGTAGATATTGGCTCTATCATGTTGTTTCTAAACCAGGAGAGGCAGGCAATCACTTTGGCCAGGGTGTGAGTTGGAAATGCCTGCACTGATAGATGAATTGACAGGCCCACCTCTAGACCACAGCACATATCTGCACAGCTACATCTTTTCCATGTGAGAATTCAGTGTCCTTGTTCCATGTTCTCAAGATGGTTTCACCTCTTTCTAGAGCCAAAGGAGCAGGACTTCTTGATCAAGTGAAACAACATGACATTTTATATAGGGGAATTCTCTTTTTCTAATTATGTGCAGTGCCACGTGTTCTCATGTCTGATACCATCCCATCCGTGTTTGTATGTGTGTTTTGTGGCTATATTACATTGAGAACCTCATGCTAAACTTCAGTGCAGGAGAAGTGGTGCTGAGTGATGTAAATGAAGGGACAGGTACTGATGTAGTGCCATCTGTGGGTCCATTTGTGTCCCAAAGCTTGTTCATGCAGTAGATAGATGTGAGGGAGGAAATGTTAAAGCTCTGTCTTTAGCTGAGAATCTAATCTTTGGACAGTAAAGCTGAATGCTAGTCTTCACTTCAGGAAGTTGTGGCTGAAGGCATCTCTGCGACTTCCTAACTTCTTTGATCTATGAAAATCAGGCAGTGAATTTCTACTAGTTCTTCTACTAGTGACCACCCTGAACTAGCTGTCCTTCACTGAAGGGGAGTTGGACTAGATGACCTTTAAATGTTCCTTCCAACTCAAACAATTCTATGATTCTATGATTCTTCTGAAAAACTTTTCCTTCAGGAAGCCCTAAACTTGTATGTGGTGAGGGCTAAAAGAACACATCATTTTTGTTGTTGTTGTTCTTGTATAAGGAAATACAAGTAAATCCTTATTCTGGAAGATTTAATTCAAGTTTTCACTGAATATTCATTAACAGTGATGCAGAGCTGTTACTGGCTTTCATCTAGTAACAGCTGGGATCTCCTGATGAAGACAAACTTACTTAAATCATATTCATGTAAACAAGCTTGAGATGTCATTTCATACTACTACTTAGTTTTAGCAACCATGTGAAGGAGCACTTAGCAGTACAGAAACTGAAGGAGATACAAATGCTACTGGAAGCATTAGTCCGTAGCATTTCCAGAAATTACCCATCTCCACTCAGTGTAACTATGAAAACACTTTTTTTCTAACAATAAGGGCATTACACTTCTTGAGGAAGAGATCAACTTCTGTTGCCAGTGACCTCAAGATTGCTGATACTGAGTAGCATCAAACTGTCTGGATCCCAGTGGTGCAGGGCTGTTGCATCATGGTAGACAATCTGTTAGGATAGTACAGCTGGCATAATCTGGGGAAGAGGACAGAATTGCTCCATGGCCTCTAAGAGAAAGCCAAGGATGATTTCCAGCTGTATAGAAAGGTAGGCAGGGAGACAGGCTACCTTTCTGTATCCTCTACTGCCTCTGTGATGAATCAAAATCCATATAGATAGACCCTGTCATTCAAAAATCATTACTTCAACAAAACAGGCTTTTTTTCAACTTGGTTTTTGAGTTCTCAGAACATCTCTTATGATTTCTATATTCAATGGGAAGTGATAGAGATACAGTCAATTTGATGCTCAGCTAATGAAAGCTGAGATCTGTTACCCCCAGAAGTGCTTTCAACTTTAGTTGTAAGCTAAGAAGTGAGAAATTTTGAGAGACTTCTGGTGATAACTTCAGGGAGTCTGACAACACATACTCTTGTGATCTTGCTTAAATGTTACAACTAAATGCTTCTATCAGTCCTCAAGGCAGAATCTATTCTGTTATTCACACTTGCACTGCCTTGAATGAAATGCAAAGTGAGCAGCTACCCCTCCTCTGTCAGCACGGAAGCACTCCAGCAGGCATGTGTCTATAGCATGGAACACAATGAAAAGACTCAACCTTTATGCTGACCATAAACCTAAGGAGAAGTAGGGAAACACCAACACGCTGCAAGTTCTTCACAGCTGGACTGGAAATAATGGGTCAAATACAGCAAAGGAATGTCTGATCTCAAACTTTGTGTTCAAGTGATTTCTACCAGCTATAAAATAGTGAAGCCAGGAGAAACAAGTGTTAACAGTTTGGGTATAAATCTAACCTGGAACATGTGACACACCAGACCTTCTAAAACTCAGAGTTGGGTTCCAACAACACTGAGTTGTTGAGTTAATTTTACTCAGAAATCTTGAAACTTCATCAAATAGGTGAATTTCTCTATCCTTGGAGGTGGTAAGGCCAGGTTAAATGAGACCCTGGGCAGCTGGATTTCATATGTGGCAGCCTTGCCCATGGCATGGGTTTGGATCTGGGTGGACTTCGAGATCTCCTTCAACCTTAGTCATTCTCTGATACTATGATCTAGAATTTGCATTGGTTGTCTTTTGAGGACACATATTGTAAAGCTCTCAAGCTCTACTAAAAACACAGAGATTTAAAATTGCTCAAAATAAACAAACAAAAAATCCCCCATCACCTTTCTCAGGCAGCCATTTGAATTCAGAAGTTAGAGATTTAAACAAAGCATTGACTACTTGATGCCACTTCAAGATTCAACAATAATGAGTATACAAGAAAGATGTGAAAATATGAACATCAAACACTAGATGGAGTACTTGGACTAGAATAAAATTGAGTGTTTAAAACAACATTGCTAATGGAGCCACTGGAAGTATTTTGAAACTGGGGGGTTATTATCAATGCACAGCATATGACAGCATGCTTCTATGAGAGAGACAGTTCAGGGATCTATGCTGCTGAATTCCTGCCTTGAAAACAGTCACCAGAAGGGCCCTCCTTTCAGCTGCTCTGTCACTGTGTCCTGAAGCCTGCACACAAGGAATTAATGGGTTGGTTTTGCATGTTACTGAGCTGCACGGCCCTCTTGAATAACAACCAAAATTGTCTTCAAATCCTGCTGGAAAGTAGTTGTGCTCATCCTAGGTGTAAGGAAAGAGGTAACTCTCTCCGTAAGATCCTTCTGTCCTGTAGTTCTTTTTTGTTGCTGTTGTTTTTTGTTTTTTTGTTTAATTATTTTTTTTTCTTTTCCCCAATCTCTTCTTTTTCCATGATATTCTTGAGTCACTGATGCTACTGCTGCCTTGTACCCACTCCATGGCTTGCTCCTCATTCCCAAGCCCAGAACAGTTCACTCCATTTTCCAGGCACTTCTAGTTGTGCAGCTGCTTGCTGAGCCCAGCTGGAGAACTGGTATAGCTTACAAATCATCTGGCCAAAACTAAAATACATGGTTTGAGGTAACTATGGGATATCTCACAGCACAATGCTACCCCTGGGAGAGGGATGCTGAGAAGGGAAGACAAGTAGGTGGTAACAGCTGCTGAAGAGAGACCCACGTTATCACAACCACTACAGCAAGTCGGACCAAGTTCTCTTCTGATAGTATGAAGATACAGGGTATAATGCCCTGATGCACCTGTGCAAAGTGAATGTAAAGTGGTACCTTGTTGTGTCTGGCCCACCCTTTGCGCAGAGATGTATTTTACACTCATTCTGGGCCTCTGTGAGTGGCTCTGCCAAAGGTGGTGCCAGCCCTGAGTTACTGCACCGATCTCCATGGCATGGTCGCGGTGAAAGAGCCCTATGCCTTCTCTCTGTCAAAAACTTTCCAGCTTGGAGTTATTTGAATTTCCATCTCCTGGCCAATCTGCCACCCAGTGCCTCATCGCGCAGAGGGACAATGTGCAGTCTGTTTGTGAAATGGGGCTTTGGAGGCCTAAAACAAATTGTCCTCAGGGCCCAGCACAGTGACAGCCATTCTCTGCCCACAGACAGCCCCATGAGGACAGTATCTCTCTGGAGCAGCAGTTGGTGGTGAATGCGCTTTTGACCTTTTCAACTTATTGTATTGGTATCTAGCCAAACAATTTAAGTTCATCTGTAGCGTGTGACACTCAGAAAACAGAGGAATGACATGCATGCTGTTTCCTACAAAGTAATAAACTGCCTTTTGTGGTGGAGTGAATGAGGCCTTTGCTGCTGATGGCCAGATGCCCTACTGCGCTGTGCAAGCACTGAGAGTAGCAAAGAAAACCTTAAAGTGCTTGAGAAGCTCAAGCTAGAGGGAGGTAGAGAAAAAAAACTTCCCTCTTTCTTCCCTGTAGGTCACAAATAGATCCTTGCAGCATTTCTTCATGGATAAAATCCTGACCCCACTGCAGGGGTTGATACTGACTCTAGGGGGGCTATCATTTCACCCCATGTAGTCTAGGATCTACTCAAGACTGAAAGCAGCAAAACAGCAGTGTCACTGAGGCTACTCAACACTGTGTGTCAGCTCCTCTGACTCCTCTGGGTTTACTCTTCAGGCCAAAATTTTCTTGCAGGGTTAAATCTTTTCCCTGCAAGAGACAGAAACTGTGACCCAGCCATGGTTTGGGCCATGGTGGGAACCTGAAGGAAGGTCAGCACTGACTAAAATCTGTTACAAAGATTTCTTAAAAGATTTTTCTCAAAAATACAATATTAGCTGCTGATTGCTTTGCTTATATCATACTTGTCATGATGACAACTGAGGTCAGATACCAACTAATCCCAGTTGTTACATCTGTGGCTGTAAATAGTTTATTCAGAGCTAGGAGGTGCTGCTGTTTGTAAGTGAAGGTCTTTGGTGAGACAGAATTTGACCTTCTGCGCTAAAGAAAAGATTTTGTTGTTGTGAGAGTGATCAGACTCTGGAGCATTTTGTTCGAAGAGGCTGAAAAGTTTCTATCAGTGGGGATACTCAAAATCTAACTGAACAAAGTACTGAGCAATCAGCTTCTGTGAAGTCTACTTGAGCAAGTGCTTCAACTAGACGATTTCCAATGGCCTCATTGACTGCAATGCTTTGTTTTTGTGATTCTGTGATCTTACAATACCCGCGTTTTTATTTACACAACCGCAGGCTACCTTTCTGGTGCAGATCCATGTTTCCTATTGGATCTCTGCCCAAAACCTGCTCACAGACCTGGAAGCTGTGCAGGTGACTCAATTTCCTTGGCAGAAGGTTAGCTCAAAGGGCAACCCACTCCTTGCTTTTCTGACCTCCTTTAAAAATATTCATAAATACAGCATTCACCTTCTGTTAGTAGTAAGAAGCTCCTTTATTTCTCGTGTTTCCATGTTTTTGTCCACACAGATGAGATCCCAATATGTACTTGCAGTACTGGAGTTACCATTTACAATACAAAGTCTATTTGCAATTTTCATCACTTTTTTCAAAAGTTTATGCAGTAATGGTTTTTATACTGCTGCTCTGCACAAGGGTGAATCCTACATCTCCCTTTTAATTTCCTTCTGTTCTGAAAGTTTTCAGTCAAACGGCCATGTCAAGTCAAGCATCTGCTTTTGAGTTATTTGTGCTATATGGTGTAGGTAGTTGACTGACATGTATTTTAGCTACTTTTTATGCTGTATTCCTTCCCTCAGATACTGTGTGACCAAAATCCTTCTTTTCCATAGGAAAAAGGCATAAATCTAACCCACATTGAATCTCGACCTTCTCGTCTCAATAAAGATGAGTACGAATTCTTCATTAACTTGGAAGGCAAGAATGTCCCAGCATTGGACAAGATCATCAAGTCCTTAAGAAATGATATTGGAGTAACAGTGCATGAGCTTTCACGAACAAAAAAGAAGGACACTGGTAAGGATACACTGTCAAAGACAATATTGGCAAGGAATACTCATGTCACACACTTAAATTATCTCCTCTTCTGCTAGCAGAAGTGTTAACCTTGGACCTGTATGGCTGTGTCTTCCTCTCTCTGTCTACTTTGTATTGTAACCTTTTTCATACATTTTTTTTCAATATAGATTACTGTGCTCCATTTTTGGCCATATTTTTGACTAGGTCTCCTGGGAACTGTTGTTACAGTATTTTGTTGTCATCAGTTGATGCCACATACAGTTTCTTAAAGACAGCCTTATTGCAGTGCACTGATCACCAGTTTTTGCTCATTTGTTGACTGTTTATAAACTCTTTATTCAATGGATGCTTCCTACAAAGCCCAGCAGCCTTTCAGATACGTTCTCCTTATTCAGAGAGGATCAGCTAGTAAATGACAGCATAACAAAACAGGAAGTGACAGCAAAATGCAGACTTCCACCTTGCTTTCCCCCTTGCTGAATGTCTTTGGGACCTCGTGAATTACCATGGCACAAACCCTGTGGTGTAGTGGAGGTGATAGGAGTCCAATCCCATGCAAAGCCTGGCATGAAATGGCAGCATACTCAGGGGAATAGTCACTTTTTTAAACACTGAGTTTTTACTTTTCAACATCTGTTTCATGAGCTCTGTTCACTGGCTTCTGATGCCCCTTGCCTATGTGGCCCTTGCACCTCTGGGCTGACATGAGAGGAGGGGAGGAAAAGTTCCCAACAGTGGCTGTCACTCCTTCCCATGCTCTCTTTAGCAAAGGTACATGCATGTTAAACACTGTTTGTCTCTCCATTATTTGTGCCTGGGGACCTCCCTCACTTCTGCTACTGAAATTAGGGAGACTGTGCCACCCACTTCAGTGGGATCAGGAATAATTCCCGCCTTTGGAGGGAATAAGAAAAGATTTTCTGAGTTGCCACACTCCTAATTATTGCTTGAGTTGAGACTGCCTTGTACAGTGGTGGCTGCCCAGCATCTGATCTGAGACACATAAATTCCTCTTCAGATAACAGATGTGGTTTTAATAGGATTTCAGACTTTAAATACTTTAGGTCTGGATCTTCCTCTTCCTTTCTAGGAACAACATGAAAGGACATTAATACCTTCATGAGATCAGTGCTGGTAATCCTTTTACCACCTCCTTTGTGTCCTCCCCATGACATTACATCTGAAGATGAAAACGAAGTTGGCAAATATTCTTTGGATTCAGTTCTTTCCATTCATGAGATGGAGGGACAAAGGATTGATTAGATGATTTATGGTCATGCCAAATAAAAGATGTTCTCTCTTTAGGACTTCTTTTATTTCCAGAAGAAAGCTGCAGGACCTAGCAGGTTTACCATTGCTTTCGTGTTTCTAATTGTTATTACAAAGTTGTTAAAATTATGTATAAACCTAGGCCAGAGTCAGATAGAGATGCAGCTCTAAATATCAGCCAGGAAGTTTATGTGGCTGAAATTCTGACCTCACAGAAGTCGAAACATCCATGGTCTGCTGGTCAGCTGTGGGATTAGATTTCTCTGCATGTTAATGTGTTGATCAAAGCATTTTTTGAGCTAGATTATCCTAGTGCGTGCATGCTGCAGAAAGGAAATTGATCCCCTTTCTTCTGAGAGGATAATTTGTGTTTGTTTCTTATTTCTAATAACTGAGAAATAGTATGAACTGAGAACAACTTACTGACAAAGAGAGAGAGGAAGACTGATATGCATTCTTGTTCTTTCCCTATTCCTTTTATTTCAGTTTCAACTTCTCTCATGAGTAGTAAGGATACAGTCAAACTGAAATCCCCAAAGAGCCACATCTGAAAGGTCAAAGAAGCACTGCTTAAGGGTTGAACTGTGGGTGGCAAATTCTCTGCTGAGGCAGTTACAAGGGCAGACTGAAATGGAGCATACTGAGCTGTAGGAAGAGTGTAGGAAGAGTGGTCCTTTATTTCTGATAGCAGTAATAATTAATAGGCCTTGTGGTGCCTTTTAGGTCAGCCTACCTTTTAAAAGTATGCATCCTCTTGTCAAATCTGGTCACAACCTACAGATGTCCCTTTGTGAAATTTTATTCCTGAAGCACAGAATGAGAGTGATACACCTCCAGGGAGCAAAGTTTCAGGCATATGGCTCATGGGGATATTGTCACATTCTTCTCAGTTGACAGGTAAAGTTGGGAATGTTTTCTCCCAGAGCCAATCCACAGTCCCTTGTGATCGATTCTTTCACCATTGCCTGAAGTTGCTCCTAGCCTTTCCTTGTTAAGGATTCCCATTGCTCATGCTCATAATTTGAGAAGAAAACCCCTTTTACTCAGATTCCCATAGGAATCACACAGTGCCACTCTCAGGGCAGTACTTTGTGGAGAGTTAGAAGAAATTACTGTCTTCTTCTCAATTAAATACATGCATCTGCATTACTGGACAAAGTATAAATGAAAGACTCGATTTTTTTTTTTCTGTGATTTTTTTTTTTTTTTTAATCTGGACACTCCAATTGTTCTTAGGGTCTTTGCTCTCATAAAGGCAAAATGGAATTTTGGTTTCCCTTTTACACACCAAAATGTAACAAATAGGGAGTTTCGATCAACAGTGTAATGCCATCCGAGAGCAGACCAGCAAAATGCCACAAATGCAGTGACAGTCTTAAAGCTCTAGATGAGATGGGATAGCAGTCACTGGGTCAAATGGCCTTTGTAGAGATGGAAAGATTTGTTGTGAAAACAATGTTTCTCTTAATGGCTCTTTTTGGAAACAGGATGGGTATCTGCAGACCTCTTAGACCCTATGAATAAAAGGAATTAAATATTATTCTTTTGCTGCATTAGGGAAATGCAGACAATTTAATGCATTTCTGAGACAGTCTGGAGCTGATGTTCTGTAAGGGCCTTGTTTGCTGAACCCTGAGGCTGGCCAAAGCATTTGGGGCTGTTTAAAAAAGGGCTAAACCTGGGCCTCGAACTGCTATAAATTGCATAGACCTGTCTTTGACCCTCTTCACAATGATCCAAATGGAAGAGTTCTGCAGAAGTCCTTGCTGCCCCTGCTTTGCTGCCCTTCATATAAATGGCTTATTAGCATTCTGCTAAGCATTTGACCCCATGGTAATTTGGTCACCACTTGGGTGTCCAGCACAATCCCATAAATACCGCTGTTTCACTTTGAGACAAATCAATATTTATTACTGATCAGCCCATGTTTGCTCCTCAGACCTTCACAGAGGCCCAGTGTTGCAACAGCTTGCTCTGGCAATTCGTTAACAGTCACACAGACAGACAGTGAGTCTGGCAGTGGGGCAGGAGGAGGCTGTCGCAAACAAAATATGGGACAGATTCATCAGGGGATAATTTGATTTGATAGTTGCTGGGGGGGTTGGAGACAGCATCCCAGCACACCACAGCCACACAAAGGCCCTTTTGCACCCTGATGCCTGTTGCTGGTTCTGTATGGATTTGGTGCTGTGACAGCACCAGGGCTGTGCTCAGCACCTGTGATTATTGTTGCCACAAGTGCTTGAGAAGGTTCAGAAACAGGTAAATAACCCAGAGCATCAACAGGATTCCTCTCCTAGAGCCTACTGTTTTCAACCAGTGCAGCTCTACTTGAGCTACTGACAGTGTATGGAAGTGTGAGGGGGTGACAGAGACCCACTGAAAATAGATCTGGTACCAACAGTGGCTGTGCACCTAAAAGATAAGATGTTGTGCCTGTATAGGGGAAAAGTAGACAGAGACTGACACTATGTCATCCTTGGGCATCAGTCTGCACTACAATTTATCACAATCTCTGCACCATGTACTATGAGAAAGCTGTGAATAAAATGTGTTTAATGAAATCAAGTCATTATTATATGTTCTCTCGGTTCTTGAAGCTGAAGTGATTAAAACCATGCCCATCTTAACCTTTCTGAATCAAGGTAGCAAATCCCTACATATTTCCACTGCAGACCTCAGCCCTTCTGGTCTTTCCTCACAGTCTTAACCTGTCTGTTCATGGTGCATCCCTGACAATGGTGGTTCCTCAGATGTCAATTCAAACACTGACAAATCCTTTGCTGTAGGGCTGCCAGGCAGCTTTTTTTTTTATTTATTTTTATTTTTATTTATTTTTTTTTTTTCCAGTGCCTAATCCCAAAGCATTTGCCATATATAGTGATAGTGGGGTATCAGCTCCCCTAACAGCAGGGAGTCTGAAGCACAAAACAGTGTGGCAAACCGCCATCCACACTCTGCAGTGGCAGAGCTGGAAGAAAAATGCCATGCCCTGCTGCTCGTATAAAAAATAGGGGCAGGATGGCTGGGTGGGCTAACCTCTCATATGTTAAAAGACAGTACCGACTCTTCTCTAGGATTCAGTATAGCACTTTCTAATCACCTCCCCTAGCTGGTTTAACTTAAGGGGCATCAAACAGCAAGGTCCGAGCATTTCTCGGGAAACCAATCAGCTAGTGCTAAACAAAGAGTATACACTTAGAGAAGACGCTCTGGGACTGCTGCTGCCATCTAGTGACTCTTTCAGGTCTATCTGTCAGGGTAAAGAAAGGTGTGCAGCTTGAAAGGAGGGAAAAAGTCTTAGAGGTCTTAGCAGAAGTGCTGGTTGGAGTCAGGCTGGACTAAGCCAGGAGCTGGACGGACAGAGTGAAGGTGGTTATGGGACACCAGGTCAGAGGATGTGAGTGATCTGCATGCAGCCAAGCCATGACCTCCCAACAAATGGCTCATGTCACTCTGGCCATTCTGCTCAGGTGCCTTGCAGAAACCCAGTACCACAAAAGCAAGGCTGAGTAGTCCCGGAGACAGTGTGATCCTCTTATCCCTTTCGTGGTCCATCAGGAGCCACAATGAGCCCTGTCAGCAAGCCACTGCAGAAGCTTACATAGCAGCTGCCTACAGAATTCTGAGAGGCTCTGTCCTTAGAGGGAGATGTTCTCCAGCCTCTGCCTGAGCAAGTGGTCCTGTTCATGAGAGTATGCAGGAATTAATTTATATCAAAAGAAATAAGTTTAAAGCAAAAGGGAGTGGTTCTTCATATCGCATTTAATGAAATGATGGAGTTCAGTGCATCAGAGTGTCTTGGAGACAAATCTGTATGTGGATTAAAAGAACAGTTGTATTTGTGAAGAAAATTTCCTCTGATGCTGTTAAGTTCAAGTATAGCTGTGGTCTCTGACTCAGGAAGGCCTTCAGTGGCCCACTGCTGAATTTGGTGAATTGCTGGGGAAGTAACACTGTATATCATCCCTACTCTGATACTACTCCCCTTGAGCTGTACTTAATGGCTTTACTTCCCTGGGAACGGCAGAGGTGGAAGAACTAACAAAGGATATCGAGAAAAGAAAAGTATAATATCAGTGGAAAAGGAGAAGGAAGGAATGGAAAAAGCAGAAGATAGACAGATAGGATCAAAGTTCCAAAAATGGAAGAATGGAGCAGCAGAAGAGAACACCAAGCAAATGGAAGCTGCAGCTACCAGTGGGTAGCAGTACCTAGAGGACTTACATAGGAATGCTGTGCCCAGTGTACTGATGGGACAAGGGAAGGGAACAGGCCCACAGACTCTGCACTCTTCTCATCAAACTTCCTAGCTTAGCATTGCAGGGGGGTGACCAGTCTTAGAATTGACTAACAAGTCTGTGCACGTCTTGGTGTGCAGCCAACCCCTCCTAGAAAAGGTGGGAAAGAGATCATAGCCTAGCACAGCTACTTTGCATAAGTGCCAGGCCTCTTGTTGCTGAAAGGAGTGCCTGTGCTACAAGGTAAACATAGCCATGGCTTCAAAAATCTTGTCCCACACACCTTGCAACGAACTCTTCCTTGTAGCTCAATTGCTGTGAAGGCATTTGCTTTCCACTTTCCCCTGTCTGAACACACCACATCTGGAAAGTCCCATTGTTCTTCCATGCCTTCCACGTTATGACCTTCTGTAAATGGAAGGCCACAGGGGCATTCCATGCCATGTAGTCAGTGTGGTCCCATTTCGTATCCTGACTGCGCTGCAGGAAGCGTGTATAGAATGTGAGTTACAAGGCAATGAAGAATCAGGCCCAGAATGTTAATTAAATGAATACATTATTGTATAATGAGTGCAGTAATACAATGCTAGTTTGAGGTATCAGAGTGCCATTTATCATTATATGTTGGCATCCTAGCCGAAGTGAGGCCACCAAGTAAGTCTTAGAAAGAAATTTTCAGAGGGCATTCCTTTGAGACAGTTGATTACAGCTACTGTGAAAGCAAGGGCAGCCTGGAAAAATTCCTATGTTTTGGTAAGCCAAGAAACCAGAATAATAAACAGAAAATCATAAACATCACAAAACAGCTCTCTGCCAAAGGCTGGACATTCCTGATGTTCTGTATTTTTCCCACAGTGCAGAACAGCCACCAATTCAATACAGCTTGCAGGATTTGCTATTGCCTCCTACTACAGGGAAAGGAAGTCTGAAGACATTAGACCCTTACATGTCTTTCTTTATATTTATGTTTAAGAGATGGATAGTTGAGAAGGAGGCTCAAAACCAAGCAACAAAGAAGCCTAACAATCTCTGTTTCTGTTCTGCTTTGCAGTGCCATGGTTCCCAAGAAGTATCCAGGAGCTGGACAGATTTGCCAATCAGATCCTAAGCTATGGAGCAGAGCTAGATGCTGACCATCCTGTAAGAAACATAATTTTTTTTTGTTGTTGTTTTTTTTTTTGTCTACATCTCAGGATGTAGAACAAGAGGGGAGCCACATTTCTAGAGCTAGGATCAGTTAATTCCCTGCTATTAAGTAGAGCAGCACCAAAGTTGCTTTAATTTAAGCAAATACCTGAAGAGTCACAGATTTCATCAAGGCACAAGACCACCATGGGGTTACTTCTGAATTTTCCATATGTCTCTGATATGATGACTTGAGACTCAGTTTATTATTCACTAGCAACAAAATCTTTAGAAGCAGAATATTAACAGCCTGGAGGTTTAGAAGAGTGTTTTTACATCTTTGATCACAAACACATGATTAAACTTAAGTGCATTGTGATGTAGCTGTTAAATTTGTCATGATTTTTGTATGGTGAGACATTAAAAAAGAAACTGTTCCTTTTTCAAAAGGTCCGTGGTTTAAGTGGTACGGTCAGACAGTTTTACTCACTTGCTTAGCTGAACATATTTTCATCTCTTCCAAATGCATGAATACTTGCTGCTTCTACTTCTTCTCCAAGCAAACAACAACTTGTTTTCATTTCTCAATATACACCAAGTTCCATGCAGTGTAAAAGAAATTGCTGCTATTAGTTTAATTGAGATAGGATGATTATAAATAAATTACACGCAGAGCAACAAAAATTGCTGCTATTAGTTTAATTGAGATGAGGTGATTAGTCATTCACTACCTATTGCTTAATTTGAGAGGTGTTATGTATCATATACAATGATTCATGATATTCAGCGCAGTCATATGAAAGGCAGAATGAAAGGAGATACATTGAGCCAATGGCCCCCTCACGTGTCATGTGGGAATAGACCAAGATTGTATTCAACAAAAGAAACAAAAACGTAGATGTTGAAAGAAATGAACAGCTCTGCTTCAGTTCCTGAAATCATTTAGGGAGCACTTTGTCCAGGTTGCCTTAAGAAAGAAGACAACTGCTGGGTATATAGGCATGACAACATACAGCGTATAAAAAGAGGGAAATTAGAAGAGCCTTTGGGATTTTGGTACTTACATATGAGATTTGACCACAAATATATCTATGTTATGCTAATCTGATACAGTGCATTTTTTAAGCCATTGCTGCTCTTTATTTGACTGGTGCTCTTCAATCTGTGCTCTACCTCATCTATCTCCTGTGCCTGGTCATTTTTTCATGGTTCCTCAGTCCTGTTGCACCATGCACCTCGGAGAGATACATCCACAAACTGCAGCAGTGCCCACGAAGTTACCACTATTTGCCTTGCAGATATTTCTTCCATCTGGGAAGGGCATCACTTTAGGAGGTGAAGACACTCCTAGCCCTGAAGAACTTACATCCTAAATAAGTGTCACACTAAGATAAGAGCATGGTTATCCCAGTAGAAGACTTATAAATTACATTTCTTAACTCTGATCAGAAGGGTATTTAGCTGCAAAGGTCAAAATGCTAACCACAAGATCTAATACACATTCCCTATAGTAATTAAATCCTGCACTTCTGGGGCTCCCTGTCCAACTTACTGCTCCTTGGACCAGCCATGCTCTCAGTCAGAGAAAGGCTCTTCACCACCTGTGTTTACCCATCATTGCTGTTTTTCTTTAGGGGTTCAAAGATCCTGTGTACCGGGCCCGGAGGAAGGAGTTTGCAGACATTGCCTACAACTACAGACAGTGAGTGCTCAATGTGTGGGCAGAAAGCAAGTCCATGTCTCTTGCCTTCTCTGGGGCTCTGTCCCTGCTGTGAGCCCTGTTTTTTATCACTAAAGTCCTCCTGCTGCTAGCTTTTCTTTTTGTATGTTTAAATCTTCCTTTTCATGCATTCATCCTCAAATTGCAGAAATACAAAAGAGAAGTGTTGCAGGCACAGGTTCAAATGAGAACATTACCTATCCTCTTCCCCCACAGCACCCCTTTTCTCTGGCTTTGTTGTCTAATTGAACAGCAGACTCAGTTGCTACTACAAAGACGTGAGCATTGAATAAAGCTGTTTCTGGTATTCTTTTCATTAAACCAGGGCTTGAGGAGGAGAGCCTATCATTTACATTAAAGCAGAAGCTGCATAGACTATTAAAATAATGAATAACTTATGGTTCTGATGCTAATCCAGTGCCTGATACTCTACTTTTATCTTGTCTGACCCAGCTGCAATCAGCGGTTTGGGCTCTAATTTCCCACGAAAAATAAATGAATAGAGATGATAAATTCATTTAGAACAGGCTTGCTTGATTACCTTCAGTGATCAAATCTGGAGGAGATAGAATTCTGTTCCCAGAGACACTCACACATTTACATCAGTACTACTTGATCTGATTCTTGCTGAGACTGGTAAAAATCGTGATTGCAAACGATAAGGTAACATATGTTGTACATTTAGAGCTCCACTTCAGATAGAACTGTGATGAAAAGATAATTTCTGAGCCAAAAAGCTTATAATGCAATCATAAAATGAGAGAAATAATTGGTCTAATTGATGTAAAGTGAAAAAAAAGCCAGGTGAAAAAAAGTCAGAAGCCCAATTTATGGCTAGAAAAATTAAATAAGGCTTTGTGGCCAAATTTAGATGGATTTAGTTTTATTTATCAGTATCCCATAGAAAATTTACCTTTCCCAATTAGCAGATAGCAAATGCTGGTCCCTAGTTTGCAGACTTTCATTGTATCCTACACAGAAACAAAACAAAAATGAGTTCATTTTCCACCCTCTGCCTACGCTCCTATATTCAACCTGAAACCTGCTTAGGGAGAGGAACCCATTATATTCCAAGAGGTAACAGATTACTGTTTAGTCTGTTATCCAGATTCACAGATACAATGGAGTCTCTATAGGCTAGAACCTATTTCCAAAAAGCACCGTTTATGTGAAATTCTTGGACTTTTCAGTAAGATATTTCTGCTATGGAGCAATGAGCACTATGTGAAAACCCACGTTTGGGCTACTGGGTCTTGTGGAAAGATGTGTGTGTTTTTTGTGGCTTTGGATGCTGAGTCATGAAGACCCAAACAGATAGCACGCTTGATCTGAGTGCTTCACCTGCAAATGCCTTTAAGGTCTGCAGCAGGACAGTTAGAAGCCAAGGGAGTGTGCCCTGCATGGAGGTACAGGAGCATGGAGAAGCAGGCAGAAGGAGAGTGAGAACCAAAGCTACAAGGCATTGTGGAAAGTATCTGAAAAGGCAAAGATGCTTAGCTTGTAAAGTCAGTTACAAAGGTGAAGTGAGTTTTTGGTCAGTTTTCTTGTAGTCTTATTTCCCTTATCAATTTAGTCTTCTTATGTGCCCCTTCTTTGGTGATTATTTTGTTCTCTTTTGTCCTGCGGTTTGATGATCTTTGCTGCATTTGCTGCTTTCTGCCCATGTATTTTTTGCCTTCTTTTTTGGTACTTTTACCATTCGTATTCCCTGGCTTGCTGCTACTTTTCTCTTAGTCTCCCTTCTTCCTTCTGCCTTCTTTGCTTCTGTCCTTGTTGATCCCTGCAATATTTAAATTGAAATTTGAAAGGTTTTTAAGCCATATCTTCCCCCTGTTACCCAGGAAGGTGGCTGAGGATTACTTAGAAGTTCTATAGAAACAAAAATCCCCCTCCAATCCTCATAATCCAACCTGATGTTTAAAGCTTCATGGATCAAGGAGGGCTGATACAGAGATGCAGAAAATGATGGTGCTCCAATGCAGTTGCCCTGAGGCTCCAGGGGAAAATGAGAGGGTGGGAGATGGTGGGATATCATCGGGAGTTTAACAATGGGTCTCTGGGGCTTGGAAAGCTCCAGCATTATTCCAGCAGTGATGTTAACCCTATTATGTTACTTAAAACCCTTTGATTTTTCAAAGCTGTTGGATTCACCTATGGCCCTATCATTATTGCTGACGAACTGACTATTCACAGGAGGCCAAAACACATTGCTTGTGATTGTCTTAATACCTGCTAGCTTCAACATGAGCTAAGTACATGGAGGCCTGAGGGTGGGATTTGACTCAAAATTACTTATTACAATAAAAAAGTCAAACTCACTGAAGTCTGCACCTGTTGTGGCATAAAGCCCATCCAAGAATTTCTCTGACCCTCACAAAACAGAATTTTCTGGAGCTGATGGTTTCCCTGTTTCAACAAAGACAATTAATGTAATGTGCATGAGAGCAAGAAATTCAACAGCTGTTCAATGCCTGGTAATGGAAAAAAATTGAAACCATCACCCAGTGAATATTTTTAAAAGAACATTTCATTAAAACAAATAGGCACTAATTTATTTGCATCACTGTAGTGCAAGAAGTGGACTAAAAGCCTGTTTCTCCTCTGAGCTCAGTGAGTTCTTCCCAGCCAGTGCCTAGGAACAAGTGAAACTTGCTTTGCACCCGCGTGTCAGAGCCAAGGTATCTTCCTTCCTGAAACTGCAGCTCCTGGTTAGCCCGTGGAAAGCTCTTGAGTGGGATGCTCATGACACTGGACACATTATCTCTCTTATGGAGTGCATCTATTTTCTTTTCAGTGGTCAACCTATTCCTCGAGTCACCTATACGGAAGAAGAAAAGAAAACATGGGGCACCGTCTTCAGAGAGCTGAAGAATCTCTATCCAACTCATGCTTGTTATGAACACAACCATGTGTTCCCACTGTTGGAGAAGTACTGTGGCTTCCGGGAGGATAACATTCCCCAGCTTGAAGATGTTTCAAAATTCTTGCAGAGTATGTTTGAATCATAAAAAAAAACAAAAAACAAAAGACAAATGAAAAAACCTCATTAAAATAAAAAAAAAAAAAAAAGAAACAAAACAAAACAAAACAAACTTCCCAAGCCCTGTTTGTGGGGGTGATGCTTTCACAGACAGACAAACAGTCTCTGCTTAATCGCAGATTTTCTGTGAGCACTTGGTCACATTATTTAGTCTGTCTAATATCCCTCTTGAAAACTTTCAGGAGTGCAATGGTACAGACAATCAGATGTAATGATGGTGGTACAGATGGGCAGAAAATTCCCTGCTCTTTTGGAATTAAATTCCATTTAACATAGATAGAGCAAAGAAAACAATTAAATCTGTTCTTTTACTGCAAGATGTCCAGATAAGGATAAATCCCTAGGTGCTTTTGACATGCCATCTTTTTGTCCCTTCAGCCTGCACTGGATTTCGCCTGCGTCCTGTTGCAGGCTTGCTCTCCTCTCGGGATTTCTTGGCTGGACTGGCATTCCGAGTATTTCACTCTACACAGTATATTCGCCATGCGTCCAAACCTATGTACACACCAGAACCGTAAGTTTTTGGCACAGAAAGTAAGTAAAATTGTAGGATCAGGCCAACTGATAACACAGCAGGGCCCACCATGCAGAACTTCAGAGCACTCCTGGAAACAGATCTAATGGAGAGCAGCCAAGTGACTGTTTTTCTGAAAACAGATTTTGGAGGTTTACAGTTGTTGTGGTAAGCTGTATCCACTTCTGAATGTTTTTCTGGGATTGATCAGACAGTTTTGCTAACTAAAGACATGCTTGCCTGGTGTCTGGAAGGAGAGAGAGCAGCATACGCAAGCATTTGGTTTGCCTATTAACACCCAAAGCAGTGGTGTGAAATCTCATGTAGAAATAATTCAACATGATGCAAACAAGCTTCTGGTAGCAAGATAGATGAAATCCAGATCAGAGACTCCTTTTCTTTTTACGTTTTATATTTTTTTCTCTCTCACCCTGTTCACTGTCCTTTTCACTTGCTGTTTTCAAGTAAATTCTCTACTTCCTCTGTTCCATATTATTTCAGCTCTTCTGACCCTCCCTCACCGTTTCTTTGCTCTCTACTTCTTCCCACAAACTCCTTTTCCCCTTCATTTTTCCATTCCTTGTTCTTCTAGTTTTCCTCCCTGCTTCTCCTCACCCTATTCCAATCCTGCACAAAGCCACACTGGAACATGTTTTGCTCTCATCTCCTCACAAAATGACCAGGCAAACTGTGCCTGCAGAAGTGGACAGTTGGAAGGTTCATTTTCTTCCATGAAGAAAAACAATTCATCATTCCTCTAAGTGATGGATGATAAAACCACTGAAAAGTCATAAGAGTGCAAATCTTCTCATCACAGGAATAATTTTACAGCAAAGGTTTACTCCAAGGTTCCTGAGCATTATTTTCTCATAGGTCTGTATTCATGTGACTCAAGGCAATTCATCTGTCAATTCCTAAATTAAATTTACTCAGATGTCATGTTTTCCCACAGTGATATTTGCCACGAGCTACTAGGACATGTGCCTCTTTTTGCTGATCCCAGTTTTGCTCAGTTTTCCCAGGTAGGTTACTTAGTAGTTATACTATTTTTTAAACTGAACACACCACAGACTAGGTAATGTATAGGAAAACCCAAAAGTCATTAAGAATGGAATGGTATGATATGGTATGGTATAATATGGTACTGTATTGTATGGAATGGGATGGGATGGCATGGCGTGGCATGCCATGGCATGGCACAGGGTGGGATGGAATGGAGTGGTATGAGGGAGAATTCACATTCAAGGTTATTGTTTAAGTTTTGGTTAAGGTCAGTTGATTCTCCCTTTCAAAATAATGAGTGTTGTTTTCCTTGTTTTTTGGCCATCTGAATGTGAAGATTGAGTTTATAATTTGTAGGTTTTGAAATTACAAATATTCACAGATAGTAGCTTCAAAAGAGTTGTGAGGAATCAAACAAGAACGCAAGAGAGATCGTAGCCACTTTCCTGGGTAAAACTGTATGAAAGCACAGCTGATGCCATGGAGGCTTTGAATTATGACTTACTTATTGCTTGAAATCTGGATGCATGTCACATAGGTGATTTTACATATCCACACTCCAAATGTCTGTCCTGTGTGGGTTGCTTTTCACAGGTAAACCCTTTGTGAAAAATTCATCTAAAACCTTCTTTGTATATACTGATACTTCTGGGAAAAGTTGAATGGCTCATGAGTCAGATGGGTTGTGAACTCATTCTGTAGTCCAAACAGTAGGGAAAGTGAAGATTTTTTTTCTATTGTATCCATGAAGGAGGCTATCACAGAGACGTCAAATGAGGAATTGTCCTGTCTGTGAGTGTGGAAGAAGAGTTTTCTTTTTGGTAGTCTTAAGATGTCTGGAAAAGAAGCCAAACCTCAGGGAAGAAGTAAACTTTTGGCTGTACCTTACAATAAACTAGAAAAAATAGAAAGACATAGATAGATAGACAGAAGGAGGAAGGAAGGAAGGAAGGAAGGAAGGAAGGAAGGAAGGAAGGAAGGAAGGAAGGAAGGAAGGAAGGAAGGAAGGAAGGAAGGAAGGAAGGAAGGAAGGAAGGAAGGAAGGAAGGAAGGAAGGAAGGAAGGAAGGAAGGAAGGAAGGAAGGAAGGAAGGAAGGAAGGAAGGAAGGAAGGAAGGAAGGAAGGAAGGAAGGAAGGAAGGAAGGAAGGAAGGAAGGAAGGAAGGAAGGAAGGAAGGAAAAAAAATAAATGCAAGAAAAGAAAGACAAAGAGAAAGATAGGAAGAAAGAGAAAGAAGGATAAAGAATGGCATATCAGAAGGACAGAAGGATTGAGGGAAGGAGAGGATAACAACCTTGATGTAATATCTTGCTCACAAAACAGAAGACTCAATGTAGTTAAGAGTACTCAGTTTTGCACTCAGGAAAGCCCTTTGCCAGACTTTCCTTCAAGATAAGCCCTACTGCCCTTTGGCTTACCACAATTTGCCATGACAATAGCTGTTCCAGTGCTTTTGGTGTGGGGAGAGCTGAGAGTTGGGTGGTTCTTGGTGTTCAATTCACACTGGAGTAAACTGAATAAAATACCTGGTTATTGTACAGTCTTGTGTGGCTTGATGAAAATGTTCTTTGACCTCAGTGGGTTTTATAGCAGACTTAAAGAATCATGCCTTGTAAATGCCATTTAGACAGGACCCTTTTGTTCATTTCTGGAGAGATTTCTGGTTTAAAATTGATGCTGCATGATATGAACATGTTCTGTAAACATTTGTGTGTGGTAGTATGAGATGGTAACATTTAAAATGGGAGAAATTACATAAGACAAGGCAGGAAGAATGTTTGCAATAAATGGCTTGAAGAATAATGGTTTATTGTTGCAGGAAATTGGACTGGCATCTCTGGGAGCTCCAGATGATTTCATCGAGAAACTTGCTACGGTAATTTAATAAATGAGAGCTCAGTTCTCCAAGGCACCCCGTGTTGTTTTAATTCTGCTGCCACTGGGGTCACCGATAGAACTCCCATAGAGTTGAATGAGAACAGAGTGAAGTCCATGATTGGAAAACCCCACCCTGAAACAGTTGCACTAAAAGAAAATAGTTTTGGTACCTCTTATTCAAAGTGACTGTTGTGATTAAAAACAGAGGGCTGGACAAGACTTCCTCCAGAACAAACATTGGGCAAGAAGAGACTAAGTGTTACTACATGCCCACAGGAAATTTTGGAAGACAGTTTCAGTAACTCTTCTACATGCCAGGGTCCCTTTTCTTCTACCCTGCCAAGCAGATAATATCCTCTGCAATCAGTGAACCACCTGAATTCTGCACTAGGAGAACACATCAGGATATACACATGAAATTAGTGTCACCAGTGCCAAATCACGTGGGCAGAGTGCTGCATTATTCTTGCTACTTCTGATAGATGAAGCAGGTTTTTGAGTGAGTGAGTGTCCCTTCGAACACACTGTGACAGGCCAAAAAGTTGAGCAAGGCCACACGCTATGGTCTTCTATTGCTGTAACAGCTCATTTCTTCTGCACTACTGTAGTCAGGCACCCTCTGAGTAAAACAGGAAGCATACTTCTATCATCAAATGTTCAAATTTCAGCAGGGTTGGCCAGCCAAAATGAAATATTATTGTTACATTTCCGTAGTCTCTGCTCTGCTGACAAATGTAAGCACAGTAAAGCACATTGTCAGAGAACTGAATTGGCAGCCACACTGAGTCTAGCATGGACCCCTCTGAAGAATTTCAATCTGTTGGAACATTTCCTGTATTTACAGATTTGTTGTTTGTCATATGAGAACATCTTAAATAGAAATGCAGATTCTAAAGTCATTCAAATCTACGATGTGTACCTGTCCTTTCTGATCAAGGAATCATGTCCTTCTGTATAATTTTCTTTCTAGGTTTATTGGTTTACTGTGGAGTTTGGACTGTGTAAGGAAGGTGATTCACTAAAGGCATATGGTGCTGGGCTGCTTTCTTCCTTTGGGGAGCTGCAGGTATGTTCTTTAAAACAACGTTTCAAACAAGTTTTACAGTTCATATTTGGGTTTTTATAATTAATCAAATGTATCTTCTGGATGCGTTTAGAGCCTTATTTTGCTTCATACTATGTAGTATACAATGTTATATTTTGTTGAAGTCTTCTATCTAATAAATGCATCTGTGTATTTACATAGAAATGTCTTAAAGCTGCTTCTTCCTTACTAAGTTACCATATCATTGGTATTCCACAGCAGCAGGTCTTTCCTCTGTAAAAATGGGTGGTATTCAGGAGCTCTATCTTTCTTTCATAACAAATTTAAGAACTTTTTAACTGAAATAAATTTCTTGCCCTTTTGCTCGTAGTATTGTTTATCTAATAAGCCTGAGATTCGGCCTCTTGACCTCGAGAAAACTTCTGTACAGATGTACAATGTTACTGAGTTCCAGCCTATCTACTATGTTGCTGAAAGTTTTAATGATGTGAAAGAAAAGTTAAGGTAAGTCAATAATTCCATATGTAATCCAATTTCTTATCCACTCCAAATACAACAGATCTCATAGTTGTGACAGATACTGGTTTGGTAGAAACGTTTTGATAAGCCTTAGAAAAGGTTGTGCAATATTCTAAGATTCTAAAAAGCTGTTACACTCAAAACCATCTCATAATTAATAAGGCACCTTATATATGAAGCCAAGAAGTTATGGTTACTTTAATTTAGAGTTTAATCTGTATAACCAAATTATATTAAAAACAAACAAACAAACAAACAAACAAAAACATGCACAGAAGAAAAAGCAAGAACTCGACTTGCTAATCCAATTGCAATAATAATAACACTAGGAGTCAAAGGTAGCAAATTAAAGCAAAACAAGATAATTTAACAATATAGTCAAATTTTATTATTAAAAAAAAAAATTCATTGTATCTTCTCTTTTCAACTTATGTTCACCCTTACACTTTTTCTGTGTGTCTTAAAGACAACAGTTTTAATCTGGGAGCAGGGGGCGGAGCTGTCAAATTGTCAGCATCTCTTGAGGTCTTCAGAGTAAGACTGTGATGCTAATAAATAGGGTTTCTTCCTCTTTCCAGAGGAGGAGAAAGATGTTGACATTTCCTTTCTTCCTTCTTAGCCCAGCATCTCTTCATGGTCATTGTAATCTTTTCTAACATGTTTTACATCTTTTTTTTGTTGTTGTTGTTCTTGTTGTTGTACCTTTTTTCCCCTCTAAAGTTGTATCTTAGCGAGTTTTGTTTATCTGTTTGTTTTCCTTCAGCTCCTAAGTTATTATGAACACCTGACCAGTTGGAGTAGAATCACACTGTCATTCTATCCCATCCCATCCCATCCCATCCCATCCCATCCCATCCCATCCCATCCCATCCCATCCCATCCCATCCCATCCCACCCTACCCTATCCCATCCCATCCCATCCTATCCCACCCTACCCTACCCTACCCTACCCTACCCTACCCTACCCTACCCTACCCTACCCTACCCTACCCTACCCTACCCTACCCTACCCTACCCCACTCTACCCCACCCTATTCTATCCTATCCTAACCTATTCTACTCTCATGCCTTTAAGGACTCTTTTATCAGCCCTTTAATAGTCCTTTATGTTACATCATATTTTAGGGGCAGACTGAATTCACCCTGTACAGCGTAACTACTTGATATTCCTGCCTATATAAAAATGATTAACACTAAGTATTATAAAACACACTTTTTCAGAATTGAGCAAAACTGTGATAAATTACGTAATTGCTACATGGTCATTAGACAACTGATATTCCAGCTAAACAAAACTCTCAGCAAGCCTAGTAACTCCAATCCTGAGGCCTCTGTTGCTAACTTAATACAGAGCCTCCAGCTTATTGCTAACAGTCTGTTTACAAGCCTACGGGGCTACTTCATAAATCTTTCAGTCATCTATGAGTCAAATACAAATTCATTTCCAGTATAACCAGACTTTGAAGCAATGGTCCAGTTTCACTTCTGGTTCTTGAAACAGGACTGGCTCAGGCAGCACTTGAGGTTCAGCTTGGGTTCCACCTCACAGAAATATTTCTACTTTTCTTTAAAAACACCATCAACAACAACATTCCTTCTGGACATTAGCCAAGCATCTGGGGATTAATCTTGTTCACAGTCAATAAATCTTTCACAGCAGATGCTATACAGGGACTTGTCCCAGATCTGCCATTCTTTAATTTCTTTCTCTCTCCCACTTTATCCTATTTGCTGATAAACACATAACAAGACCCAAGACATTCACCTGCCCCAGGCTCCCAGATGCATACAGTTTCTGTCTTCACTGTGTAATTCTCTAGTTGAGGAGAAAGCCTTACTCTAAGGAGAAAAAGATGTTGTCTTACTCCATAAAAAAGATTTTACAGCTTCTTTTTTTCAAAAATAGAATTGGAAAACTGATTAAATTGTGGTGAAGGTGTTGTTTCAGTGCCTGTGTTGGTGGGTTACAAGTGGATGTGTCTCTGTGTGTCTGTGTGCATGTGTGTGTAATAGGACACCTCCCTGAAAAGTTCTTCTGAGGTTGGCCTGAAATATTTCACCTAGAGATATTCATCTTCTAACAAGGGTCTTGCTTTCAGCAGAGATTAAAGGCTTCTAAAGAGGACCTTTTCCTTTAGAAAAGCTGAATTAGCAATACTACTTTGTCATAGCCAACACAGTTGTTTTCTATTGTCACACCTTGTGGCATGCTCACACTGAACTTTATTAGACACAATAGTCTTAGCTGATAATAATTAGGACTAAACTGAAGGAGGAGTGTAGAAGTGGCATCCAGCATATTCTACTGTTCTGGGAATATGGGATTAACCATGCTGAGTCACAGCCTATACAGTGAGGCTTCAAAATCAACCCTGTGTGCTTTCTTTCCTCCTTCAGCAATAACTTCAGTAATCTGAAGCAGATATATAAAACAGTATCCTGCTGGGGTCTACAAAGAGCTTGGAACAATGGCTCTGACCATCTCTTCCCACTCGGTTCTCCTTTCTATAATACTGTGGTAATACAAATTAATTTTATCCCAAGACACTTAAATCTTAATATTTCTGACATAGAATTAACTATTTTGCAACAGGGAAGGCTGAGAATAAGGGCAGCAAAACTGCAGCTTCATTCCACCTACTATCTCTTAAATAAGTTCCAGTGACCTGGGAACCACTACCAACCACACCAGAAGTTTGCCTGTTCTCTGATATTGCATGATGGCATAGATATTTGACTTTTCTTCCCAAAAATTGTAGGCATGGGTTGGGATTTTGCATTACTGAAAGGAAAATGAGGTCTTATTGTTTGGTAAATACCAATAGCTATGCAGTTGTCCTGTATCTGGAGAAGTGTAGAATAATTAGTTTTGCTTGGAAAAACTGAAGTTAGTAAGGACAAATTAAGATTCAAGCATGTTACAGAACACTGTATCTCATCTCATTCAGCAGGAATTTCAGTTGCTTCCTCCCACAGACATTTCCCTTAATCAGCAAATGTCCATCTAACTGGGAAGAGCTGCTGAGAAATGGAGCTTTTCATGTTTGCATATGTTTTTGTATTTTTGCCTCAGGAAATTTGCTCAAACAATCCCTCGTCCTTTCTCTGTTCGGTACAATCCCTACACCCAGAGGATTGAAGTCTTGGACAATGCAAAGCAGCTGAAGAACTTAGCTGACACTATCAACAGTAAGGAACCATGGATCTGTTAGCCTGAGTACCCCTAAGCTCAAATCAGAAATAGTAATCATAAAGCAGATTTCATCTGATTGCCTTTTGTACACTGAGCATCAGATATCTCTTATATGTTGCAAAAATTTCTTTCCAATTATAGCCAAGCTTCAAAATAGAATTTCCACTTGGCTATAGTTAGATACATCTGAAATATCCATTTAAACCAGAGGTGTTAGGAAAATTCAGAGGCACTGTAATGGTTTTCTGATCTGTGTCTCTAGCTGTTTTTAGTAAAGAAGACAAGTTTGGCTTATTTATACATATTCCTTTTTTTGTTTCTAGATTTTCATTATATGTTTTTTCCCTAACATTGGCTAGCCTACCAAGAATCAGAATTCCCGATCCTACAAGCCAGCCTGTATGACTGATGAAGGTGAAGGGCTGACTCTGAAAACCATACCCCAGTATGACCCTCATAAATGTGTCCAGTTCAGCACTTATTTGCTCCTATTATTTTTTTTTTTTCAGGGAATGAATATAAATGTGAATATAAATATATACAGGAATGTTAAAAATGAGCTAGCTGTAGGATTAATTACTCTGGTTATTTCCTTTACAGGTGAGATGGGGATCCTTTGCAATGCCCTCCAGAAGATCAAATGAAGATTTTCTATATCTCTTTCTACGTAGGAGAAGAAGATATGTGTGAAAATGGCTATCTTCACCTAGCTTCAGTTCATTATCTTCCTGTGTACTGCATGAATGCTTAAGTCATATATCTTAATTATCAATAGATAGTAGAGAAACAAACCTTTACTGCTTTTGGCTATCAGACACTAATCCATTTTTTCTCATTAAAGCATAAAAATAATCTTAGTTCTGGGAATCTAGAGAAACCCTCCATATATATTGTATCAAAATGTATCAGAAGGAGGAGATCTCAACCCTGCACACCTACGGTCTATTACAACCATGGGATTGCATTACTACACTTGGCCCAGTTACAGAACAGTAACGGCTAACACAGTGCAGTCCATCTTCTTTTTTTCTCTCACAGTCATTCTCCCATCAGTTCCTCACACTTGTGCATGTTTTCCCTTAAATACTCAACTCTGCGTGCTTCAGAGGTTTGCATGCTGCCTGGCCCTGTAAACCATGACTTCCCTTGTTGAAACTGTACCTCTTCTTTTACACATGAGCACCTCTATCCTAAAACATTTTTTTTCTTCAGTATTTCATGATAACATTGATTAAAAACACATATACTGTTGGAAAAGACAGAAAGTGTGCTGCTGCCTCATTAATGCAAAGTTAATGCAAAGTTATCACCATGCAAAAATATACTGTATTTGCACAAGCACTGATCCTGAAATGGTTTATTCAAGCCAAGAATGTGGTATGCTGTGTTGCATCAATAGTGTGCAGAGTGAAGTTTGTCAGCAAGATGCTGACATTGCCTATCTAGAACGTGGAGTCCATGCCTCACTACTGCACCCACAAAAAAGCCTTTTCAGAGAAGAGTTACCTAAAGGCACATCTGTGGGTTTTCTCTTTTTTTTTTTCTTCTTTTATTTTTTATTATATTTGGATGTGATCTCACAAAGCCATTACTATAGGCAAGACAAAATGTAAAGATTTTAGTGATGCAACAGTACATTATTAGCTCAAATTCAGAGCTGTGATGTCTGTTACAATATTATGGAACATTGTGGATTCAAAGCTGAATCAGTGAGGAGGATAGTTCTTTCTATAGACTTACCCAGCTACTCTCTGTGATAGGCTGAGGTATGATCTTTTATTCATAAAACATGCTGACAATTGGCAAATAAGAATTTTAATGTTAAAAATTTAACCACTTAAATTAATCTAAATAAAACGAATATTGATGCTGCATACCCTTCATATGGATAGCACTGAGTTCATACATGGTGGAGAAATTCACAGTGGGAACAGATGAAAAATGGGCAAGTTATCTGTGGTGATCAGCCATGGCTTATATCCAGGATCTGCACAAGAGAGTGTTACCCTATTTCTCAGGTAAAAGACAAACTTCCTGTAAGAAGAAGCTGCCTGTTCCTATAAGAAGGGATAACACATTGTCTTTCTGTCCTCACATAGCCCTTTAAACCCTAACATCCAGCCTAAAAGCCCCCCTTCTATACTCCTAGAGGTCCTACAAAGTGCTGAAAACAAAATTCTGGAAAAGAGATGTCCTGTCAAAGCTGACTTAAACTATGACACAATGTGTGGATCCTTTCATGGCCTGCCCCAAACATGGATTCTAAGCAGCACTAAAGTGTCCACTAGCTAGGAAAGGATATATTACTATCTAGAGAGGTAAGACACTCCGTACTGGATCTACCATGGTCTGAAAAATGGCACTGCAAGCTTTCTATTGCTTTAACAGGTAGCTCATGACTCCAATCAGGCTCTATTGAGAAATCTCAGTCTCTATGCAACACCATTCTGCTTTGTGTTGTAAAAGCACGTAGAGATGGGAATCTATCTGACATGAGAATGTAGAGTTAGACATAAGAGTCAGCTGCTTCTGTCCTCCTAGTACTTATGGCTAGTATATTCAACATGCATTTGAGGTCCTCAGGGTCTCATCTACAGTGCAAGGACTCAGGTGTGGATAGGCTGGAATAGGAAATCACACATCATCTACTGTTTGTGCCACACCTGCAACTTGGATGTGGGGATGTATGACTCCATTCTACTTGGAGAAGCTCAGTATGGGGTCAGTTAGATTCACCTTGTCTTATTCACCTGCACACAGCCTTGCCATCATTGCTATGGGAACATGAGAGTGGGGAGAACACTATTCCTCCTCAAAGAATGCTCCCTGCCCCCACCTCCTCTTGCAATTCAGTTTACAAGCAGAGTTAAGCCTGGTGCTTGCTTGATCTTTGTACGGACCGCTTATGTACCCTGAGATATGACTTAGGCCAGGGATGGAGTGGCTAAGTGCAGGGGTCCCTGTGCATTCCACAGAGAGAATGCCCGAGACCTGAACCCGGCTGGGTTCAGAACCTCGGATAGCGATTAGCCTGGCCCTGCCCGCGGGCTGGGCACTGCCGAGGGATCAGAGCTTTGCAGTCTGCCGTTTACCCTGTCTGCCGAGCCCGGATTGCACAAGGTCAGGATAGACCTATGTTCTTCAGGGACTATGAGCCTTACCTTCTGGGAATGGTGATCCGAACATCCCCTTTGGGCTTGTACATCTTAACCAGGCAGCAGCTGCAGGATTTGAGAACTTCTCCCTGTTTTGAGTTAAGGAGAAATGCAGGGTGGTTATGTTCTCTGGGGGTCAAAATCTAGTTGAAGCATGTTTATACATCCTATCCAGGGAGGAGCCAAAGATTAATTTGTCACTAGGGTGTGAGACCCAGCCGAAGTCAGCTAAGGAACACATGGCTCCATCTGCAAAGGACAGATAGAACAGAGGCCTTCCTTTTGGGGTTCCAAGATGACTTTCACAGGAGTTTTAGCATGTTGTAACTTGGGGGAGGAAGAAATAGGTGCTCAGATCCAGAAACATATTTACAAACTTCAAGGGATATCATGCTATGTAGGAGCAGAACTATGCTTTCCTACCATCTGTGAGAAGGAAGTTACCCTGGAATTTTAAAGAGTTTATTTTACTGGAAGCAAAATCCTTGCAGAAATAAGTTGTAACACAGAAACTTAGCCTGGAGGCAGTGCTCAGTCTTTGCAGAGCTAGAGCAGAACAGGTCAGAGACTGTAAACAGGAAAAGCTCAAAGTTAGGCAATGAGCTTTGTCCAGCTCATATCTCCCTGGTTACCCCACAATTGTGTCAGTGCCAAGGGGACATCACTTGGGTTTGGATAGGAAGTGGGAGAAGAGACTAGTGATTCCCTGGAAGGATGGTAGTCCAGACTGGGAGATGTAAATGGTAGTCAGGCTAATTGCCTATCCACAAAGGAGCACTTCTCCAGGGGTGAATGGCTTGCAAACACCTTCAAACAGAGTGGGTGGGCCCCACTTTGAAGTTACCCAGAAGAGGGGGGTTATCTTGGGTTTTTGCGCATATCCTACGTAGGTGGTTTCCCTTGATGTGTCTGGCATGGTCGACATAGTGATCCTATATCTAAGCCACCTTCCACATAGGTCCACTGCATCTCCATCACAATCCCTGACTCTTGCTCTGGGAGAAAAACTCACATCCTCAGGCAGCTTCCACATCTCACAGCTGCAATCCACTCCCCTGGCTACCAATGAAGACTTACTTTGGAGTGACCTCAGGCCAAATGGAAGAGGTCAGTAAGGGGAAGATATGTAGCACAGAATCCCTGAACAGGCAAGGTAGTCTTGACTACAGCAAGGAGGATGACAGAGACACTCTCATATTGACCTTCACCCTCTGCAATGTGAAGAAGACTGAGCTCTCTAAGGCAGCTAGAGTCTTTGAGGTACAGACCCCATTTTTGACCTGTCATTCCCTGCCTCCACTGACCCATTTCTACTGTCCCTATTGCTTTCACCTCTCCCATACTGCATCTCTCTCTCTCACCTTTCTCTCTCTCCCTGTCCGTGCTCTTGATCCATTCCTTCACCTGTCTTAATCCTTCCTTCTTACTCCTGTTGTGCTGCAGATGCACAGAGAGCTTGGCTGATCTCCCTAGATGGAGAAGGAAAATTTTCGGAATGGAGGAAGCGGCTATTCAGTTATTTAGAGGAATCATAATTTCATGCAAGCGCAGATACTGGTTTGTTGCTTCTTTCTAGCAATTATCAGCTATGACTGAAAAACAGGGCAACACTACTTAGATGTGGGGATGTTAGGAGCTGAAGATTTTTTTCTGCATATTCAACAGGAAAAATAAAGAATACAAGAGCTGTAAACCACAGAGGCATTATGTATTCTAAAAGCATGAAGTATCCCTACCAAGAGCTCACTTTTATCTGAGAAAATGAATAACTCAAAGCACTGTGTTTGTTACTTATTTTTAATTATTTGCAATTATTGAATGATTATGGTGCTATTACACATCAATAGATCTGTTTCCATTCTGCTAGGCTCTTGAGAGTTACACTCATTTGTTATTTCTGCACAGATAAAATGCTGCAATCAACAGTATCTCATCTTTCATCTCCATCTCCTTCTACCTAGTTCCACTATGCTTACTCTAGCACTGCCTGTGTCTTCCTTACAAATAGGACATTACAGGGCTTCATTGCTTAACATGTACTTCTCGCTAAGATCATTTAATTGCCTTTTCAAGATGTTACAGAACTGCCTCTAGACTTGGCTTTTCAGTTTTTGGAAAAGCTACATCATATTAACATCTAGCTCTTGCAGACATTTGAAACTCAGATCCATCACTTTGAAACGAGGAAAATAAAAAAGCTCAAGAACTGTGCTGATGATCTTGATATTTTTGTTGAATGTGAAGTTCATAGTGCTGATGTTACTGAACTTATCACCTCCTTAAGAAGAGTAGCAGAGGATGTGAAAACTGGCAAAGAAGACAAAGGTAAGAACCATATGTGTATGCTAGTTCTGTTTTATTTCTATTTGGAGTAGGATTTTGTTGTTGGTGGTTCTTTTTCTATGTTTATTTTTTAATTACCTTCAGCTGGAAAGCAGAATTTTTTCCCCATGCGTGGCACTTTTCCTGGGATCATTCCCACTGGTGTGAAAAGGGAAGCATTTTGACATTGTCAATGGAACAGAGGTGAGAAAAGTGTTCCAACAAGAGGGAAATGAAAAGAAAGAGCAGCAAAAGAAGCTTGGGAGAAACTAGAACTCTTCATTTATAGCAAACCTGTGGACTGAGAGCTGAGAGTGCGGCATAGATGTGACTGCTAGGAGGCTCTTCAGAGTGAACACAGACACTTGCTGGCAATGCAGTAATATGACAGTCTGAATGTTTCATTTGCTTACAGTATACGGTGTTAGTTTGATTTAAAAAAAAGCTGTAGTTGTCTGTTCACAGTGCCCTGGCAGCTGACATTTAGTCCAATTGGACTCCCAGGAATTAGATTGCTCCTCCACTGAAAAGAACTAAATGCAACCATCTGGAAAAAGCTTTCAGAGTGTAAGAGGGAGAGAGAATGAGTAGAAAGACTTCAGGTAGTGTTCTGACTGGTAGATGCAGGAGGTGAGCTTCTTGTAAAATGCTGCAAGTGACTACTCTGCTGAGAGCCAGTTGAATTTCCATAGGATGGAAAGTGAATTTGAATGAGTTAGACTGCTCTTTGTCCTGTTTACAGGCAGACAGGGAGTAGATGGGTACAGGAAATTATTAGAGACTTCTCACATAATCCTGGGGAGGCCAGAAGTGCCCTTGGTAGATGATAGAGCTGAATCGGCTCAGGTTTCTCTGAATATGAAATTGCCTTCAGGCTTCCTATACTTGCCAAAGCCAGGCAGCAATACTCAGGGACTTTTTAGCTAATCCAGTCCTGTTTGGATACCTTTGGGTGTTCCATGAAATTCACCTTCAGGCTAACGATGAGAGGCAGTCCATGCCAAGCTCTCACTGGGGACTGCAGGAATAACAAAAGAATATCACTGTCATCAGGGCAAGTGGAGAGCAGAGTTGGCTTTGGAGATGGGGTACTTCTTTAGGATTTCCTTGGGAGTTTAGAAATTTGTGCTCAGAAGAAATCATTTGTTTCAGATGCACTGGAGCTAGGATCTTTGTTTAACATGGTCTGTTAAAAGATTCAGAAAACAAAAAAGGGGGTGATCTAAAACATCTGTCAGACTTGTATTTCTTTGTTCTTATTGCAGCATTGGCTATACTTGCATGGAAGAACTGGAATTTCACAAAATTGGTGTGCTTTTCTAGCCTTATATTTTAGTAAAAATGTTATTAGATGTAATTTCACTGGGCTAAGGCTAGATTTGCCATTTGGTACATACATGCCTGGTCACCTCTTGTTGAGTATTGGATTCAAGTGGCCACTAAAGGTCCTTTCCTAAGCTGTAATGACAGAGTCTGACTTCAGCATCAGCCTAATATCTGAAAGCATCATTATCTTTGTCTTTCTTCTGTGGTTTAAAAATTAATTAATTATAAATGCTAGGATTTAAATTAAAATTAGTAGTGTACAAATATTCTTCTAGTCAACAGAGAAGTTGTTTATGCTGTCAAACTGTTAGAAACTGAGCAAATGCTTGATTAATTTTCCTGGGGAAAATAAATAAATAAATAAATAAATAAGAGATTTCTAGAAAGTTCACATTTTCCTCTTGAATTGCTGTTTTCACTTTTGACAGTACAAATGTTTAAGAGCACCTTCTAAACAAGATCAAAATATTTTTTGAAATCCAAAACGTAGAACAAAATTTGTTGTACTGTTTCAAACAGAACATAACATTTGTCAAAGATGAAATATTTTTGCCTTTAAAGCTTGTTTCTCCTAATTAAAACTGATGATTTATCCTTAAAGTTAGTTTCAGACCATTTTTTGTCCAGTCTGATAGTCTGGTCAGCTAACTGAAACTTGATTACTGATATATGGAGATAGAGAGTTATGAATATTTATATATCCAATGATGAAAATAAAATCTTTAATCATCCACATAGCTGCTGCTTTTTATGCATCTTCTAAATTATTTGATTTGATTATTTGATCCTATTTCATTTAATTCTTACTGCTTTCTCTACAGTGCCCTGGTTCCCCATGAAAATACAAGATCTAGACAAATGTCACCATCTGATCACCACACATGAACCCAGTTTTGACCATGGTCACCCTGTAAGTTTGAGGTCATGGTTGGCTGATTGGTTTGTTTTTCAAAGGGAACCTTCTATAAGTTTGTGTTTTTTAATTTAATTTAATTTAATGTAATTTAATTTAATTTATTATTATTTTATTTTATTTTTTAATTTATTTATTTTAGGAGAATTTCAGGAACAATGGAATAATCTGGAAAAAACAGCAAAGAAAAGCCAGATAAAGGCTGATATTCAGTGAAGTTAGGGACTGCAGAATGAATAAGTTAATGAGAAAAGCTCATAAGCCTTGATTCATGAAGGTAAACATGATTAACATCAGATACATTATAAGATCATTTCAATTTAATATAGTCTTTAGCATGTGTTTTCATTTCATTGATTAGTTAAAATAAAGATCTCTAGTTTATTATTTCATCCCTATTTTCTTTGAAGTTTACCCACTTCTTACTAGCTGGTCCATCTAGTCTTCAATTTTCTCAGCCTTTCACATTTGGTATTTCCTATGTTTTGACTTTTCAAACACTTTATGTCTGCATTTTTAAATTTGCATATGCCAGGAATCTCAAGTGCAGATGTACAGTGGACAATAATGAGGACCAGCAGCAAAGAGCTAGTCACAAATAAATACCAGATCATCAGATTCCCACAGATACTTAAACTTGAATACACTGTCTAGACAACAAATAAATCAGATATATGGCAACACAGATTCATGGACATAATACTGGATCTAAGGTTTAAATGTGACTGAAGAATCTAAAAATGTCTAGTGATTTCCACTGAAATAAGCATCTAAAATTTAAATTTGAAGCTAGTTTCAAAAACTATAATTCTTATTTGCATTTAACTTTTCCCAAGATTTCTGGAGCCAGGATTTTGGCAGTATTTTTCTGTCTGCAAAATATTGTCAGAATGGTTGTGATGTGCTTTCCTTTGTATTCAGGCATTAGATATTTGTTGTGAGTGGGCTACAAATAGGGCTTTACTTATAACAGTTTTATGTATGTACTCAGCCCTGTAATATCTCTGTGGGTGCCAGGCTCTGCTGAACTGGGCTCAGCGCTTGAGGTATGTGTTACAAAAGTGGGAGCTGTGATGGCTGAAGGACAAGCAGATTCCAGCATTTCCCTTCTTTTTTAACCCTGGTTTTCTGGTGGTTTATTTTTCTTACCCCAAGATAAGGAATCAATAGGGCTTCCTGCTGTTTTAAAACTTACTGAGTGTTTTTTTTATATCAGTGATTTCCGTTTTGTTCTGGAGGTTTTCTCATGATACCAGAATTTGTGGAGGGATGATGCAGGCTCTCAGCATGCCCCTTGGTAGCCTTGTCCAGCAAGTAGGTGGGATAACTGAAAACTGGGGCAGATCCTGTGCTAATTTCTCACATAAGAAACAAGAGAAGGAATTCTACGGACATCTTCCTTCTGCTTGCAGTGTTATTGTGCCAAGTGAGCAGGAGCTGGAGGGTATCAGAACTTCACTTAAAACACTTCTTTTGAAAAGGACAAAGGAAAACTTAGAAGTTGGACTCAATGATCCTTATAGGCCCCTTCCAACATGAAATATTCTATGATTTTATGATTCTAATATCTAGAAAATACAGAGTAGGAAGAGAGAAAATGCAATGTAGAGTTCTACTCCAGTGATGATAATTTTAAGACAAAGTACTGGAAAAAAGCGCAAATGATTTTCCAGATTTAGCGTAGTGAGGTATAAACTGTGTACAGATGGATAAGGGGGATCTGAAGGGCCATTCCCTGATTGTACATCTCTGTGTGGAAAAAAAAAAAAAAGATAATAATTCAGGTCTATCTTCTATTTTTGATAGTGATTTATTAAACTAGATATCTTTAGGAGATCTTCAAATCATCCTTAACAAGGACATCAGCATGAAGGTAGATTCAAGATGATCCACGTGCATCCCATCCAGCTCAGGATATTCAATGACTCTGTCTTTCACTCTTCCCTGCATCTTTCTTATAGAAACATTCCAAGTATTTTTCTATGTTTTTCCTTAGCTGACTCTGAGGGATTTTTTCCTCATGAGACTAATGAATACATATTAGGGATTATTTGAATAAGACTAAGTTCCACTCCTATTTTGCTAAGTAGAAGGTGTGAGTAGTGAATAGGGTAAGAGAAAGCATAAGCAGTGTAGAGTTACTGAAGTACTGAGTGGGGATAAACTGATGCTGCTGAATGTCTAAACTTAAAGCAAGTTCACTCAGGCACTGGAAACCATTTTTCTGTTGCAGGAAGGAGCACAAATCAGCCTTACTGTGCTGATGAGCATGGCTCAATATGGGCAGGTTGGAGGAAAGTATCAAAACATGATAATACTGCATACAGTTGGCTCAGTAGAAATTTTGCATACACCATTACTACTGAATCGATAGCTTAGGCTATCCATCTCAACAGGTACACTTTGTCATTTACTGTTTTCTTAAGAGCTGAAAAAGGAAGTACATGACACAGTGACATCAGTTGCTGGGGCACTCTGACACTGATTATAAACTGTTATGCTTCCTTGGGTAAATTCGTGCTGCAGAGATAAAAATGAAAGGTCCTAACACCAAGAAGAGCCTGGTCCAATGACTTCATGATGTGTGCTTTACATGGACGTATTACAGCTACTGACAAGCAAAGGTGACATCTGATAAAAGAATGATAACAGAAATCCATAACACATGACAAAAAATAAACTTGCTCTTGAGATCCAGTTCTGTCCTTAGATTCCTGTACACAGTACTGATTAACTGTAGTATTATTGCTATTAGTGCTGCACTGAAAATTATGTGAATAAACCTAAGGGAGAAAATTGGCTTGAAGAAGGCAACATGGTTCCAGAAAGTTCTGATATTTGAGAATAATAAATATTTGTACAGTGATGCTGATCAACGCCACTTTATGAGTCATATTAGTAACACTGTGCCAGATTTCAGATATTATTCCTGTTATGAATGATGTAAAATTCAAAGGAACTTGATTCCACATGTTTATTCATATTTAATAGCTGGAGAACACTGCTTGAAGCTAGACTTCTAGTAAACACTGAGGAGGAAAAAAAAGAAAATTTCCATATTTAATAAGTAAACTTCTCTTTTGAACAGGCATCTTTGAATATATCTTTATTATAACATGGCAATAAATGATCATGAGGAGATTCAGCTGAATGCACATATTTTTCACTATTAAGTGGCCGTTCCAATGATTTCTAGACAGTGAAGACTCCTTCTTTTACCACTGTTCAGATGTAGTGTACTTTATCTGGCGAGATGATACCAGGCTTGGTACTATTGTGTTCATCACTCTTCAACGCTGAAGCTTTTGTGCTTAGCATAGGAGGGCGATGACTCAGAGATTCAATTTCCTTCCAGCAGAAGAGACAAGCCACCTGTAATTCAATTATATTTTTAGTGTGATTTTCATTTAAATTTGACTGTAAGTTTAATGGTCTGTGATGTAGTGAACAACTCCAAAACTTTTCCACCAAGCCATGTTACTTTCTTTTCTGGCACAAAGCCCAAAATTTTCAGCAGAATGTGGATGTTAGTGATTGCAGACTTTGGCTTGCCTTGTTCAAAAGGATCAGGATTCTTTACCTCAGAGAAAACAACTTAAATGTGGTTTAGTTATTTTGAATGCTCATGCCAGAGAATTTATTCATGCTCTGAAATATCTCTTAATGTAAAGGTTTTTTTGTTGTTGTTGTTCTTTTTTGTTTTCCAAATTATGTTCTAACCCAGGGATACACTGACCTGGAGTACAGGAAACGGAGGGCATACTTTGCTGACCTTGCCTATAATTACAGAGTGTAAGTATAAGACTGCTGAAGAGATGCTTATCTTTCACTGTGTACTTTCAGATATTGTAATGTGGAATACCAGAGACTTAATATTTTGTCAATGTATCTATGAGGCCATCTGACAGAAAACAGAATCTAGAAACAGAACCTTTACCTTCAGCTAAAACAGACTTTTCTCACAATACAGCAAATATATCTTAAGATAAATTCATGAGGTTGAATTCCCATCTCACTGACTGTCTTATCAGAGGTAATTCCTCCGTATGGGTCTTTCCTTTCAACTTTGTGGCTTCTTTTAGCACAAGTTCCTAATCTGAAGTTGATCCTTCTCAGTAAACCATGAGGAACAATGTTTATGGCATTCCTTGGCAAGTTTTTAGAGTGTATTTTTGACAAAGAAAAGAAGAATTGCTATTTTTATTTTTTGTTTGTCAAAATGTCTATGCTCATGGAGATTAATATTCCCAACTAAATTTTGCTTAGTTGGAGCAATGTTATCAAGTCTACAGACAGAAAAGACTAGAAAACTCTCATGTCTCATGTGTCTGAATGAAAATGTTCCTGATTGTCTGTCCTTCTCCCTAAAAAAAATCATTAGAATCACATTTGCTGTCTGGTGGAGATAACTAGAAGATTAGAACAGGCTGTGGATGATCAGTCTTAACAGAGTTCAAGAAAAGTCTCCCAAGTCAGACTATCTGCAGAGAATTCTATTTGACTATAGTTTTTTCACTGCCACTACATGTCATGGATAGTCCATCTTAAAACAGCACAGAAGTACAGACTCAGCTGACTCAGAGTGATAGTGAGGAACAGAAGACCACCCATCAGAGAAATCAGTTCTCTGTTGATGAGTTTGGTAATGATATTGTGCTGTTCATGTCCTTCAGAGATAGATCATCCAGACACGCAATGTATAATGGTTACTAGATTGAATTCAGCAGAGGTAAAATTAATCCTGAATGCCTCTCTTTTCTTCTGCCAAGCATAACCTGTCTTTCTTTCTTAACACATCACTCTGTTTTCTCCCCAGATATAACAGGAGAAAATACACACATTAGAATCTACCTAGACTATTAATAGATTAATATTAATATTATATTAATATTATATACGATATTATATATGATTTGCTGTTTCTATATTCATTACAGCAAACATTCATTGTTCAGGTAAAGAAGGAAATTCTTGAAGTTTGATTTGAATCTTGCTTTAGAAACATGCATTAGTTCCTCTCTTCTTTACAGTGGGGACCCTTTGCCTCTCATTGAGTACACAGCGCAGGAGACTGCAACTTGGTGAGTTTGTCAATTATACTCTGACTCCTGGACCATTCCACTACAGTACCAGGAAGTACTGGCAATATGAAGCAGTTATTTTGAAACCATGTTTGGCCACCTCAGATTTTACTTCATAGTAAAGTATTTATTTTTGGTCATTTGTTTTACAGAAAGCCATTCTCAGAGCTGAAACTAATTATTCACTTTCTAGAGCAAAAAGCATTCTCCTGACCATCTCCCTGCAAGACCATTACATCAAGATATCAGAAGCCAAAAGCACCTGGAGCCTATAGTAGAATATCTTCAACTTGGGAAAGGTGCCACATGTGCACATAACAGTCATTGTTCAGTTCGCAATTTAAATGGAAAGATGGCCCAAAGATGGGGATAAGGAAGAATGCTGGGCAACTAAAGAAGTGAGAGTTTAAGTCATTTGTCCAAATTACATAGGAATTTTATTTCAATGTCAGGTATTAAATACATTTACTAGATTTCTCATTCCAGGAACTCAACCAAAGGACCATCCCATTTTTACAGTGATTATTTTATTTTAAATAAAATTTACCATGCTGCAGAAAGCTAGAAGGGTGTTGCCCATAATCACATGAGAACTTGAATCTAACTCAGCCAGGCAATCATATTTTTATTAAGCTCTAATAGATTTTTATAAAATCTTTCAGTTGTCAAAGATGGATGGTCAGTGTCATGCTCATGATTGCTACTGCTAGCCAGAAATCTTGGCATGGTATGTTGTGTGGGAAACTCACGTTTAAGAAAATTAAATTTTCTGTTCTTTCCTTTTTTCTCTCTCTCTCTCTCCTTTTTTTTGCCAAACTCTGACATTCCAGTTTTTCTCCACCTGGAATTAGTTCTGCTGTGGTAACAGAATAGACCTTTACAGCATCATCCGCCTATTTCCCCAAAAAGAAAGCCCCAGCAATCCAGGTTGTCTTGCCTTGTGAAACTGCTTCCAAAATTAGACCTCCCAATGGTTATCACAGCTCCCCAGGGCTGTGGCCTGAGGTCAGGTAACAATGGAACAACAGAATATAATTGAGAACAGTGCAATCAAATGGGAAATTTGTAGCACAGAATAAATTCCCTTGGTGTTCACTCCGAAGAGTTGTTGGATGCATTCAGTTTGTAGCAACATGGTTATAAAAATGAAAACTAATCAAGTGCAGAAATATGACTTTCAGAAAACAGAGAGTTTCTGTTTCTAAGCAGCAGGCTGTGAAAGGCCCTGAAACTGAGTAATCATACAAGATTTCTTGTGGGCAAAAGATATGACAAGAAAAAGGGAAAATCTAGGGCAAAATTATGGGGATGCACCTGTCACATCTTCATAAAAAATCTAAATAGTATTGCTGTTTATCTAAATCGATTAGGAAACTTATATAAATCATGGATATAGTCTTTCTCTTCCCATCTGAGGACTGGATGAACTTACTTAGCAAACTAATGGTCCTCTGTGGAGACAGTTGATGCAGGAAACAATATGATTATTTCAGAAATTGAAAGGACTGAGTATAGTAATTTATTAATTCTAGTTCAGTTTTCTAAAAGATGATCCATGATCTAGGTTCCCTTACAATCAGACTAGTGCCTCCATGTGATGAGGCATCACATCTGTTTGAGACACTATATTAGGGCAAACTAAACTGCTCTCTGGAAGTGTCTGTTACTCTCTTTTGACTTTTGAAGGAAATTAGATGATTGCCTCAGTGGTACTTAGAGAGAACGGATGCTTGACTTAGGATAATTCATCTCTCTGAGACTCTGGGTTTCTGGGGTAGTCAATGTTTGGACAAACAGTAGAGTGATACTTTGTTAAAAGGGACCATATGTGCAACAGTGTAAACAGTTCTGCCCTCTCTAAACTCCAGTCCAGAGTAGAACTGTGCACTAGTTCAGAAGCAATGCAATACTACTGAAGTCAGTAGTAGTCTGGGGGGAATAAGCCAAGGCAACATTTGAACTCTAGTTATCCTCATTTTTTCCTAATTCTTCCATGGAAATAGCCCAGTCTCCTGCAGCTTTTGCAATAATGACAGCAGCCACTGTTTTCCTCTGTTCTTTTGTTTCTATTCCTCCTAAGTTTTGCGATAATTTTTTTTCTCCTTCCCCCTTCATTCTGATTCATCACTCACACATTGTGTAAGACATCCCTACAAATGGACAGATACATTACAGGGACTGCCTATCACCTCCATAGCATCAGTAACATTAATAATAATAATAATAATAATAATAATAATAATAATAATAATACAAAAACCAACAAATCCATAGCCATTATTCCCAAGAAAGATCTCAATTTTCATAAAAATTTGAAACCATAACCATTTCTGTTACTGCTTGTTAGTTTTGTATTAGTTTTTTAGACTGTCACATCTGCTTGGGGATTATGCATCTTTGGGTCTGTCAGTAGAGCAGAGAAGTACTGCTTTACTGTGGTGAGAAACATTACGCAGCTCCTGCTTTTCAGGAGAGAAGTCTACAGAAAGCTGAGCAGCCTCTACCCTACTCATGCCTGTACGCAATACCTGGATGCTTTCCAGCAGCTGGAGAAGTACTGTGGCTACCAAGAGGACAACATACCTCAACTTCAGGATGTGTCCAGATTTCTAAAAGGCTAGTCACTTTGAATGATGGCTTGTTCTTTGGTTTTCTGAATATTTGGTGGTGGTTGGAAAGCTGCATGGAAGAGAAGGATCTAGGGTTGTTAGTTGACTGCCACCTGAATGTGAGCCAGCAGCTTGCCCAAGTAGCCAAGAAAGCCAGTGGCATTCTGGTTTGTGTCAAAAACACTGTAGTCTATCGTATGAGTGAGATGATCATCCTTCTGTACTGAGTATTGGCGAGGACACACCTTAAGAACTGTGATCGGTTTTGGGTCCCTTGCTGCAAGACACTGAAGCCCTAGAGTATGCCCAGAGAAAGGCAAAGGAACTGTGTAGAGTCTGGAGCACAAGGCTTATGAGAAGCAGCTGAGGTTGTTCAGCCTGGAGAAGAGAAGGCTCAGGGGGGACCTTATCACTCTCTACAGTGACCTGAAAGAAGGTTGTGGTGAGGTGGGAATCAGTCTCTTCTGCCAGGTAACAATGTTACGACAAGAGGGAATAGCCTTAAGTTGCACCAAAGGAGGTTCAGGTTGGATATTAGGTTCAGTTTCTTCTCAGAAAGAGGGGTGCTGCACTGGCATAGGCTGCCCAGGGAGGTGGTGGAGTCACCATATTTGGAGGTTTCCAAGAAAAGTGTAAATGTGGCATTTTAGGGACATGGTTAGTGGGCATGGTGCTGATGCACTGATGGCTGGACTTGATGATCTTAGAAGAAAGAATGCCTGCGGTACTATTATTAAGCCACAGGATAAATATGTTCTCTTGATCAATCATCTGTGTCAGTCAGCTGATTTACCTCTGGTATCAAAATTAACTAAAGAAAGGTTGTCTTTGAAACCTCCTTGTTTATCCTGAGTGACAAGCGGATGTGCCAGAATAGAGGACAGCTGCTCACTATGTCAAAACAAATAAGTAAAATCTTCAGCTTAACTTCTTTATACAAATTCAGTTTAAATCTAGTGTTCAAAGAATAAAGTGACCTGCTCCATGTATCAGTAGGAGATGCTAGTAGCTTAATTAAGCTTTCTGTGCCTAAATAGGTTTCCAAGACACTGCCATTTTAGTAAAATTAGACTATTTGATGATAAATATTTTATTACACCTTTAGTGTAAGAGAGTGGACGGTTGGCTTCTGAATCACGTCTCTCATGAACATGCCAGCACCATCACATCCAGTTGTAGGAATTTTCACATGTACTATGTATTTTCTTCTGTATATTCCCCTCTATATTTTTCCTCTATTTATTATTCCTCTATTCTACATCTGTTTTTTTTTCCTTGATCTTATAAACATTTTTCTCATGAAGTGGTTTATCTCGTTTTGTTTCATTTTCACAGCAGTTGACAGCAGAGAGCTCCAGAAATCATGTGATACTGATCTGATTGCAACAGATATTCAATACTCTGTAACTGAATCAGCTGGCTACAAAGTGGGATAGTTTAGGACAGCTTAAGAATGTCCTGTCATAGCACTATTTCTCTTGCTCATGTTGTTGACAGGATTTGATTGCATGGAGTCTGGATCTGTTCAGTTCTTTTGTAGGCTCTTGTTCTAAACTTTCTCCACACTTTGCAAACTTTCCTAGCAATAAAAAAATAAAACACTGTAAAAATGGTCATTCTCAACATTCGTCTAGTAAAATTTGAGATAATATTCTCAGGGAGTTTAAGCTTCAAACAGATCATAACTAGTGTAAGCTAACTCTCCTCATTATTTATCTGACTGGGAATGAGAATCAAGCATATCAGAGGCATTTTATTCCATCCTGGCATGGCTGTCCAAGGAAAATTGAAAGAATGACTCTCTGGAGTGCTCCTACCCTCCTTAAACTGTTGACAAAATCTACTGGTTAGCCTTGAGACTATGATTTAAGCACAGGCAGATCAGAGTTGGTACAGTGTATTATGTTTACATATAATGACACTTAAGACCCAGTAAGATATGTTGGACCCATGGAGGCTTTGAATTGATATGCTCCTTATCTTTAATGATTCTCTCTAATATAATTGTTTCACGACACAGAATATTTTTAGGATAGCATTAAGATTGACATTATTGCAAGATTTCTTTGCAACAAATTCAGTCTAAGTCGCGAGTATTCGTAAAAGCTATGTTAAAGGCAGCCTTGTGTCAAACAGCCACTGCGTGAAGGGTATGATTTACAAGGAATTTTCTTATTTATTATTAATTTGGTTGGATTTACTATCATTTTTTGTCAGTGCCAGAATTTTTGCTTCTGAAACTCATTTTTCAACAGCTTAGGCTTTTTCCTGTGCTATGAATGTGCAGTGTCCCACCAACCAAACCTCATCTAACCTCTAGGCCATTAGGTCTCCCAGAGGTTAGATGACATACAATGGAGGAATTTCACTCGCAACACCCTGTGTGAAGATGCATGGTGCTGTTTGTCCTGTCACTGGTTAGTTCTGGTTGAGCTCTGAACAGCCCCACTCTTCCAGTCTGGACACAAATCCCAGCACATACCTTTACTGAACAGTGCCTGTAATGACTGGACTACTCTTCAGCATATGTGATGATAAACCTCTGTGTAATAAACTGTGGAGATGCAGAGAGAGAGAGGAATATCCTGGGTGGAAAATTATCATGTAATATCCAGCCTAGATAGCCAGATGAAATTCCATCTTGTCTTTTACAAAGCAGTGTCTCTGAACTCTGCCAAGCAATTCCTTTTCAGTTTAATACAAGTAGAAGTAGAAGATCTGTCTAGTGTTACCTGGTCTGCTAATGAGGTTGGTTTATGCAGGAATGAACCCTACATCTTGCGTATGTCATAATTACTTAAAATTAATTTAAAGGATTATCCATGTGACAGATTAACATGACAAGATTTATTTTTTTTCCTAAAGGGTTAAGTAGATGAACCTAGGTACTTCTTTCTTTCTAGGAAAGATGTTTGGATTTAGACATTCATTGTCCTCTGCAGCTGGAAGAAATTACAGCTAGTGAACTGGCTCAGGCAAACTCACACTACAACATGCAGTACTGTATATAGTACAAATTTTTCTAGGCCAAGATTTAAGCCTTACGGATCACTTTAGGTCAACTGCTCAAGATCTTATCTTCATCTCTTTTTGACTTCAGAGACCTTTGGGCAACAGATTCAGTCTAGCCTTCAATTCTCTACTGATTGCTGTTTTTATTGTGCAGTGATGAAATGAAAGTTCAGATTTTGCAGATAATACCTTCAGCAGATAACTTTTTCCTATGGCTTTAGGCAACTTGCCAAGCCTTCCATCAACAGACTGTCTGATTCACAGGCCTAAATTTAAAAGAGCATCCCAGGGAACACAAGTTTTAATTTTCATTTCCTTTCAGCTCCTCCAACATGGATTCTAAAACAACATAAATTTCCCTAGATCTTCTCATAGTCTTCCAAAACTGAGTTTCTTTAAAGATTAGAACTGGTCTGATATATTTTTCAGATGGTTCTGACTCAGAGTTTAGCCCCACAATTACCAGAATTGAGCTTATCATGTTCTTCCTGGTTGATTCAATACGGTATGAGCAGTAAGGGAGTCCCCCTATTGTTCCAGGTCCTGGCCAGTCGATATGGAGATATAGTTGATGATCTGTCTATTCCCCATAGCACTCTGCTTTCCCAATGGAGAAGGGAAGAGAACTGGAAGATTTTTGCAACCAGTTTCAGTTCCCATGTTAATTCTGATACCTTTGGTTTGTTAATAGGAGATGTAATATCAATAATTTTTTTTTTTTTGCTGTAGTTCTGTTTTCATTTATTCATTCATTTATTTATTTATTTTTGTACCCATTAATTTGAATTTGGACACGCAACTGAAGATGAGTGTGGTGAATTCTAACTTTCCCCTCATGTCAGGTAGAAGCATCCTTTCTGTCCACTCTTTTTTTTTTTGTACTGAATAGTTTCAGAGCCTTTGTTGCTTCAATTACTTCTAGTAAGGCAGGCTTCCTTCCTTCCTTCCTTCCTTCCTTCCTTCCTTCCTTCCTTCCTTCCTTCCTTCCTTCCTTCCTTCCTTCCTTCCTTCCTTCCTTCCTTCCTTCCTTCCTTCCTTCCTTCCTTCCTTCCTTCCTTCCTTCCTTCCTTCCTTCCTTCCTTCCTTCCTTCCTTTCTCTCTTTCCCTCTTTTTCTCTCTCTTTCTCTCTTTCCCTCTTTTTCTCTCTCTTTCTCTCTCTTTCTCTTTCTCTCTTTCTCTCTTTCTTTCTCTCTCTCTCTCTTTCTTTCTCTCTTTCTTTCTTTCTTTTCTTTACTTTTTTAATGAGAAAAATACGAATAGGCAGACAGAGACAGGAAAGAAATGCTGGAAGAAAGATTAAAAAACACAACAAATCTTATAAACAGTTTGGTTTCTGGGTGGGCTTATTTTGTTTGCTTGTTTACATTAAAAAATTATGTTCCAATCTTCATGACACAATAGGGTATGGATAGAAAAGGGAGAAAAAAGCAATTTATGATTTTTTTAAATGCAGTTTTATGCTTTAAAGCAGATGAAATGTTGTTTATGGAAGCTGAGAATGCAACAAAGATTTTGAACATAGAACTTCAAAAAGATTACCACTGGCTCTCTTTAAAAGCAGTCTTTTTTAGTTTTCTTAGCTTTGAAGACCACCAACGTTTCCCATGTTCCCATGTTCTGTTAACCGTAGAACTGATTATTTTGCTAGTTGTTTTCACAGACCTTCCATAGGAATATGAGGTGCCCAGGAATAACACTGGTAGCACAAGGTAAAAACCAAGTACAAGTGTTGCATTCTTCTAACCTTTTCTGTGGACACATGAAAAGCAAAATGTCTATCACTAGAAGGGTATTTAGTTAGTTCTAGGCAAACATGATGGTGAAAAAATCAGAAGGAAAGATAGTTGAGAATAGCTAATGAAAACTCTGACATTAAATGGCTAAGGGCCAAGTTTCAACACACTCATCTCTAACAAGGACCTATTTTATCTTTCTCCTGAGCGTTCACATTCTAATCAAATTCAGACTGAAAGCTAAAACTGACAGTGAAGCTTGCCAGCCCTGATCTAAATAGTACATTTGAAACACTGACAAACTGAAGTATGGGGTGTTTGGAACTAGATGCACAAAGAATTGCATATAATGGGTCATGCTCACTATTCACCTACTTCTGTCTTCAACAGTGTGAAGTACCAGAGATTTTAGAGTAGGGAATAAGAATTTCTGCAAGATACACAGCAACCCAGCCTTCCAGAAGAGCAAGGTGCTCTCATTCTAGTGCATGTCTGGGAGTTATCCCTTAACAAACTCCTGCTCATCATCCTTTACGCATGCAATAAAGCCATTGAGAGAGAATTCAGAGATGAGCAAACTAGCTAGGGATGGAAAATGCAGGACCATAGGGACCATGTGTGATCTCAGACACATCACTGACATATGAGGCATAGCAGATAAAAATGTGCAAATGTGTTAGAAATTTAAGCTGGAGTGAGCAGGATTTCCATGCCTCATATCATTGTTGTGTGACTAAATTATAGGATGAGCAGTTAGGTAGTTCTATGTTACAGTAGTTGGACCCAAAAAAGTATAGGAAAACTTAGATATTGATAAGTTCTTACTGGCCTTAGGTAAAGGAAGATACCTCAACTGAGTATCAAGGCCTGCTGAAACTGCTTACCTGGAGTGTGTCATGCAGTTAACTGTGGGAAGTCCTAAATTCTGTCTCACTTTCCTATGCAGAAACAACAGGTTTCCAACTGAGACCAGCAGCAGGACTGTTGTCTGCACGTGACTTCCTTGCCAGCCTGGCATTTCGTGTCTTCCAGTGCACACAGTATATAAGGCATTTCTCTTCACCTACACATTCCCCAGAACCGTAAGTATGATAACCTGGAACAATCCCATCCATCTGAATAGAAAAGATTTTCTCAGGAGTAATTCTGGAACTTCATCCACTAGTCCACAGAATTAAATAGTTTGAGAAACTAGTAGCTGAAGATTTAGAGGGGAAGTCAAGCATGCAAGGGTGTGGGTTTCTTTCTCTCTTGCAAAGTTGTCTGAAGAAGGAAAAGACTGGAGAATATCTGGTTTAATCTTTTCATGCTGCCTTCATTTGCCATCTGCTGAGGTTTGATTCCCTGCTGTGAAACTCTCCCAGTAACTGCTGGCCAGACAACAGCAATTACATTTCATGAGAAATTACAAGTTCACACAGACGGTTTTGTTGTATGCTGGGACAAAACAGGGTCTTTTCAAAGATGTTGTGACATAGGAGACTATTGCCCATGCCATCCCAAGTGAGACAATAGTCAGTGTAGTGGGGGGCAGCTAGCTCCCCATAGCAGAAGGAAATGCTTTGCCATGTTCCCCACAAAACCTGACCAGGTATGGAAGCATCTACTGTGGATTAACTAAAGCAATTACAACCCTCACACTAGCTCCCTATGGCAGTCTGTTGGTTAAAGTCTTCACAGGATGTTCACAAAGAGCAGGAAAAACAAAACAAACAAACAAACAAAACAAACAGAAAAAGCAAACAACGAAACACCCCTTTATTAAATATGAAGGTCTCTTGTTTTCCAGAGACTGCTGCCATGAACTGCTGGGTCATGTTCCCATGCTAGCCAACAAGGAGTTTGCCCAGTTCTCACAGGTAAGAAGCTTGCTCTGCTGGCTGTTTAACCAACTGCTCTGGATAGCAGGCCAGACATGCCCTTAAGGCATGAAGCCCACCGTGCTTGAGATACTGTTTAAAATTTGATTGTGTCTAACTCAAACTTCAGCAGTAGTGGGCTAGCAGTGCTGCAGGAGATACGTAATCCAAGGGAGTGGTAGCACCACTATGGACATCTTGTAAAAGGAAGGGCAAGCAACGCTGTGGGACTTCTCTGTGGGAGGGCTGTTTCAGCCTACAGCACGATGCTGGTTGAGCCCTTGTGTGGTGCCGCTTGTTTGAGCTGTACTGAGTGCTCTATTTCCCTGGCTTCCTGTCTCACGCCAAATAAACCCAGCCACCAACAGCCATTGAGCCCCTAGGCTGACTCTGTCTTCAAATGTACATTTTTATCTCACATGATACTTTAATTTTGGCCACCACCATGTCATTCATTTGAGATGTTTTTCTTTTTACAGCTCACCAGATTCTCACAGCATTGCTCATACTGGCGAGAAGGCTCCTTAAAGCATACAGAGCTTCTTTGTACAATAAGAATCTATTTAGTATGAGCAGCCAATGTGAACTCAATGACCTGCTATAATTAAAGACTTTGGAACTATGAATGTGCCTCAGAACCATAGCAGGGAGAAGAGGATAATTCATATTCTAGGCTTATCTGTTAGTGGCCACTGTGAAAACTGGCAATAAGTGGAGAAGGTTAATTGATGTAGTTCCCTGAATGAATGTCTGAAAAAGAAAGCCTGTTCACCTCACAGGTCACAGTCTGCAATTGTATCAGTGTGGATAGATGCCAATTTACGTTTTGGTCATAAATATTGTTTATTACCAGATTCAATGCAATGGTTCTTAAAACAACCTGATGGTCTGTAGTTCTTTCTGGAAGAACTCCTCAGTTCTGTGTTAGAACTGAAATCACCATAGAAATAAGACAGTATATCAATTACAAAACTTTCAGCCTTACTCTTTCCCTGCCAGTAATATTGATTATGCAACATGAGATAACATTTAGCAAATTTTCACATTTTTCATTTCAAATTTTTGCAAAGTATCTTCACAGCTGGCACTCACCCCATGAATCTATTTATTTTATTCCATCAAACATGAAAAGACAAATGAAGGATAATAAACGGTTTGGTTTGTTTGTATCTCAGGATAGCCAAAATGTGACACTTACAGATTTTTAATGTGGGAGCATAGTTGTGACAAAACATCATCATCCCTGCATGTATCTGACACATCCGTAGAGGCATACAGAAAGAATGAGAGACAGAAAGGTAATGGCAGAGATTAAACTCACCTTTTGTTCCTTACTTCTCATGCCTCCCTATAAATCTGTGCCTGGGATAGTCCAGCATTAAGCTGAGACAGTTAACTTTACAGAGAGAAATTTGAGGATTAAACACTCATCTAATGTGGCTCCCAGTGGTATGTAGCTGGGGGCCAGGGAGAGGTAGGCATCCTGGAAGCCATGGAAGGTCATTTTGGGTGACAAAAACAATGGATAGTCCATGCTATTCATGCTAGAAATGATGTGGTCCTCCCCCTTCCCCTCTTTCTCTCCCTTGGGCTGAATAATCACACTAGTCTAACACTGCCTGCTTGCCTACTTGCTTTAGGATATTGGACTGGCTTCTCTTGGATCATCTGAAGCAGAGATTGAGAAACTGGCTACAGTAAGTACAGGCAGCAGTTTAGTATCAGAGGTGAAACCAAGAGGCTCACTGCATATTCCTCACTGTTTAGGGAAGGTTCTTCTCTAATGTCTCAGATTAGCCATGCAAAAATGGGAGCATCAGCATAACTATGTTTTCCACAGGAGCAGGTTAGGGAAGTACTGGAGCAGGAGCTGGAGTCCCTCTGGGGGAGCCCAGAAGCATGTGATTCCACTTTGGGGAAACACTTCTTGCTGCTGTTAAGAATTTGCTCCTGAATTTGAGTCTCCACAGGTCCAGAGACAGGAGGGTTTCAAATAAGATTCACCTTATGGACTGGATACTCAGTGTGATTCCTGCAATTTCTCCTACACAGAAAGGCTCAGGGCACCCTAAGAATTCAGGGCACCCTGTATTCATCGTTCTCACAACATTTGTGAGCAATCTGAAAACAAATACTGTCACTTGGTTCTGAATCGGTAGTTTTCATATATCTGTGAAAAAAAAACTCATTCAACCCATGGTTACCATCTTGGTCTGAAAGTGGCCTGAGGACAGATGATCTTCTGATAATGGCAGCCATTTCCCACTCCTGATTGTATTTTCAGTTTTATCCTCACCCCTCACCCTCCAGGATCAGACTCATGCAGGAAATGGAGCAAATGGGAGCAGATGTTCACATCTGAAATTCCTCACTCCTTTGACAGGCCCACTCCTGCCAAAGTTGAACAAAGCACATTTTGGACAAGATTATGGCTCACCTAAAATCTGTTTGTATTCAGATGTATGTTACTCATTTCTCAAACTGGAAAGGATATAATAAGATTAAGATTTGTGTTTTGATTAGTGCTAAGAGTGATATGTGCCAGAAAGATATTTTGTGCTATTTCCCAGGTCTTGGTGAGATTGGGTGAGGGGCAATGTCTTACACAGCATTCCTCTGCCAAGTACCCCTCTCTGGCTCAAGACAGGATAGGATTCAGGTTAGCATATAAGTCCTTGATCTAAAATTTTCACAATATCATCTGGGGTTTGGAGAGGTAGAATGATAGGACCTTTTTGAAAGAGCTACCTGCAGTTAAGGATTTGTGAGAATACTACTTATTAACTGCCATTCAGGTATTCTGAATAGCCTCTCAACCTTCAGATTTTTTAGAAATTAGACATCTAGCCCTGGCTTATAGTTTAGGTTTCTTTACCAGAAGATGAATCTAGAGAAGAAATTTTAATGGCTTTTCTATCCTGGCACAAATGTCTACTCTAAATTCTTGTTTTGCTCTGGAAGTTCCTATCACATTCCATTGATTATAATAATGTAACTAGCCTAGGTGATACAACAGTATCTAAACTTTCTAAAAGTTCATTAGAAGTCACAAAACTATATGTTTTGAATGCCTTGTATTTTCCATATTTTGTCAACACCTATCTAGCATCTCAGGGGTCAAGTTGTGTCCAGCATTACTCCTTTACAGTCCATTTCCTTATACAGTATAAAAAGGGAAGGGCTAACAGGTTGGCAGAGCCAAGAACAGTTTTTATAACTCCATGTCCAGTAGGTAAAGGAAATATGATCCTACTCATGCTTTATTGCAAGAAAATCCCAGAGATATGTACCTTTGTTTTTTATTTCTGCAATATAAATTTAGAATTGGTATTACCTTAAAGGGTTCATTGCTACTAAAAAATAAGTCATTCTTCTATTCTTTTTAATGCTATCATATAGATATTAGAGGAGGGAAACTAGCTTGTCAAGGACTTCTCTTAAGTGTCTTGAATCTTCTGTGGGTGCTTAGCCTTGCTTCTGGGAACAATCACAGTTTGTCAGTCTTCATTGACTGTAATGAAACTCAAGGATAATTTGTTGGAGGGTAATTTGTAATATTACAAAGCAAGAAGTGAACATGCCTTAATGTTTTATTTATTAAAATGCATTTAAGAATAGCTATTATTATCAGGCTTGGCTTTTTTGAGGAGTGAGAATAGAAAGGATGTCGAGTTTTGAAAAATACTTATAGTTTCTGTGTTTTACACACTGGAGAGAAAAAAAGTTCTTAAAACATATAGTTGTAAAATTTGTAGAAACAAAAATGACTATGGATAAAAGAAGTTAGAAATTAAGAAAAAAGAAAAGCTTAAAAATGAAATGCCTGTTGAGACTATGATTTTCAGAAATTGTTCTCATTGTCAGCTTTATTGGTTTACGGTGGAGTTTGGTCTCTGCAAGCAAAATGGATCCATCAAAGCTTACGGAGCAGGACTGCTTTCATCTTACGGGGAGCTTATGGTATGTGTCTTCTATATGTTATCGAAAGATTCCTACAATGCAGTTTTCTAAACTCACTGGTAAAAAAAGCAAGACATCTCCTCACATAAGACAGTATTCTTTAAGACACTGTTTTTCTTTTTTTTGAAGAAATTCATTCTTCCTCACAAAAAGCTGCTCAGTAGAGGACAAGCTACTGTAGGACTGTACAAGTTTTCAACCTTGAGAGATGAAATGTGATGAAAGCAAGCAACCTATAAAGTATCAGATTTGCTTCTTATTATTTCTGTTCAGTAATGATGCAATTGACTTTAATATAACACTCATGTACTTTTCTAGACTGTGCACTAGAGGGCAATATTATGCCTATTATGATCTCAGCTCACAGTTGATCTTCATGAGATTATAAATCCGAAAGGCATTGACTGATTTGACCAAATGAAGTGCCAAAAACCCTGTAAATATGATGTACAGTAGCAAATAGAAAATGCTTTAGAAATGTTACACTCATAAATGCATTTCAGAACTACTTCCACCTTAAATTTTACACAGATGAAAATTTGTGTGTGCAGGTTGGATACTGCTCTTCCTGGACAAAGCACCCATGGAAAGAGAGACTGTTTACCTATACAGAAAGCTTATAATTTTCACCTCCTTCAGATAAACAGTTGGTAGAGGAGATATTATCTTCTCCTTAATTTTGCTGTACATTGAAGCAGATGATCTGTTCATAAGTGCAAAAATTCTGATGTCAGTAGGTCTCAGACATCTCAAGTTATGAAGATAGTGGGTGATTTTTGGCATTAGCAAGGACAAAAAGGGTTTTTAACAAAACCAAAATTGGGGGGTGGGGAGAGGGGGAAGACAAAGTACTCTTTTAAGACACTTTATATATTAGAAATCAAATTTTCATGAGAGATATATAGAAGCAGATTATAGTCTTGTCTATGTACACAAAGATGCATCAGTCTACCACACAGCTACATGATACATTCATATGAAACCATGATTTTGGATTACAACACCATGGAATCCTGTGACGAATAATTTATATTTTTAAATTATACAATTACTTGTTAAACAGGATAATAACTGCCTCCAATTCATATTTATCTTTTGTGGTAATACACACTACAGAACCCATCTTCACAATATTTCCTTTCTTTCCATTTTCTTCTGATACAGTTTAACATATAAGTCACGACAAAAACACTTGCCTTTGGTGGCTGGAATTGCATGTACCACTCTTGTACTTTCCTTCCTCACCAGACACCAACCAAAGTACCCTTCTCTTCACCAGACACCATCCAACTGTTCATTTTTGGATTTAAGTAGTGAGCAAGAACTGCTTGTTTACAAAACTGCTCCACACAACTCAAAAATATAACAGCACCTCCAATTCACTAACTTTTAAGGTTGACTACAGAAGTGATAATCATCCTTGATTAATAGCTGATTGTTGTCATTACTTTGATTCTCAATATTTGAATGGTAATTTTGCTGGAAAAGCTTTTGATGTAACTGGGTACACTTGGGTCTTTAACTCATTTCTGAAATTACATATAGATGTGATGGCATTTATGCTTAATAGGTAATGAAGAAGTGTTTGCTTCCAACTCCTTGCATACTCACTATTCACATAATAATCAAAACTGGCAAGCAATTGATCAGCAGTTATGCTATGTGTCATGTACTGACCCCATGTGAGCAGACAAGTGGTTTCTGTGCACTTTACCTTGAGCATTTGAAACTTCTGGCACACTATATATATGGCCTTTAACTCTGAAGTTTCCTTTTAGGGCAGACTGATTCACTTCATGGATTTCTTACTTGGAGCAAAACTGAAATCCAGAAAGTTCCCATTTAATCATTCTAGTTTAGTTTAATTCTGACTTCAGTATAGGATCAGTGGGAGTGTAAGGGAAGTTATGAGGTCCTATATTTAAGCAATTCCTATCTAGCAACTTGTAAGTACATGATATCTCATTCTTTTTCTCCTAAAGAGGAGAAATATGTGTAATGCAATGCCTATTTCTTTTTTAAGAAATACAGTGGTGGCCAGACAGTTTTGAGTTTTGTTAGAAAAGATGAAGTAAAAATTATTCCTTGCACACGGACCAGAAAGTATTGAAGCTCATGGTGGTCTTCAATTTCATAAAGAGATTTAAAGAGCTTTAGAAAAATCTCTAGATAAGTTTCATTCTTGCTTGGGAGAAAGCCATTGTCCATCCTGATAGTAATTTGCTGGCCTTCTCAGTAACACCCATTGATACCCTCAGTATAAATGATAAGACATGGGCTTACCACTGGAATCCCCAGACTCAATATCATCTAGAGGTCCAGCATAAATGAAACAGGTAGGCTCTCTGCAGCTTGTATGATTAGGGAGGCATACTGCTGTAACCTGGGTGAAGAAGCAGTTTTCTTATCACTGAAGGCTCTTGAACCAGTAAAGCAGGTGATTTGGTCTCTGAGAACACAGTAAAGTCATGAGTTATTAAGGCCAATTGTTGGCCACAAGAAGTTATCAACTAACCAGCTGGAAAGCGTAAGTAGTGTTGCATCTAACTAATATTATGTGAGAAATTAGCATCAGCAAGGCTTCTATCAACATCCCTGATTTGCAGTCTGGATTGACTCTTGGTGTGAGCATGACTATAACCCAGGGAATTCTTCAAAATATTTTCCTTTTCTCCATAACACCCACCCTTACCAGTAGGAAGTCTATTTCAGGTAGTTATTTGCTACATATGAGCTGACATTGCCCAAAAAATAACTTGGAGAAATGCAGATGATGAAAGGTAGAGGTGAAACGACCCCTGTCTGGTACTTACACTTATCTAACAAATTATTTAATGACAGCAGCTAGGTATCAGAAAGGAAAGAATAACCATACCCAAGTCTAAACTGAGCAGTTGTAATGGGTCTGACTGCTGGCCAACCTTGCCTCTTCTGAACTGTAAGAATTCCTCCCCAATAGCTCTCAGTATTGCACTGTTTATTTCACTATACTTTGTCAGCTGTTCTGCATTATCCAAAATGCTTCTCCTGTTAACACTCAGCTGGACTCTGTCCTACATACTGTAAAATCTTATGGCTCATACCACACTTCTGGCAGTGCTCAGTGCTACATATGCTTTTCTTGCAGCACAACAAGTACTTAACTTGTAGAAGCCTTTCAGGCCATCCGGTTTCAAGCAGAACTTCCAGTAAAATCAATGGGATTTCAGCTCTGCTTCAATACTGACAACATAGCGGGACCCCTGTGAGGTTCTGAGTTTCTAAAATCTTTTCCCATTAGTCCCCTGAGTTTCTAAGATTATAAGAGCAGCCTTATGTTTGTGTATATCATCCATCTTAGGCTGTATGAGTGCTCTCAAAGGTTTACTCTTCAATTACAGACTGCAAATGAAGAACAGGAAAAATACAATCTTTTAGCATTTTATAATCTTGTTCTTATTTTTTTTTTAAGTGTATATGAATTTCTGCACCAGTTATGCAGCAAATTGACCTACTGGTTGAGGCAGGTCTCCAGTGGTGGAGAGTTCAGACTCAGTTCAGTGAAATATGCAAAAATGTGCTTAAGGGGACTGTTTGAATAAAGACTTAAAAAGCGTCACCCAGTCTTACCAGCTCTTTACAAGTACCATGGGATTTGGCATCTGCATTATGAAATAGTGAAAGGAGCCTTCTGAACACTGGGGAAGTAGAGAGAAAGACAAACAAGCAGCTGTAAAAATGGACTGCTACAAGGAGGGAGGGAGCTCTCTGTCCAGGCTGAGGATGAAAATAAAGGTCTTGCTTTGTACTAGGTCAGTTTACTTTTTTTGTCAGTATCAAGAACATTTCACTCAAGTGGCCATAGCACACCCCATCCTGGCTACTTGGAGGCTAAATCAGCTTTTAGGCGCATCTGCGGTGCAGTTCAAATGGCACTGGAACTGAGCTAGTTTTAAACTATCTGACTTGGGTTCAGAAGAACCTGTGCAGAACTTTTAGAGGAAACTCTGTGTTCCCCAAAGGCACACATGGAGTCCAGTGTACATTTATGTCTTGAGTATTGGGAAAACTTTAAAAGTGCTTAACTGGCACGGGAGCTGTGCTGAAAATGTCACGAGCTTCCCATTTATTCTTCAGCGCAGAAGGAGATATAAACTTTGTAACATGGCCTAGGGAATTCAAAACAGTGCTGTGCAGTACCATGATTCTTCTGTGATGTTGGTTGAAAACAACAGCATGATACTGAGGCAACTTTTTTTGATAAAGACTCATATCCTGGGGCACAGCATAGACTTCCTCATTCCTGTTTGAGAATGTGGCTACGATACCAAATCATACAACAATGAAATATGGGAAATCTTCCTCTCCCTCTCATTCTGTTCAAATGTTACAAAACAGAAAAGAGCAGAACATTTATTGTTACTAACGGCTATTTATGAAGAACAGCTTTCACAGGTGAAAGAACAGGAATTGATACTACCTTTAACTATTACACAGTGAGTATTTCACAGCCCAGTAGGCTTAATTCTTGCTGTGTACAGTCATCTATTCTAACCTTTGTTATTCCTGTTACAAAGTATGCTTTATCAAACGAGCCAGAGTACAAGCCCTTTGATCCAGAAGTGACTGCAGTTCACCCCTATCAGGATCAAGCCTTCCAGCCTGTTTATTTCATAGCAGAAGATTTTGAAGATGCCAAGGCCAAACTCCAGTAAGTAATTTCACTGAAGGGAACACAGAAGCTTGAATCTTAATCATAAACACAGCTACCACTGCAGTAATAACTATACTAGGTTATCTTACTGCTCATTTCTGCACAGTGGTTTTGGTAGGGTGATGATATGCATGACAATGTTTAACTGAGGAAAGCTTCATAGGAAATCATAGCTATGTGTTCCTGTGCCTTTAACCATCCTTCGTCTTACAGTGCCTCATCTTAGCAGCTTCTGAAGGGTGACCCTGTATCATACCAGACAAGTGAGAAATCCTGAAGAACTGACTTACACAACACCACATGGAAATTTTGTAGTAGGCTCAAGAATTAACATGGATCAGCAGGGGGCTTAAAAACAATATTGCCTTTCTTCTCTGATTGTATCTGCAGACGAATGCAGACTCAGCATTCACAGGCAATCTAATTTCTACTAAGTAGCCGACTGCAATCTAAATAATATTATTTCACATTAGCTTGAGGTGTTTCTAAATGTTTTTCTCTGACTGTGTTATGTAATAAGGGCTTTTGTTTTTTGCCCTTTGTTTTTTTGTTTTTTTTTTGAAGGAAGCAGAGTTTAAATTCTGGGCCTCCATCTCCACCAGTTAGAACAACAAGATCAATTCTGGCTGGAGGCAGGAGGATGGTTGTGGAGCTACTGGGAAGCATGCAGGAGCTGAAATGAGGAATTTATTAGGGGAGGAGATATTGGGCCAGACTTCTTCCCAGCTCCCCCCACCGCCTGCCCTGAAGCACTGTCTGCTGGGGTTATAGCAATAGCAAATTAGGCTCTTCATCTTAAATCTGAGGGTTCAGATTTAGTTATTGTCTTGGCACTGTAAAAACAGCTGAGAACTCACTGGCAGAAGGGAGACTTTCAAGAGCTTTAGACTCCAGCAGACCTGAAAAGAACTTAAAAGGACAAAGAATACACCGTAGTCAGACTTAAAGCTTTTTCATACATTTTTTTTTCAAGATAGTTGCTCAGCCAAAGCTCAAAATAACCGAAGACTCAAGAATCTGTCAGAACGGAAAACATAAGGCAACATCAGTACAGGGGGTTCCTACCAGCATGTACTTAATGGAAACATTGTCAAAAATGGCATGCAATCGTGGGTGTTGGCTTTTTTTTTCTTTCTGTCAATGCAGATGGCAAAATAGCCCAGGATGCCTAGTATTTTTAAGATTTTAAGCAGAAAGAGCTACTTCAGGTTATTTCTTGGAAGTGAAGGCAGCAGACATGCTGTGTTTCTGCATTCCTCTAGCTTGTGGTTGTAATAACTCTGAGCTGTGTTAACATAGAGCTGTGAGAGCTCAGAAGGATCTGAGCCAGCCACACTGAAAAGCAGGCAGTGCAGATCTTTTGGGCTGCAAAATACTTCAGCTGCAGGGAGTATATACTGCACTAGAAAACTTTGAGGAGTGACAGTAGGGAAGATGTCACAGCAGCCACAGTCAGCCTGAGAAATCTATGCCTACATACTGATAAACTAGGTCCTGCATGTAGTGAAATAGCTTTTGAACTAGCAAATCTGTCTTCTTTCCTCACAGAAGCTATGCAGTGAAGATCAAGAAGTCTTTTTCTCTTTGCTACGACCCGTTCACCAGCAGCATAGAGGTTGTGGATACACTGCAGAAAGTTAAGAGGGAAGTCAGTCGACTGAAAGAGGACCTGAAAAACCTCTGTCTGGTCCTTGAAAACCTCTCCTAAAACCACAGCAGTACTTCTCACCTGGCACTGATATGTATGTAGGCAGTTCCAGCAATTTAAAATTTAGTGAAGTTGTAGATGCATGCTAAAATCTTCATCCCACAAACAGCTCTGTCAAGCAAATCTTTTCACTGTAATTTAGGCTGCTGACTTAGCCACATTAATGAGTTCCTACTGAATATGATTCGATGGCAAACAACAACAAATTACTCCAATTTTTGGTAGGTGAGATGAGCTGCAGCTGTTTGGCGTGTATTTCTCTCTTATTATAAATGCAAGGTTTTTATTCACCTTTGGAAGTTATCTATCATCTTTTGAAGTTATCTGTCACAAAATAGCACAGTAACTCTTCAGTCACAAAGTCTTTTCTTGCTTAAATGAAGTGATCACAATCCTTTAGGGTGGCTAGCTGCCGACGGTCCTTGCATTTAGCTTATTTCTGCTAGCAATTACAATAATCTATTGTGCTCATAAACTATGAATGGTTCCCTTACAATGTACAAATACAAGAGTTTATAAGACCGAGCTTTTATTTCTGCTTGCCATTTATTTTTTCAGCAGTTCAAATGTGGCTAAAAATTTTTCTGTCATATTTAAAGTCACAGAATATGTGTCCACTGACTAAAAAAAAAAGACAGAAACTCTGAGGACCATGATACTCTGGCACACTTGCTTGATTTGAAAAAGAAAGTAGGATTTTGGGGAATAAAATGATGGATATGTAGTGAAACTTTCAAAGAAGCCTACAAGAAATGAAATTTCACTGATTTTTCGTGGGATTCAGCAGTCCTGGATGCCTTTGAAAATCTTTTTTTTTTTTTTTTTTGACGTTATGATGATTGCAGTAATAACTAAAATTACAAAGTCACTAAACATCAATAAATTCTAAGATCAAACACTAACAGCCATATAGCTTTGAAATGGATACGATATCAGGTATGTGCTGCAACTCATCTTGCCACCCTCTCTAGTCTCTTTCCCAGATGTGTCTGAAATTTATTTACACTCTGATTCATGTTTCACAGAAACAGTCCTTTCGTTGTCTTTTCCATTTCCTTCTTCCACAATTCAAAAAAGAGACTAATTTAGGAAAAGAAGAGGAGGCTCATGCCTGCGAGGATTCTCTCTTTGCTCATCCGTAATATCAACACAGGTTATGGGTATGGCATAAACAGGAGCCATGCAGACCTCATGGCTGAAGTTGAGTGAGAATAATCCATAGATATCAACACAGATTTATCCCATGCAGATAAGAAGCCTTGTTTGTACTTTCAAAAGTGTTCTTGGGATAAGGCGGACAGCAGTTTGTTCACTGATATCCACTAACTGACAGCATATATGGCCTGAAGTCTAATATAAATGTGAGGTGGTTTGGCTCTTGGAAAAGGATATATCAACTCTGCTTTAACTGGTCACCATGGAATGAGAGCATGTACTCAGAAAGTTACAGCAGGGCAATTCTCATGATGTTATTTCATACAGAGCTTATTTGTCAATGTGCCAGGCTCTACAGAAACTCTCTTATTGCAACTGGGTTAATGGGATTTTGTCTCCTAAATCTTTGTGTCCATAAGCTCTTCAGAAAACTCTCCCAGGGGCACTAATAGAGTATTCAAGATCTGTGAAGCTGCTGCAACGGCCCCATTTCATTAAAATGTGGTGATACCTAGCAAATCTGGAAGTATCTTGGCAAAATGGCTATGGTCCCCTTCATCTAAACAGCAGGAACATTTCAAGTTCTTTTCCATTGAAGTCTAGAATTCTTCTATTCTGTTTCAGGAAAATCTTTTCTTATTGTAAAATCTATTTTGCTAGAAATTCAGACAGGGACTGTGCTAAAGTGAGTTCCTTTGTTTTTAGTATATTTCTGCTGTGATGTATGATGATCTCTCAACAATCTTTTATGGATTTAATTCTACTTATCCTGCTTTTACACACTCACAGATACCGCTTTTCTTCAGAGTAATTTGTTTGGCTACATGTTGTAATAATTTATCTGTGTATTTCCTGCCAAATGGTACATAGGCAAAAATGCTTGATAGCTCACAACAGATTGTTTTTAGAAATATTATTTTCGTCAATCAGTTATGTTACATTTCAAAATAAAGCATGTGTACCATCTTTGAGTGTTTTTCTTTTCCTTTATTTTTAAGTGGAAGATAATGCCAGAGCGAAAGAGCTATCAAAATATTTTCTATAGATGGATTCTGTAGGCCATAGGGTCTTTTTCATGTATTCCCTCTGAAATGGTTGAATGTGGAGTTTATACTTGAGTTTGGCTATTGCTCAGAACAGACCTATATTTGGAAGAAATGAGAGACCTGACGGATTTGTTTTGCCCAAGGCCTCACACTTTCCTTGGAGGAACTCCAGGCCCGCCCACACACCCTTGTCTTTTCCAGTTCCTGTAGAAATGAGAGAAAAAGAAACCATTTGGAGCCAGATTCTCCAATCATTACACATGCTGAGTAGTACCTGATCTCTCGAATAATCCCAACAACAGTACTGAGACTATTAAAGTGCTGTATGCAGAAAGTCAGAGCAGGATTATCAAAACCTCTATGGATGTTCTTGCTTTTTTATTCTCTTAGTGATAGTCTGTCTGAATACATGGCTAGGATAGGCTCCAGCACAGCTTAGCAAAGTTTCAAAAATAATGAATTTCTACTTGAACTATTAAGAAGAAAAAACTTTTTACAAAGGAAGCATCTTTCTTTCCTTACTCGGGCAAACCTTACCCCCGGATAACCATATTTGATGCTTCTCTTATTAGGTTCAAATTCTTCTCCTCTTATTCAGTGTAATGACTAAATAAAAGCCTTCAGGTTTACATCCTTAAGAGGTACACTAGTCAGGTTGCTCTTCCAACAACCATTTTTTCATTTCCTCACAGAAGCCAAGAGGTACCTCATACTCTGGTCAGTCTAAGACAGGGGTGATGTGAGAGGCACTGGTGGGGCCTCCCAATGAAAATAATGGCAGAGGAAAAAGCACCAACCAGTAAAAATATGTCTTTTTGTCAGTTTGCATTTCAGCAGTTTCACATTAATCTTGCACAAGAAGGCTCCAAAGCCAAGTAAAACACATCCTGTGACTTGAAACTGAACTGATGAACTCCCCATGGGTCCTTTGCTTATCCCGATAAACTTATTTTTCCTAGATGGAGTGCATTTAGAACAAAATAGTATATGTTATTAAATCTGTATTGTGTTGTTAAGTTATACATGGGAGAGTTAGTAAATTCAGTTTGTGGATTTGTTTTGTTTTTTTGGCTAACCAAGTCTGACCTCTACCAATTTTGGTCCACTCTCAAGCCTCCAGCTGTTTCCCTGCTTCCCTGCAGATTTTCTAGGGATGCCAAGGGTACCACTGCGTAAGGAGAATACACAGTTATGCAATTTGGGGAATTTGGCAGGACAGGAAGAGGAAATTTAGGCAGGCCTCCCACCCACTCCCATGAGAAACAGTATTGTATTACAAGGCAGAACTATCATCCTCTGAAAGACCTTCTCAATCATTTCCCTCTGGCTTCTTTAACTTCAACTTTTCTACTACCTGACAAACATAAAACCTTACTTAAACAATTAAATAAATCACAGAATCAATCAAATATACAGAAGTCCTTCCCAAAAAAGGAACCACTGCCCCCCTTGCCCCTGCAGACTCATGAAGGAGGAAGAAAATAAACAAATAATTAAAATAAAAGCAAAATTCCACAAAAATGATAGTGTAATCCTGAAGAAAGTTAAAACACAATATTTTTCACTGTACAGCTACTCACATGAAAACTGTCTTAGAGCACTGAAATGCCTCAACTTACCCCGCAAATCATGGCCATCAGTTAATCACAGACAGAAATGTTCTATGGCTGTTGGAGTCAGAAAATAAAACTACTAAGAAAAACCTTCTTGTAGCCTTGCCTTACTGAAAAAACAGAAGGTTCTCTGGAGTCTGCTAGACTAGATATTCTACTGCATGGAAAAGATCCAACTGGCAAAGAAATGGAGGGGTATAGACATACATCTCTTGTAACGTCACCCCACTGCTAAACAGAAGTTGGTATGTGGGCTTTTAGATTTAGTTAGAGGACATTACTTTGCAGCATTCCCCAGCTGGTGTGTGGTCAGAAGTTGGTAGAAAGGGTTACTATCTGTATCATATTATATATACATTAACTTTGGGTAACACTAGTGGCTAAGACTGAAGTGAAAGCAAATCTCTGGCAATCTCTCCCACCACAAGAATTCCTTAGGGAAAAGAAAGCCAAACTAGAAGATGAGTGTGGCTGACAACTGCGAGGGCAAAAGAACAGTAACTGGAAAAGACTGGTGGATAAACCCAGAACATGTTTATTTTGCATGTGTTGTTTCATATATTTGAGAAAATAAAAAATGCATTTAAAAGGGAGCTTTAGCATAAGGGAATAAAGTTCATATCTGCAAGAGTGTAGAGAAGTTAAGGTCCCCTAAGCTTTTTCAATTGTTCTTGATGAGTGTTAGCCTTATCTTAGACATTTGCTTTCAAGGTGTTTTACAAAGGCTAAAAAATAGAAAAGGGGTCTTTGATTTTGAGGAAAAAGATTTATTACATATTGTGTGGGAAAGTCGAAACTTCCCAGGAAATATTGTCTTACAAGACTCAAGAATCCTGTATTTTGAGTGAAGATTACCTTAGGAGGGGAAAGAAAGTACCAAAGCAGTGACTCCTTTGCAGAAGACTGTATATTTGCTATCGCTATAGATTTATTCTAAGTACTGCTTTCCACCTCTCTCAACTATTTTATCATGACTTTTCTCCCTTTGTTTAAAATGCTAATTGTTGGTCTCTTTGACATGTTTTTGAAAATAGGGAAAATTATGTCATTGAACTCAATAACTTTACTATTACTTCCTCAATGTTCTGGATAGGCCTTCTTAAGCTTAAACTAGACCCTTTCTGAGAAGAGTTAACCTAGCAAAATGGTTACATTTGGCTAAAAGAGGTGACAGCTGTCATACGAGGTATGCAAAACAGATTTCTACTTCTACCCACAATTAGTATTGTTCATCTTCAGTGCACATCTTTCACAAAACTATTCAGGGCAGATTTGAACATAAACTACTAACTGTAAAACATTGCACATAATGCATGTCAGGTAAAGTAGATTAAAATAAACCTCTAGTCTGGAAGAGCAATACCAGAACTGGACAGTTTGAAACAATTTTCTAATAATTACAAGGCCTACTTCTGCTGTTACTGAAGCCCTGGATATGCTTTTGACTTTGGTAAAGCCAGTTTCACTGATCCCAGTCATAAATTCTGAATCAACAGAAAATTCCTATTGAGCAGACTAATCATTGAAATGTGGAAATAAAAAATAAAGGATCAATTTACAGTCATATTTCTGTGCTGCATTTATTACTCTCATATTTATTGACAGAGGGAAAAAGAAAGTAAACAAATATAATTACTATTGAAATTTTCTTGCAGTGGTAAACTGGCACATTTAAATATTCTGGCATGAACAGACAATTAAAATAAGTCATAGAAGGAAAATATCTATCAATTTGTTAATGAACAAATACTGCATTTCAAAAATATCTCACAAGAAAACACAGAAGATCATCATTGGTTTTGTATAAGTGTTAGAAACATTCTCAATAGAAATCATAAAAAAAAAAAAGCCTGTTTTTAAGTATTTCCTGAATGAATCCCAAAACTGATGGGTTAGAAATGGAATGTGTGTTGGATGATGATAGAAATTTTGTACAGTGTTTAAGTCTTGCACTTCAGACATTTCAATTTTGTTCTTACACTTCTATTAGTTCATATTTCTTGGTTTAAATCTAAGTAAACAAAATGATTTCACTCAAATCTTGAGTCTCTAGTGTCCTACAAAGGCAGGCTTTGCAACCAAATCTGAATTCTAGTTCCATATATGGACTGTTGTGTTAGCTGTAGGGAGCTTAAGAAGGAAGAAGTTTCCTAAATGAAACTTGCCAGTTGTAACTTTTTTCCAATTACCAGTCTTCATCCCTGGACAAGAAGCAAGTCAATGTTACCAGCATTGGCTTGATTTTAGACATCTGTCATCCAATATGCCTACTAAGTTCATATACAGTTAAGTAACACTTTCACACCATCAGTGATGTAATAATGGGTTTATGGTGATATAGCTTGCTCGGGGTGTGGGCAAACCATCTGAGCACATTTTCTTGTTATGTCATTAGTTTCTGCAGTGCTATTTTCCTTGGCTTAATGGGAGTTCAAGAAAAACTTAAAACAAACAAACAATAACATAAACAAAACAGTGAACTGAACACAAAAGGAGGAAACAGCAGAAGAAAACTGACCTGCTATTGCTTTGACATATCTATTTGTACGGGAATCAGACTAAAAGCATAAAGCAAAGAGACTTTTTTAAGTCATTTTGCAGAAAACTTCACAGCTCCTCATTCTTTAGTACTTAAATCACAAAGATGTGATTTCTGTAAGAAAATCTAGATTGATTTCTGCAAGTGGTTCTCCACATTCTATTAGTTTACTAAAGCCTCTATGTGTTGGTTAAGAGATGAAGAAAATGAGTTATTAAAAGGACTGTTGGGCTTAGTATGGTTTCCACTGATGGTTTAGTTCCATGCCACAAGATAAAATAAAATGGTACTACTCCACTGGTTTCAGTAGAGTTATATTAGGCTATGCTAAATGGAGGATCATAGCCTGGTACATTGAGTGAGAATTCAGGAAAGAAAGTTCAGATTTAGAGCTTTCTAATATATTGGTTTTGAGATTAGGAATTCTAACTATATCTGTCATCAAGACAGAGGAGGAGAAATTGTATAACTTAGGAAATAAAAAACAAGTATTTATTTATTTATTTATTTTAATGTAAAAAGCCCAATTTAGAATCATGGAGTTATTAAATCTGGAACAGACCACTAAGTCTAACTACTGACTCATCACCATCATGCCCACTAAACCAGGTCCCATTCTTCCCCACTTGTAAAAGTGAGGAAGAATGTAGTCCCATAGGTAGGAGAACTAATAAAAGAACTGTTTTTCTCTGAATTCTTATTTTGTCATCACAGAGTGTACTGCAACAAAATTATCTTCAGAAAAAACGGTTCAGCCTTTGTCACATTACCACAATTCCAACTTTAGTAAAGAAGGTTTTTGTCAATGTTCATAAATATCCTTCACTAGTAATATCTCAGGAAATTAAATTAATATATATTTATGAGTAAATTCTTTGGTACATTACCCGTTTCTCCACAGCATCTGTGTCAAGTCACAGTGTTGGTCTGTGCTGTTGCACTTCAAGATGTCTTAGATTCCCAGTGGAAGAGAGGAGAGAAGAGACAACAAGTGAACAGAAACAGGAGAGAGTCCTGTATTTCTGATAGACCTGTGCAACAATTTTGGTGTACTTGAAGAAGGTCGAGGGGTGAGGGATCTAGTCATGAAGCTGAACTGGAAGAGCTTCTTTAGTGCATTTGCTGCCCACTACCCCTAAGCTTACCTTGTGTTTTTACCACAGCAAAAAAATGATATATAATCTTTCCCATCTCTCCATAAGAAAGATCTCCATCTCTGCATTTTGACTACATGTCAAGATGGAAAATTCTTGGACTTAGAAAAAAAAGTCCACATAAACTATCCTTTGAAAATGTAGAGGATGAGAGAGAAGAAGCAAAAAGAAATCAAAATAATTGTTATTAGCAACATGATTAGTAACTGAGGTGCTCTTCCAATTCCTAATCATCATGAAAGCACAGCGCTGAAATGAAAGAAAACTGCTATAATCCCAGTACACAGTGATAAAAACCACAGAGGATTTGGGACTGCAAGGTGATACACTGACAAACGATTTGTTATATGAGCTAGTGTGTAGAAGACAGTGAAGCTGCAGGCAGCTCTGATGGTTGCAGTTGAGAACAGGCAAAGGAGTTGCTATATAAAGACGTTGTATCAAAGAATCATGATTTCATTCCTACTTGCTTCTCTCTTTATCCTAGGGGAGGTATAGACCGTCATATCACATTGAGGGGTATCCTCCACCTGCCATGACACTCCAGGGCACCAGCAGATTTTTGTAGTCTGTTTGACTTTTGTTGGCTTTTGAAATCCTGAAATGGCTCAGTTTGAAGTACTTAGTCTGTTATGTCCTAGCCACCTTAAGCAGTGCCGTGCTTCATAGGACCTGAGGGTAGTGCTCTGTGTTATTTACCTTTTGTCCACAAGGTGGTAGCGCAGCATTAGCATTAGTGTAAAGATGGTGGCTAGCTCAACTTCCGACCAGTTAGGTAACTGACAGGCTCCCACTACTGGAGAAATGTTGGTCATGTCCTTCCTTTTGTTAACTTCTTAACAGCACGACATATTAGGCCAAAGACATACGCAGAGATATTTGTACAATCAGAACAAGAGTTACAGAGATATATTCCATGCATGAAAGAGCTAAATGGAAAGAATGAGGGATAAAACCATGTGACACATCTTTGAGATTTTGCCTTGTTTGCAGAATTGATGAGGCAAGCTATTATCAAATACTACTCAGGAGTGAAGAAGTTCATTTAAGATGCAGTTGCCCCTAGCATCAAAGTCAAGCACCTCTCTGACAGAAGAACAATGTACGGTAGAACTTATCCTTTCAAGACCCAACAGAACCTATATCTAGCAGCTTGTAAGACAATATCTTGGCCATCTCTTCAGCAAAACTTTTAGGCTCTTTTCTAAATCTACATTACATTATAGTTTTTTCCATGGCAACAACAGTACTGGCTTCCCACAATCGCATCTACAACTTCCTTGCACTTTCCACTGCATCATAACTACCATAACTTGCAGTGTAACTGAATGACCAAGCACTAATTCGGCATTCTTCTTCTTTCCCTTACCATAATATTTTTGGCTTTTTTACAACAAATTTCAGAGGTCTGGTTCACAACGCAGACTCATAAACAGTTGTGCTACCACAAACAAGAAGGTACTGTGCTTGCAGCAAAGCATCAGAAATAGAAAGGAACACACTAAGCTAGTGGTGAGTATTTTGTATCATGGATCAGTGACTGTAGTTTCCCATGGTGAGTAAGCTCTCTTGAAAGGACTTGTGTTTTAATTTTTAGTCAATCGTACAAATCAGGGCAAAATATCCTTTAAAATAGGTAAGTCTGCTGGTGAGTGATTTTAAGCAGTCATGTTTTCATTCAATAAAAAAATCAGAGCTTTCACGATGACTTTAGGTGACTGCTTTTCCCCAGTGAATCGTTATCAATCTTGGGATATGTAAATTAAAACAGTAGTGATTTTTAACCAGAGAGGAAAAGTGGGGTGAAATCTTTAACTCCTAATTGTTGTGGTCTCTATTTTCATTTCACATCATAGTGTTGATTAACTGAAACACTCTACAGACTCCTTAATTTGACTTTGCTCTCAGTACACTACTAGAAATACTGCCTTTAACTTCAAACCCAGGCTGCTAGGCTTCTTACATAGGAAAGATAGAGTGTATTATTGTCAAAGGGATCAAAATAATATTTTCAAGGATTATTTGGTACCAGAACCTAGTACTGGGGCAAAATTCTCTTTCTGGAATATTTTTACCATTAATTCTAGGTGGTCTCCCAACAAAGTGCTGGAAAGTCCTTAGTGTCATAGGGATTGCTCACAATCCTTACAACCAAGACAAAATGTTGCACAAAACTACGCAGGCTCTTAGTTCCCAAGGGCATTACTACATACCATGGTCTGACAATAATTCTTCATTTGTTACCGTAACTGTAGTAGAAGGCCTTTATTTAATCCTGTGGACCCTTTTAGTCTGCTGATAAAGTATTATAAAGTAAACCAAGGAATGGACATAGCTCTCTCCAAGAAACTGAACTGTTTATCACGTCCAGAGAAACTATTCAATTGAGTGAAAATACTTACATTGGTGGAAACAGTTTAGCCAAAATGTCCATGCCACTGTTAGAGATCTCACAATTCTGGCAGAATTTGGAGTGTAGATGGAGCCTAAATCAAATGAACAATTTGGAGTTAGAAATGTATAGCAATTATACTTTTAAAATGCTTTTATTTACAGAAATATTCAACTGAAATAAAGGCTCTTAACAGGAGGTCTTGATTACTTTTCCATTTCCAAACCACACTCATAATGGGGATGGAATGTGGTTATCATAAATTGTTGGTTTACAAATCATCACTGACTTGTTAGCAACAGCTAGGATGTTAGAGTTAGAGCAACAGTTTGGATGCGATAAAATAGCAAGAACCCATTTTTCATGGCATTGTTGGAATGAATATAAATGAATTCTTCCCAGAGATTCATTGTGGTGATTGTGGTAAATAGCAAACTGCATATTTCCTGCTCATGTTGAAATCAATGGGAGTTTTATTATTGGCATTAGGAGAAGTAGGATTTGACCTTAATACAAAAGGGAAGAGGAAAAGAGAAAAAGATGAGGAATAAAGAAAAGAACGATCCTGAGAATTCTAAAATGTCTAGTGATTCAGATGCCTGTCTGGATATACTTCAAAAGAGGAGTTTAAAATGCAGAAATAAACAACAACCTGAAACTGGGGCCTCTTTTCATTTGGATTTCCTTCCAAAGTTTCCTTTGAATTCTCTGTGAATTTCAAAACTAAGAAATAACCAATCCTAGTCACTGCTGAAAATGCAGATATTCAAATTTTCCTTTTTCTTGGAAATGTTTCTCCCTCTCTAATAGAACTGAAGAGTTCTCTTATTGGGTTTTGGATGAAACCTATAAAAATCAGCAAAGGATTCTTTTAGGGAAGACAGCATAAGCTTTATTCCATACTTGTGTTTGAGTCATTACAGATCACTGTCAGTGACTTGACCTAACTCAAGCAAAATATACATCTGCTAATAGATGGAATTACCAGCCCTTGTTTCTGGCATATAGGTAAATCCTTGCAAAAGAACTTCTGTATTATAGATGGAGAAAACAAAAAACTCTAGCCCAAAAGAGATCGTTACATTTGCATAGCTACCAGCCTACTCAAATTTATGGACTTCTCAAGATCCACAAGTACTCCACAAAAACAGACAAACCAAACAGAAAGACAATGTATGCATTCTCACTTCAGGGAAAAATATCACAAGTTCATTTGTTTTATCAAGTATTCTAGAAGCTTTTACCAAGGTGACAGTTTTGAGATAAAGTTGTTGAAATATTTATAAAATCAAGTTAAATTCGGCCCAATAAATTCAACAGCAAGACTTTCACCAACTTACACAGATCAGACCAGACTGACTAGCTAAGTAAATTTAATATCAGTAGGAGGAGTAGGATGATCTCTATTAGCTGAATATTTAGTACTTGTCTAGCACTTAAATTTTAACACAAGAATCATATAAGCTCCATTTCTTTCTTAAAAACAGCTAATGTAGAAAGTAAATAAAAATAGAAAGATTAAATGCAAAGAAAAACTCTTCTGTCCAAAGGTACTACTCCATTAGAATAGTACTTTTGTTTTATCCTTCTGTGTCCACAAAGCAAATCTGAAATAAAAGCCTATATCCAAGGACTCTGACTCCTTAAGATTTACCAAATTACACTTTATAATCCTTCGGACTGGTACATACCTGCTGGAAATTACCATTCTGAACAACTGCTCCTGAGAGTTCTGGTCAGGATTTGGATAATTTGGATAAACAGTGCTTCAGACCAGATCCTGCAGTAATGCAAAGCAGGAAACTGAAATTGCACTATAGGCTAAATGGACTTTAGTGAAAGCAGAGAAAAATCAATATATTTTTAATGTAAAAGGCTAATGCATTCCATTCTTTCCTGTCTGATACCACTTTTTTGTTGTTGTTGTTGTTGTTGCTGTTCTCTATACAAAGTTCTTTTTAGCTGCAAGACAGCTTTTTTAATAGCATGTTTTCCCATCTAGATGAGGAAGGTCTGAGAAGGAAAGTTGTGTCTAATAAACATCATTTTTCCTTAACAGAGTGAGACGTTGTTGAGGTCTAACACGTAAGAGCAAATGATCCAACTGAGATTATCACAGGAAATCCAAGAGAAATGTAATCCAGTCCTTTGAACTTTCAATGAGATTTCTTAACTGTGAAGTATACAAGGAATCATATTGACTATGGTCGTATTTGGCTATAGACCTCTTGAGCTACAAAAGTATTCTCTTCTCTGGATAATGATTCTTTCCCCTCAGAGGGATGTTGCTTTCTGATGTTGCTTGAAAAAGACAGTAAACAAAGTTGCAATTTTTTTTTTTTTAATTAAGGGATATATTTTGTGTTCTAGCAGGTCCTAGCCTATCATTCATAAAGGTAAAAATTACTGGTGGTTCTCTAATGATAAACTTTGCTTTATCAACATTGTTTAGCTTTTGCCTGGAAGGACTTATCCCAAAACTAATCACTGGACTGCACAAGGTTTCTACTACAGAGGTACTAATTGCACACTTCATTAGTCTATTAAATTTGTTTCTTGTTCCTTCAGAGTGTAACACTGATATTAGGCCTAAAATAGAAAATTACATGTGTTTCACAATAAGAAGGCTTATCTTCCTCATCAATTCATTGCTCTGCAGAGGATTTCAGAAATAGCATTTCATGTCCATAGAATCATATTATGGAGCATCCTGAGCTGGAAGGGACACACAGATCTATCTAAAAATTAAGCCACAAGCCTGAGAGCGTTGTCAAAATGTGCCTTGAACTCTGCTAGCTTGGGGTTGTGCCCACTGCCCTGGGAAACCTGCTCCATGCCCACCACCCTCTGATGCAGAGCCTGTCCTAACCCCCAGCTGCCCCTCCCCTGACACAGCTCCATGCTGTTCCCTCGGGCCCTGCCACTGTCACACAGAGCAGAGCTCAGAGCAGCCCCCCATTCCCTGTGAGGAGCTGCAGCCTCCCCTCAGCTCCACTGCTCTGGGATGAGTAAATCCAGGGCCCTCAGTCACTGCTCATACACTTTGCCCTCTAGACCCTTCTCCATCTTCATAGCCCTCCTTTGGACACCGTATAGTAGCTTTATGTCTTTATACTGTGGTGCCAAAACATGCACCTGGTTGTCAAGGTGAGACTGCACAGCAGAGAGCAAAGTGAGACAATTCTTCCTCTCATCCAGATGGCAGTGCTGGGCCTGGTGTCACTTTTGGTTTCTAGAGCATACCGCTCATTCATATTTCCAGGGTGCTGCTCCCCAGACTGTCATCCCCTAGTCTGTACATGTATACACCCCTCCTGGGTGCAGAAGCAGTTTCACTGCTTTTCCTATGACTGATAGGATGTTCAAAAAGAAAGTTTTCAAAGTGGTATCTTGAAGATGTGTTGGTCTTCTTTCTGGGGAGTGTATTTTTATTTTTTTTTTTATTATTATTATTATTTTTTTATTTTTATTTTTTATTATTTTTATTTTATTTATTTATTTATTTATTTATTTTGTGAGTTTGATGTCATTACTGAGTATTTGAACTCTAGCTCAGTCTGGATTATATGGTTTTACTGATTTGCTGGTCTGGAATCTGATTTTATCATAGAATCATAGAACCATAGAATCCTTAGAGTTCAAAGGGACCTCTGAAGGCCATCTAGTCCAACTCCCCTACAAGCCATCTCACAGCCTTTTCTTCTTCAGGTTGCACAGTCCCAACTCTCTCAGCCTGTCCTCATAGGAGGTATTCCATTCAACTTATCATTTTTGTGGTATGCCCTCCCCTGAACATGCTCTAACAGGTCTATGGCTCTCCTGTACTGAGGACTCCGCATATGAATGCATCTCCAGGTGAGATGTCACCAGTGTAGAGTAGAGGGGCAGGATCACCTCCCGTGCCCTGCTGGCCTCTGTTCTTTCAGTGCAACCCAGGATACAGTTGGCATTCTGGACTGTGAGAGCACATTGCTGGTTCATGTCTAGCTTCTTATCCACCAGTACCCCCTGGTCTTTTCCAGCAGGGCTATGCTCAGTCCTTTCATCCCCCAGTTTGTATTGGTAACAGGGGTTGCCTCGACCCATGTACAAGACCTTGCGTGTGGATTTGTTGAACTTCATGAGCTTCACCTGGGCTCACTCTTCAAGTCTGCCTAGGTCCCTCTGGGTGGTATCTTGTCCCTCTTGTGTGTAGACTGCACCCCACAGCTTTATCAGGTCATACAGCATCCAAGAGTCACTGTGAATAAATGTACTGATATTAGAGGAATTTCAAAATGTTTCAGCATTTTTCTACATGACAGACAGAATGGTTGTATAACCTAGACTCACCTTACCTAACCTTGTTTGAGCACCAGTAGCTGTCTCACTGTGCCAGCAAGGAGCTTAGTAGGAGCTAATTTGCCCAAGTTGGGAAGGTTTTGCAGTCTCTGTTGCTTTTCCCACTGCCATAAGCCAGACTCCTTCTCCCTGCTGGCACTCATTTGCAGCATGTGGCCAAGTGTGCTGCCTTGAAGTCAGCAGAATCAAAGCTCTTTCTTCAGATGTTCCAATATGTGCCATAGTAATATCGGTTAATAAAGTACTCTCCTGACCTATACAACTTCTGATTAAGAGCAGAACACCCCAATAATTAAACGTGGATCTCTAGGAATTATGAACTGGGTTATTTAAATGCTGTTCAGAGCTCACATCACAGGCCCATTTGCGTTTGAATGCACTAAGATTGAGGCAGAATAAAATCTTTTTCTCTATCTATATGTTTAGGAGCTGTTTACATATTTTTGTACTTTCCATTTGCATATTTGTCACTAACTGAGTTTAAATTATGAAATTCCTTCATGACTCTTTTTTTTTCTTTTTCTTCATAATATTTTCCACATCCCTGCCTGCTCTTTTAACTACTGCTTTTTCCTTGACCTTAATCCTTGATTAGGGAACTTTCATGTTTCAGCATTCTTGGGTAATAGAGAAATGCTTAAGTTTTTCTAATAACTGTAGTTCAAGTATATCCCACACTTACATGCATGGGGTAAACTAGAAGCAGGGTTTATCAAGACCTCACTTTTGGGATATGCCCAGAGAAGCACCGAGTGCTTTTCACAGCCAGAAGAATCCTGAGAATGGCCATGAAGCTGACAGACTCTATAGAAACTCCTGCAGAGATCAGTAGATTCTTCGAACTGAGTACATCTTAAATCCCACTTGGTGGATAGAATAGCAACTGTTCAGGCATCTGAACAGTTAGCCTTTGGGTATGTGCTTCCTAAAGAGTGTACAGTATTGCATATGCTTAAAGAACACAAAGACTGTTGGCATGTGGTTTATAAACAATGCACAAGCTAAAATGTGGTATTCAGAAAAATGCTGTGTTTCTAATCAGTGTGGACATTGTTGTTACTAATATCTAAATTATGAGCCCTCACACACCCCCACCTTCTCAAATGAGCCCAAACTATCTACCCTTGCCAGGGACAACAAAGTAAACCAAATTTGGAGTTTCTTGGTCAAGACAGTTTTGAGTCATGATATTTATTTAAACAAAACTTTAGGCAATTATCCAAAAAATGAGGTCACCCCACTTTTTAAAATGTCTCCACATCTCACAGATACTTTTCCTAATGTCAGACAAGTTTTCTTAAAAAAAAAAAAAAAAAAAAAAAAAGCAGCCTGACATGGAAATTTGCCTGTGTAACTTTAGATGTGTTAATTTCATGCTTGAAAAAAATCAGGGTAGGATTCAAAATCAGAAGGATCTTGCAGTAAATGAAACCATGAAGAAAGAAGCACATCTCCATCTTGTATTTTCTCTCAGCCAGAGCTAACAATAACTTCGCCTTAGCTACTGAACAGCTGAGCCAAAAAAATAAAAAAGACAAAAGCCAAAGACAAACCAAAAAGACAAGAAGCAGAGACAGAAAAAAAGACAGTGAGAAAAGAAAATCTACCTCACTTACAAATATTGCTCTGAAGGCTCAAAGAACAACTGCCTCTGTAAAAGTCAGTGTCAACACTAGGAGATGACAGAAGCAGCAGAGATGGCAAAGCACCTAATGTGACCTGCTGTCAAGAAAATCTAATCAAAACAAGATGGGAAAACAAGGGAAGTTTGTCACTTTAAAATAAAAAAAAAAGGCATTCTTGACATTGACAAAAAAATAAAATATTAAGATGTTGGATCAGGCCCATATCAAAGTAACTCAGCTTACAATTATATGAAAATCAAGAAATGTCAAAACACAATAATAAAGATGTTGTGGAGCTGGCCCATCCACACCACCAAATAAGGGAAAAAGTTAACTACGAGTTCAGTATGATGATTACAGGAAGTGAGCCATAATGGATGGGAATGGGCAGAAGTGGGAATGAGAAAAGGGTCAGAAATTAGCAATAGTGAATACTGATTGGGAAAAAAAAATCAATGGCCTGTCTGTGCTAGACAGATTCGTTGAGAAAGATCTGCAACAGACAATCATGTTTTGCATAGATTTCCATATCCAGGTTTATGTAGAAAGATGATGTCTTCCTTCAGTCCATCTAATACCTTAGAAAAAAACAAGCATGCCTTCAGAAATAAGGATCAACTGTCAAGCATGAAGCTTAAGGAAGAATTTTATGTGCCTTGAAGATTATTTTTTTTCCAGAAATTGAGTATAGAATAAAAATGTGATGATCTCTTCACACAAAACTAGTTTTGCTTGTATTCTTAGCCCTTCCTAGCTACATCAATACTGCCATTAGGAATTCCCAGAAGAGAAGGTCAGAAATAAATTGATCTAACCACATTCAGTGAAGTGAATGCATATCAGCTTTCAGTCTTTGATAAAACACTTGAGAATGTGGCCAGCAGAATGCTGAATCCTAATTACTTAACAGGGAACGCTCTCAAATGTACTCATCATCTGTCTACCTTTGCCCCCACTTAAGTAAGTGCAAGCTTTAGCCTTTCACTTTTGTGGAAGCAGGATGAAGCGAGACCTACATGCTTTGAAAATCTTACTTATTTCAAAGAAAAGTTATCTGACTTGTAAGTGTAGTTGTCCCATCATTCAAGAATCGAACAATAGAATCAGTATCTTATTTAACCCTTCTCTTCTTGCTGGTAAGTATAAACACTGATTATTTCTAACATTTCTTCATCATAATTTAGATCACGTGTCAAATGAAAAGAAGTGGATAACAGGAAACCTAAGCAGAGTAAGAATATTTCTAACTAATCAATGGGAAATCAAAAGGCAAGAAACCCTAACAAGCTAAACTCTCCTATGTCTTCAGACTGTACAACTTTACAGAAGGGATAGAAACCTTCTGCTCCCCAAAACCTAATCCTTTTTCCTCTTATAAATACTTCCTTTAATCTCAGAGTGTAAATAGTTCTGAACTGCCTGCATTTTATCCTAGTTCTAGTACTGTAGTCAATGGGAATTTTGAAAGTGCAAGCATTACTGGGATGGAATCTTGGTTTATAAGATCTAAATTCAAGCTTATGCTTTTTCTATGACTGAAAAGTGGCCACAATTTTACGGGTAACCTATAAAAACAACTGAAGAAATTGTGGTTGTCTTACATTGTTTAGACTGTTTGCTTTTCACTCCCCAACCTCGTAATATGAACGGAGCTATTACGATGATCTATTATAGCTGGGGCCAGTCTTGCTATAGAAAACTGTACAAGCTGAGAACCAAAATGTAGCCACAGCTCCAAACAGCTTAGGGATAAGATGAATTCCTTGTCTATCCTGCATCCTAAATGCATCCAAATTATTCTAGTATCCATACATCTACATGGACCACTTAACTTCCTCTTGAACTCTCCTTAGTGTTTTAAATTGCTTGTCAGCAACATATGAAAATCTCTACCTCATGTAAAATTTACATTCCAGAGCTTTCTATCACAGATTTCTCTCAGTAGTAAGGTGCCACTGGAAAGATCATAGATGGAATTGAGATGCTTGTCTTCTGCACAGATACTTCAAGTTGTGACAGAAGAAATGCAATCAGCCTTGGGCCAGAGCTTCAGCAGTCCCTTATTTAGTGCATCAGCTTGTGCGAGGGTTAGCTGAGATAACGAGGTAACACGATTGCTGCTGCTGGCATGAGGATAGATGTCAACATTCCCTCTCCTTTTCACAGAAATATACCTGGCTTTATGAAGAATAGGTTAGCAAATATTTTAATACAAATAGTAACCTCAGCAAAGCTGCCAAGGCAGGCTCCAAAGAGACTGACTTGTTTACAGTCTGGATCAGTGCCTTAAAACCTGACGTGCTTATTCAACAGAAAATTAACCCCAAAACGGGTATCATCATTACTCAGGGAGAAGGTCCAGAAAGATAATATCCTAACTCTCTCCAGCTGAACTCAGGACATTATCTGTTTTGTTACATCAAATGTCCTTGTAGTCCTTCAGAATAAACAAACAAAAAAAAGAAGTGAGGAATATTGCATACGATAGCTTGGGTCAATAAGATTGCATAGATATTTGGATGTGGCCCAACCCCCTGCCTTCACTTGAATTACTACTGGAATCTAACTTCTTGTATTGTTTTAAGAGACTAAATTGTTCTCTCTATGTACTTTGGTCATCTCAACTTAGATGTTATCTTTTCCTTTCCCACTCTAGTTTTTGGCTACAAAAATTATGCATGAAGAAGAATGCTGAGAAGAGCCTTTTTTTTTTCCACAGCTGCAAAATGTGTATGTGTATGACTGTGGTACTGTTATCTTCCAAGTGACTTTGATAGAGATTGTCATTTAGCAGGTCAGTTACTTAAGAATTTACCAGTGATTCTGATTAATCTAGATGTTGGTATAGATCTGATATTGAAAGCAACTTTGGTAATATATTGGTGTAGGTAAAAAGCAACAGAAGAAACTGTTTCCAAGGATACTGTAAACATTTGGTGATGGACAAAAGCTTCCACTTTTGGTCACTGATCTGGAAAAGTCACTCTGCAGAGGTGTCATAATTTTTAACTATCAAATTTCTTGGAAGAAGGAGAGAAATGCTGATCCTGGAATTGTTATGCAAAGGCCTGTAATACTGTATTTTCCAATAAAGACCTCAATCAGCTTCTATTGCACAATTCAGTTGATTCTGTGTAATCCCATGGATGGACAAGAAAGAACTGATGTGGTTTAGGTAAGAGCTAGGGCTTGCCTACATGATTTACTGGCAGAATCCTATGGGAGGTCATGCATTGCCTTGTATCCTTGATGGAAGTCAGAGACAAATACTTCTGTTGGATCTTCTTGGTCTAAACAAAACAAGGATAGTTCTTTTCACGACCATTACATGGTACATCAAACTTCACTTCTTTGGAACAATCTGATCTCAGATGCCCTTCTCAGCTAGATTCTAGAATAACTGGATTTGAATTTCATGAAAATACTCATGGATCATGAAACTTACTAAAACTTGAAAAAAAATTGTCTGTCCAACTGATCATTGAAATCCCTCATTGAGACCACTCATGAGATGGTTATATCAAGTATCTGAAGTTGTGACTTAGGTGATCAAACAAGATATTCAGAGGAATTGCAGCATGCTTGATAAGCAGCCTGGAGGCATATGAACTCACTGCTTTGCTCAGTTATTCCATCAATGGACATGTAGTCAGAAAAAAAGCTTCCCAAGGCCACAGCAATATATCATTTATTTTAGGGATAGTCAGTCTCAGTCAAAGTATGAGCTATTGTTATGAAAGCAAAAGTGAAGCAGTCTGTAGTTATCAATGCACTGGAAGGTTGGGGATGAAGTACATAATCCAGTGAATTTTTGGCAAGACCTGAAAACACATACCTATTTCCACTGAAAATACTTGGCAGTATTTCCACTACAATGAAAGTTTCATAGAATGCAATGAAAACTGAAAGATTTTCCACATTACCCTATAAAAGTTTTAAAATAATTTGATCCCTTTTGTAGAATCATATAACTGTTTAAAAACAAAAGTAGCAAAAAGAGCAAAACTTCCTCCTTGCCTGTATTTTTAGAGTACTATCTGCAGCAGCTTATTAGAGCCAACTCCACTAAATTCTTTACAACCATCTCACAAGGGTGGTTCTCAAAGTGAAAAAGAGAAAAATGCTGGCAGTTTATGTAATACCTTTTCACTTACAAAATCTGAGAGGCTGTCTAGGAAGTTTAAGCATGTACAAGTCTCTGGTGACAAGAATCAGGCTGGAGAGATTTCTCTACAATCTCAGCCTTGTCTGTGTGTCCTCTTGTACACCCTTGTCCTATCTCTCTTTCTGCTTTTGAGAAGGCAAAGGAAAACCACATTTCCTTGAAAAACAGCATTCAGCAGACTGAATACATTATTTGTATGATTAAAAAAAACAGCAACAAAACCAACAATTTTACAAGAGCTCCTTCTGGGTCTGTTCTGGTGAAAGTAACATGACCTAGTAAACACATTTAGCTACTAAAAAGCCTGGTCAGATCCAAGTAGTACAGTAAAATGTTCCCCATCTAACTCTGACTCTATTCTTTGCCTTCCCTATAAGTAGTCCTTGTCCCCATAGCCTTCCCTGCCTAAACACATAAAAGGGCCAAGAGTGCCCTTGCTCTCCTTTTCATCGTACATGATTTGGAACTCCATATCACTAAATGCCTGATCCATGCCCCCTCTTGCCACTCAGAGCATTAAGAACTCTGTGGCCCCCATGCTATTTTTCCTCCTCACATGTCTGGTACAAAATGTTAAACATCCTTTTGACCTTTAAACATTCTGCACAGCACTCCATCTCCTCTATACATGATACAGACTCATCTCCACCTCCTATTAGAAAACCCTGTGCATGCACCTGCCTTGATTACATCAGCATATATGCACACAGCTGAGCTAACACATTTCAATGAAACTACTGCAGAAGCAAACGGAAATAAATACCTCTCCTTCTGCTGGCAGTCCAACAGTCGCTCTGCTGTGGTGTCAACTTGGCGTGCAATTAGATTTATTAGTGAATCTAATTTCACTGTTACCTGAATTTCATAATTTGGGATCTAGAAAAGAATGATGCTGACATGACTCTAATGTTGGCCTTTAAAATATGAATCTATTTCTGCTCTTTGTTCTTGAAACATCAGATCCAATAGAAACTGATGAAACAAAATTTCTTTTTTTTTTTACTAGCTACATACTCTAGGAATAATATGTGAATAAAGCAAGCAGTGAATGAAAGATCCAAGGTAGATACCAATCACTATAATCCACTAGACAATTTATTTAGATGCAGACAACACACCAGTTGCATTTCTCAAGTCTCAGGGAAGGGAGTTTTTTAGTGGTGTTTAACTGTGCACAGATATATGTCAGTGATTTCTTTCACTTGGTAAATAAACATTCAGGAAATGTTAGAGACCTAGAAATTTTATAAGTGTGCATGTGTGCCAGAGTATATTTGATCTGTCACTTTGGATTTGACTGCAGAACATATGAGGTACTTTTTTCTTCAAGGGTGGAGGGCTTCTGGGTAAGAGGAACATGGTACACAACTTCTAACTACTGCTGAGCAAGCTGAATCAGTGAATAAAATGTGGATTCATCACAGGCACCAATTACTTGAAGGAGTGTAGCAGTGTAGGAAAACAAGTGCTATTAGGAATGAAAGGTCTGCTCCAGATTCTTGTTCTAAACTTGACACCAGAGTACCAGGAAAGTCTCTGTGGGAGAGTTTGGAAGACCTCATTTCATGTCTAGTGGAGCAAACAGCAGTTGTAAAATCTCAAGAGACAAGGGCCACCCAGAGTGTGTCAGTTTATCAACTGGACAGCTGTGGTGTGTCTACAGATGCCAAACCATAAGCATATTGGCAGAGAAAGCAGGAATTGTGGCCAGCACGCAGAGAAGTGGCTCCTGAGTTTCTGAATTGCCTGCCTCTCATAATACACTTACAGTCCAGGCCAGGCTGCCAGCTCCGGCAAGCTTACAATTCAGCAGGCCAGTGACATAAACACATCTCACACCTGGCTTCACAGCCTTTGGAGAAATTCCTTTAATATAGAGAATGGAAATTTGAGAATATAGCAGCATTTCAATTACCACTTTGTTTCGTGTAGGTAGCAAGATAACAACACTGTAACTGGACAGACCCTTATATTCTTACTGCTCCTCATCTAGAGAAAAAGCCCTTTGGGAGCTATAAGCAGGGTGACATGGGGAGCCTGAGGTGGAAAAGAAAACACGGCAGGACTTCAATAAATATTCTCTGGGTTCATGAGAGTCTGAGCATAGCAGTAAAGCTACTTTGTGCACACAGTGGTCTTACCACAAAACAAAGCCATGTGTCTTAAATGAGAAAGCGCAAGTTGTTGATGATGGCTGGATTTTCCACCCATGGGAAGAAAGAAGATGGAAACCAAACCACATGAATCACAACAGGAAGGCAAAGAATCATGGCTCAAAGAAGAACTGGGGCTACAGTGACAAGATAACCAGAGTCAAGAACAAATACCAAATGGAAGCAGAAAGACAGTAGATAACTATTCAATTAAGTATTATCTGAAATACATGTGATGCTTTATGTTAGCCAAAGGTGTCCTTCAGTTACTGTTTAAGCTGGAATATTTAATATTACTGGTGTTTATAGTTGTAATAATAGCTGCATAAATATACCAATAAGCTTTGAGAGGATAAACTCTGTTTCTGTTTTTGACTAGATTTTACGCCTCTAGCACTGAGTTGCTGAGGCTTGCCCAGGTTTCTTAACGCCCTCTAACACAGTGAAGAGTAAGGTAAATGTATGGTGGAATAAGAGCTGCTGTTGACAATTCTCTACCATCCTCAGGGCTGGCTTAGCTGGCTGGTAGATACTAGTTTCCTTTTGGTTTCCTTTAATTGGAAAGTGATACACAGAAGTAGTCTGATCAATGCCTGCATTTGTTCTGTGGTTAATGGAGAAAGTGTCTTCAGAGATCAAGAAAAAATTCAATCTCTCACCTTTCCATGTAGAGAAAAACTGTCTCTAGATTACTTGCAAGTTACATGTGCACTTCTCTAAAGCAAATACAGAGAAACAGTCTCAGAGCATTACAAAAACCAGGAACCAGGTATTGCTGGCACTTTTTAATGAACCATCAGTGAGAACTGGTAGTAATTACTCAACAGTTTCAAACTCAGGTTTGTGGCAATGATCATGCCTGTGATGTGCAAAACAACACAGAACAACTTCAGAGAATTATAGAATCACAGAATGGTTTGTGTTGGAAGGGACTGTAAAGACAACTCCTTCCCAGAGGCAGGGACACCACTCGATTTAAATATTTTTCTCATAGATTAGACTTATCATCACATGACCCACATCTCTGCAGTTCCGTAGGCATTCTGTGGGTACAAATCTGAGTGATGGGTTTGGGGCCCATTAGGGAGGAGATGGTGGTTTGTGCTAGGAGGGAACATCAAGGTGTAAGCTAAAGAGAGAACGGGGAAACTTCAACTGCATTTCTGCTTTTCTGTGGTATCATGTCCATGAGTTTTTGTGCTTTCATTAAGATATGTGCTCTACTGCTCAAGGCACTTCAGTAAGTAACTGAGATAGGAAAGGGATACAGGGATGAACTGTCAGCATGTGTGACTATTTCCACACTTGCTGAGTGAAACTCTGGCACTGCGGTTCTGTAGCTTGCTGATATCATCACGGCCACTGAGTCAAGTGGTTGTAAGGAATATGTGGGTAACCTTAGTCACCTGGTCCTTCTACTCAGCTGGTTACTCCTTTCTGCCCTTCAAATCCAGTGGAAGTAGGCTGACTTGACTCATCTTATTCCATATATCTTTTGGTGTTATTATCACAGGAAAGTGTGAAAAAAGGGAAGGAAAACAAATACAAAAACAACTTACTTATTTGACTTTTTACCCATAAACATCACACCTATTGGAATCTTTTGGCCAATGAGGTCACAGTTTGCAAGAAAGTAAACAGGAGTTTATCATTTGAAACTTTTATGGTAATATTGAAGTCTTGCAACAAAATCCTTATTAGTTACAGCTTACAGCTACAACTTTTATTAGGACAGAAGAGGGAAAGGGTAGATGATGAGTCATTAATGAAATGCTACCACAAAGAAGATGACAGCTATGAATCTAGCATGTTTCACAAAAGACAGGGAAGTATTCATACAATTGCAAAAGGCTTTGGCAATCCTTCATTATGAAAACAATACAATTATGACCACCCATCTACAGCAAAGACATACTAAAATTAAGCAGGTAGAGAAAATGGTCACTTAGCTGATCAGAGACTGCCTCATATGACAGCAGCTTTTTCAAATTAACAGAACTTTTAAAAGGCTATCTGGTTGCTCAGTGGTTGTGTAAATTCAGCAGATGTAAGAGAAGATGTAAAATTAAACATAAAGTAGAAACTCAAAACACCAAAGACAAGAACCTTGTTAATAGTTTTAGGCTGGCTTGGACTGAATTTAGGCTGGAAATTATGTTTGAAACTTTTGGAAGAGTTAGTGGAGCTTTGGGGCTACTTTCCCTGCTTCCTCTGCTCTCTGCCCATTGTGGTCTCCTCTAGCTGATATTGCTGATTCTACCCAGGCAAATCTTGTCTAAAAGAACAGACTAGTTATCTGACTGAATGGTGCTCCTAGCTGCCATGGTTCCCAGAAAATTATACTAATGAGTATATGAGTATCACGAGCCTTCCTTCTGTGCACTAGTAGAGAGCATTAGCATGTTACAGAAGTGTTGAATGGATCCCATTCCATTCCATTCTGCAACAAACAAACTACAGTTCGACAAAGCAAAACATTAGTTTTTTGTGGGTTTTTTTTCTAGTAAACCCTAAGAGCAGAACCACTATCAAATCACAGAACAGATAAGTTTGGAAGGGACATCTAAAAGTAACCTAGTCCAGCCTCCTTGCTCAGGCAGAGCCATCTAGAGCAGGATGCCCAGGACCACATCCAGGCAGCTTTTGAAGATCTTCAAGGAGGGAGACTTAATAGCTTCTCTTGGCTGCCTGTGCCAGTGCTCTAACTCCTGAACAGTAAAGAGGTGCTTCCTGATGTTTAGATGGAGCCTCTTGTTCATGTTCATTGTCTCCTGTCGTTGTACTAGTCACCAGTGAAAAGAGACAGGTTTCATCTCCTTTGTATCCTCCATTCATATATCTGCACACAGTGCTGGAACTCCCTTCGAGCCTCCTCTGCTCCAGGCTGAACAGTTCTGGCTCTCTCAACCTATTCTCAGAAGTGAGGTGTTCCAGTCCCTTAAACACTTTTATGGTCCTATGCTGGACTCTTTTCAGGGTGTCTAGATCACTCTTTTACTAGGAATCCCAACACTAGACATAGAGATCCAGGTGCGGTATCACTGATGTTGATTAGAGCAGGAGCATCACCTCTCTTGATCTGCTGATGATTCAACCAAGACTACTGTTAATCTTCTTAGTGACAATGAAAAATTTCTGACTCGTGTTCATCATGGCATCTACCAGGAAACTCAGGATGTCTCCTGCAAAGCTTCTTTCCAGCTAGGTGGTCCCCAGCAGAACCTGATGCCTGGAGTTATTCCCCCCTAAGTATAAGACTTTGCACTTATTGCAGAACTTAATGTGATTCTTGTTGGTCCACCTCTCCAGACCCTCTGGGATCCTTTAGATGGCAAATGCAGTCCTCTGGTGAGTCAGCCATTTCCTCCAGTTTGTCACCCATGAGTGGGATGTGCTCTACCCCACCACCCAGATCATTAATGAAGATTTTAAACAAGACTGTACTCAAATTCTGCATCAGCACTGAAGACAGGCTGGATGCTTTAAGATTATGTGCAATTGAATGCAAAATATGTTTCTTACCAGCTGTCACATACAAAGAACTTATATTCATAATTCATCCATTCGGTACACTGCTTTCATCTCTACCACTAAAAATATTTAAGATAAGCAACCATCAACAGCAGCTCCATTGCTTTCAATACATTTACTTTCTATTCCTCTGTGAACCAACAACAACATCTGGATTAATATTTTATTATTTGCAGTAGCAAATCCTTATCATCAGTCTGACTTCTAGCATAAACAGAGACTAGCATAAGAATACTGAAATGCATTTTATTTATCTGCATGGAAACCGTCATATTTAAATATTTCTTCAGTACAGTCATAGATCTCTCATAACTGAATGCCTGAGTCTAGCCTTCCTTTTGAACTTTATCTTGCATTTATGGAAATGTATTGTTTATGATTTTATAGTTATTATTATTTTAAGTTTATTTGCTTGATTGCATTTTGGTCTAGCCTGTGTTAGAGATGTCTGGGACTTATTAGGTTTTCCTATGTTGAGAGCAAAATCACTATATCTACAAATATATGTAAATATGAAAATAAACACTGGAAATATTATTCACTCATTATTCTGATCCTAAATACAGAGAAGTCAGAAGTAGTTTTTACCCACACATTTTTTGATGGTTGGACTAGATGATCTTGTAGGTCCTTTCCAACCTAATGTATTTATGAATCTATGAATTAAACTTCTTTAAATTAAACCTTCTAATTGGTATTGGCCTGAGGCATCAAGTTCAGCCTGTGTAAAGGTTTAGTTTTGACGGCTTCATTCAGACCACACAATGCAAAGAATGATGCTGAAACCAAGGAAAAACTATACCAAATATACAAGATCTTACATAACGCTACATAATTATTACTTTTTATTCTATATTGGGAACTTCCAAAGCAAAAACTGAGATCTCTACTGTTCTGAATAGATTAGTAGTATGAAATTGATAATCAAGCAATAGTTTTTACATTTGAAGAAAGGTAATGATTCTGTTCTGGATTCAGGTTTTGACTTATTTCAGTGCAGGGAGGCAAAGGAGAAGCCATGTGGAATTGCATTTACAGTGTCTGGAGGCTTGTGTAGAAGTATTAGTCTTAACAGAAACCCCCATGAACAGAACATATGCAAATACTCTCTCTCAGAAGCGTAGAATGACAAGGGTTAACTCTAACACCAATGAGAAGTTCATGAAGATAACATTTCTTTATGTATATAAATATATATCTATGTCTGTATTATATTAGTTGCTCTTTAGATCTTTAATAGTGTAATCCGTGTTTCAAATAGATTTTAATGCACAAAGCCCTGATCCAGTGTACATGGTTAAGAATGCAAAGAGATCCTGTAATTATCCGCATCTTCTTCTGAACAAGAAATGAAATATTAGAAAATTTCCTCCAGATTGATGAGAATTGGGAATGGGCACAGAGAAAATCTGTTATGGTAACACCCCTTAAGCACAGAATAGTTGAGCAGTGAATACTTGAGCAGAGCTTTTAACAGACTCTCAAAGAACCAGGATTAGTTTAACTTCACCGTGCTCATTTATGTTTTAGCCCTAACCATTTGTTACTTTTCCTGTGAATCAAAGCCCATGAGCTTTTTCTGTTATTGTAAAAAGGGATCTAGTTTCTCAATAGAAGTGTATAAAATTCCATGGTTTAGTTCCTACTGACAACATGCAATCACAATAAGCTACTTTAATGGGAATATACTCAGCCTGTATAATACCACTGACAGCTTTGGACTTGTGGGAATGGTGCTCTAATGAAATGAACATGAAACTCTCAGTTTCGCCTTGTGCTATCACAATCAGCAGGGAGGGAGCAGCTCAGACTCAGGGGAACCCCACACTTGAAAATGTCAACAGTCACAACCAGTTCTTCCCCAAGGCAAGGATTAGCAAACACAGCACTTTCAAAAATTAAGATGTCCTTTTCTCTTTTCTCCATCTATAGAGGTGAACTGTTCTATTAAATTTAACAAAAATGTTGTAATGTGTTCTATAACTGTGGTGAAATGCTTGTTGCCTATAGCCTGATGATAAAGGAAGAAAAAAAAAGTGTCTTGAGTCTACTGAGTACTGAAAAAGTGAGTGTCGGAATTCAAGGATTTCGCTCATTATACTGTGGTACTGTTCAAAAAAATATGCGGAAGAGACGTGTGGTGATATAATGCTATTTATTGTATATTACACCAATGGCAAGGGCCTGGGAAGCCAGCCAAATTCGTGGGATAGTTCTCCTCTAATCTGTGTATTCAATGCATTTTCTCCCTTGAAATCTCGAAAATTTCTATAGGGAGGTTACATTTTCACTTTCTCTTCTGCTGCCATAATCAAATAACCTTGTGCCAGATATCATTGCTGGCCACAAAAGGATTGAACAGCTTTCATAGAGTTTATAATGCGAATGGATACTATCAATAACAGACAAATAAGAAATGAGGGAAAAAAACATACGCTATCAATAAGACTGAAGGAACCAAATTCCAAATAGCCACAATTACTATAAACCTTATTTTACCTTAGATTCTAAAATTAATGCAAATTAGTGTTAGTCTGAGATAGTCTGCTCTACTATGCAAAGCAAAGTCTGCTGGGAAGATGGTATAAATTCTGCTAACTTTCTGAAACAAATGCCTGGTTAAAATCCTGACATAAAGGAGGTGGGAATCTAAAGGGGCCATACAAAACAGGCTGAAAAATCTGATGGAAGGAGATTTACTAGTAGACAAGTCTAAGGGGGTGGTAGAATGCATGTAAAATTATTTTAAATGTCTGGATTAATAACAAAATCCCAGAGTATGTGGATTCTTCTGGCTTCTGCCCAATAGGAGTACCATTCTACATCTTCTGATCTCACACTACCCACCCAAGGTACTTTGAGGGCCAGTAGTGTTCTCTTTCAACACACTTGAAGCACATCCAGCCACTGTTGTATTAAATACCTTTCTGTAATTTGTGTAGCCTTAAAGTAATCAGGTGAGAAACAGCTGCTGTACAAAAAGAGAATGAGTTTCCACTGGAAAAAAAAAAAAATATATAGTGCTGCTATTGATAATAGTCATTACTTCAACACTCAGCATGCTAACAAGTTAAATACAGGAAGGTGCTTCTCTTGGATCTAGTGGTGCTAGACATACCAACAGAGTCTTCACTGGACTCTGTCTTTGTTGCTCTCATTTCAGTTTGAAAATTAACTTGGGCTTTCCATGGAAGAAATAAGCAACCCCGTATGTTTATTTTTGGAATATCTCTCAGTACACTTAACACTGATAAGAGAAAGATGAATACTACTGTGATCTGCAATAAATAAAATATGAAGATCAGAATAGCAGATTATTCTGATGGTGGCAATCATATTGTCTATGGAAGACAAGAACTCAGGACAGCTTTCATAAATTCATCTTTGTGAGTCATCAGAAAAAAAAATGGCATAATAAAAGGGCATACATCGCAGATTTTCTGATTCATCTTGAAGGAATATTGTTTCTACACAATTACAAGCACTCTATCCTGAGAAAGAGATGTTGTTTCAAGACCTTAACGATAAGGAGTACTTACCTCAAAATGTTATGATTCCTGTAAACTGCCATGAAGAACAAGCCAAAAACTGTGAGAAGCGTCAAAAACAATTTTTCTTCAAGAGGCACTAGCACATGAGTAAGGAATACTTATGGTTTTGTTTTCATTCTTTTCTTTTGGGCATGGTATTTATGTCCTTTCCATGGTTATATGCTATCCTATCTCTAATCAGAGAAATAAATAATGCTTACACACATGTAGAAAAGTCACTGAATGTTGAATAAGGGAAGAAAAACTTATGAGATCAAAGTTTCAGATTAGAACTGGATCCCCTTCTGAAACATACCATGGCAATCAAAAAGAAGAAATATGTTAAAGGAATTCCAAGAGAATGTTTTAAGGCTGGTGTTGCATAGGAAGACCTTGAAATAAAGGGTGAAAGATCTGAATTCAGCAGAATTCAGTACAAGGGAGAGCCAAAATCAGTTGTGACTCTGACAGAGAATATTCCATCTCTATGGAAGTTAAAGCATATTCTGAGCCTTGACTTCTGCTGGAGTTGAGAAGCAGTACCAGAGAGACATGATACTGCCTCTGGTGTAAGGCAGCTGCTCTGGGCTCTCAAATCCCCCTGAGGTCCATCTCTAAGCAGACAGGCATTTGTACTTCCCACCGTGGGAGGATCATGTCACACTGGACAGCACCAGCTCTTCTTCTGGGCTGAAGAGTTTTGAGGTGATTTTGCCATAAAGGAAAGCAAAATATTGCCTTCTAGGTAACTCAGTCTCTCTTAAGTATGTTAAGAAACAAGAATGCTCATTCAGGCTCAAAGGCTCTGCCCAGTCCAGACAAGAGTATGTGATAGATCCCTAGTTTACAGTTAAGTCCAGGGACAGAACACAGTAGAAATCCCCCAGATTGTCCCCAAGGTCCTTTTGAGGTCAACTTTTGGCTCAAGCCATTCCAGTCAGCATCTTCTCTCAAAAATTACAGGCCACTGGAAGAAGCAGAAGTGTGTAATTTCCTTTGTGCAGAAAGTTATAACAAGAACATCTTTGAGGGTACTGCAAAAAGAACTTTCCACAAATAAGATGATAAACTTGCACAAAAAAAAAAAAAAAAAAAGCAACAAACTAAATAAGCAAAAATGACAAAAAAAGCCAAAAAACTTCTACAACCTTTTCAAATATCAATAAATCAGATTAAATTACCACTGCTGCTATGTTCTGCTCCTCTGTCATTAAAATATGAGAATTTTGCATATTTGTTCACCTTCTCAACATAAAATAGGTAGAGGGGCAAAAACCTCAGGAATATATTTTATGAAAAGTCAAAAAATATCTACCATTTCTTTAAATATATGTAGGCTGTTCCAGAAGTAATGCCTCCTATTTATCTCCATGGAAACTACAACAGACACAAACAGCACAATAATGTTATTTGATAGAGTAAATTCTCATCTACAAAACACTTTTTTTTTCAACAGAATCACCACCGTTAGTTATACATTTTCACCAGCGATGAACAAGAACTCGCAGCACTCATAAGAATCTGCATGGCCATACAAAATGTGGCTTGTCTTTCACATCACTGTCACGAGTGCTGAAATGCACCACTCACTGCCTCACTGTGTTCACATTGACTGGTCACCATTAATGCCCAGCAAACATCCATGAATATCAGTGGGCACCATTTTTTTCCCACATGGAGGAATTAATTGACAAACCTATATTTCACATGCACACTTTTCAGTCAGACTGCCCCTCTGCTGCAGTCCATTGCATGGCAACAAAATGTAAAGGAATACTGATGGGAAGGTTCAACCTCTGGTGTCATACCACCGGCATCTGCCTCTGACATCATGGATCAACATAATAAAATAAAAGGCATTACTGTCAGAGCAGTATTCATATGATAGTAACTAATTTCAGACTTTCTTGTAACTTACAACTATCATTTGTAAGAGCCAAAATGGTACTAGGAGAAAATGAATTCACTTTAACCTATACTGGGAAAATTGGTATTTGTTCTACCAGGTAAGTTGGCATGAGCTCAGAAGAGCAATATATGAGACAAACCTAAGAAAATGATTGTCTACTCTCATTTAACCTCAGTACAAATTTCCCAATGAGGCTGGAGTTTTGGAATGCTTGAGCAGATCTATGTGAACCTGATCTAGGTTGAAGTTACCATGAATTACTGTTGTACTCATTAGTGGAAGTTCTTAGAGACATTAAGTCATCTACTGGCTGACCTTCTGGAGTAGCAGATTTATATTATCCAAGTTTCAAAAATTACTAATATCAGCAGCTCAACACGGAATATCACTGTATAAAGTCTACTGAGTCAAAGAATTTTATGTCTCAGACTCCAAACTCTGAGACCAGTGACGGTTCATTCACATCTATTTAAAAAAAAAAAATTACAACCAAAGCATTGATTTGCTAAGCTGGGTAACATTTTCAAATATTCATGCAAGACTAAAGGTCACAGTGATACCAGATGATATGGTACAACTTCAATCACATTTTAAAAGATAGTTCAATATTGAGTACAGGCAGATGGCCAAAGACAGAACTGGAGTAGGGGCTTTGTAGCATTTGAAACATCAATGGATATTTCACATTTATATCAGAGAAAAATGGCAGTATAAGAAAGAGTAAGAATGCTATGGGTAAAATTTCAGCCACACTAAGGTTAATGATGCCAGAACCTCAACTCTGAATAAATGTTTTCAGTAAAACCTCCCTCAAGGTTTTCTGAAACATTTAAGATGTGATTATGACAATACATCTTAATGGGAAAGAAGTTTACATAAATGTTTGAGGTTTGGGGCCAGATTCATTTGAAAGCAAGTGATACAATGTTGGAAAAACTGTTTGCTTTTCTTCCAGATCCACTGAAGTTTAGGCAGTAGTTGGAGAAGGTCAAGTCTAACCCATATTTCCACCTTCACATTGTAAATTCTAACTGTACCAAAGAAAACAGCACTGCTCTTCAGTAAGGGATCTTAATAGAGCCTTTCAATAAATAATTACAAAGGTTTCCTAGTGACTTTCCTTTTCATTTCCTTAGAATGCCTGATGTAACTTTTTCCCTTTCTCTGCTGATGCCTTTTATAACCTGCAGCTTTACTCTTTCATAGTTCCCTGGCATTCCAACTATCAGGTGAATTTTCTAGACATGCACAGCCATTGCTTCAGTATGTTTTGTTCTTCATCTGTGCTGGACAGTATTTTTACAGTTTGGTGTTAAGCACTATGGAGAGGCTGGAAGGGAAGGTTGTTCTTTTTGTGCTTGGCCCTGAGGCTTGGCAGCAACACTGCAAAATGACTTAGTCCCCAAACCAGATGTTCAAGTTGTTTTAATAATATCTTATGTTTCCTTCACAAAGTAAAACAAAAACTCACTGTATCAGAATGTTCCAGTATTGTAAAAATGTGATATTTTCTGCCTGCATTTTGCCCACCAGATGGTAGCACTGAAGTGAAATCAGGTTTCTAATCAGAATACTTATCAATCTCCCATAGGCTGGACAAAATTGCTCCTTTGCAGTTTTTGTATGAGCGAACTACAAGCAATTCCCTTGATCATCTCTGTTGTACCAGCTATTGTATTATCTGACAGCAGACATAATCCATATGTAAGTAAAGTGATCTAAGACATCTCATTCAAGGCTTAGAACTGTTCTTTTCACAAAGTCTTGACCCTAAACCAGGCAAAATTCAGTCATTGCAGCTGAGATTCCTTTTGAGGTTCTGGATTTATTCCAAACCTAAGTTCACACTCTGACTGTAAAGGTTCATACATGCCGGCTTTGTGAACCTGCTGAGTTTACTCATATCTCATGGTCAGAACTGAGGTGAAAGGAAAGCATGTAGAAAGAATGAATGACCCAAGCCTGTAGGCCCTCCACATGTATAAATTCCATTACCTTCTCACAGAGAGCCATGCATGAAGCATGTTTAAATCATTTTACCCCTTTGGCAGGAAGGACAGTGTCACTGAACAAGAACTTGGAGTTCAGCTCCTGTCTCTGATGCAGACTCCCCCTGTAGTTCTGTCAAAGTCATCTGTGAGTAAAAATCCATGTCACATGGAAATGGAACTTTCACTGACACAAGGACAAGATTTCATCTTAATCTGGTTCCATTGCAGCTCTTGATATTCTATGTGAATTCATTTTATTGCGTCCTTTTTTGTCATACTCATTTAGGCTGTGAACTCTTTAAGTAAGGCTCTGTGCAGCATCTAGGACCTAAAGTGGAACTTCTAGGTGCTCCTGTCACACATCTGACAGACAATAAGCATGTGCATTTGAATTGAAACAAAGAACACAAGTTCAAAGGATTTTGTTTGACAAAATCACAATCAGTGTTCCATCATTAAACACTTGAATGTCCTGTAACAGTTCAGATCCTTCCTGTAGGTTCTGCTTCTAACAGAGAAGAGCAACACTTTTGGCCCAGCAGAACACATTAAAATGTTTGGGTTTTTTTACTAAACATTTTATTTCAGTTGACTTGTAACATTTAGGTACAAAAGGACATATGATCTGAGCCAATAAATTAGAAAACTGTGAATACGTTAATAGAAGTTTATAGAGTGGCTTTTAGTTTCAATGTCACTGACACTAAAGAAGGGTAACAGCAGGTGAAAACAAACCTGAAACCTGTGTAATTTCATGTCTGCTTGTGCCTAACCTCCAAGTCTCTTTCTGACATCATCTACACTGGTTCAGCTTTTGCATGTTTCCCACTAGATTCAAGCTCTTTCTAAACTGACTGTCCTGTATACAGCACCACAATTCACTAAATGTGTTTTCACAAGCACAGCAAGTAGGGAAGACACTAAGTAAGTGATGCTGCCTACTTTCAGAAACAATATTCTGCCCTAGTGTGAGTATCAGTAAGACTCCAAGTTTTATTGTCTGTACAAACAGCATTACTTTTCAGTACGGAAGACAATGGGGTCAGCACATCCAGAAACAATTTCATCATCAATTTAGTTTTCTCTCTTATCCCATCCCAAGATTTTTACTTGCACACCTAATTCCACAGATCCACTGCTGTTCAGTGCATCTTGCACTCAGATTTGGAATTGTTCTTGAAGCTTTTAAAATGTTGTTGTTGTTGTTGTCTACAGGAAACCAGCCTTGCTTTAAGCTAAGAAATAACTGCATGCTCTCTTTTAAGGAGAGGAAAAAATGCACTCTTTGTCTGTATTCGTGCTACTAAACTAAATATGCTAAGGAAAGTTCTCTGGCCCAAAGATCTAGCATTGAGCAGGCTACCTCAAACCCATTCACATCCCTTACCTGCTAAACTGGGGTGAGTGCATCCAAACTGCCCTTGGCAAGAGCTTAATCACAAGATATCCTTGGAAACTGTCAAGGAGAGTGCTGTCTGACCTGGGTTCGAGTGTTGCCAGCATTCATGCTAATGATTCAGTAAGGAAAAGTGATCATCAGTTCTAAGAAACAGTGCTGAACTTACTCTAGATTCAGAGTATGCTTGACCCTATTCCCTTAGCTGTTCATGCCTAGTTGACAATATGTACAGATGTGACATAGTTTCTGTGTGCTAAGCCTCCAAATACAGGTATGGCTATCAAAACAACCAAGCTAGAGTAGTATCAGCAGCATTGCCAGAGATAGAAAGATCCCAGAGAACATAACAAAGAAAAAAAAAAAAAAAAAAAAAAAAAGTGGCTCCTTTGCATACTTACATTGGCCCACCCTTTACCCCAAAACATTATTTTGTTCAATTATTTGTTAACTCTACTCTGTGCTTCTGATTCTTTTCCCTTTCTTGTGTGTTTTCTGTATTCCCTGCCACTTCCTCTGTGGTCTTTCCTCCCTTCACACCTACTCTAACCTACTATATCTGAATCAACTTTGATACACATTTTTCAAATCATTACTTTTCTTTCCTATGCTATTTTTCCCTACTATAATTTCTCTTCTGCTACATATTTTTCCTTGTTCCTCACAATTACAAAAACCTTGTTTGATTTTCTCTTACTCCCTTGATGCTGTTTTCTTCCTCTAGCCTTTAATCTTGACAGTATATTCTTTAAAATTTAGAATAATTCCTGGACTTCTTCCTTATCTTACGACTACTTGTTGCCTGCTCTTTACATACTTTTCCTGCACCCACTCTTTAAAGTTTGGAATACTCAAAAAAAAAATTCTTGTTTCATAACCAGAGTTCCTCTACATTTTCGGGTGTGCCTGTGCCCCTTGACTAATCCCAAACTTACCTCTAGCCATTCTAAAATGGTGGTAAACTCACAAGTTGTTTGCAGCCAAGGGAAGCCAAAGAGTACTTCCGTCAGTGTCAGTGGATTTTACTATGGTAAAATCATGACAGTGGTTGTACTCAGTAGCTGCTTGCCAATTGGCAGGTTGGAAGGTCTGGCAAACCTTAGAATTTGTGGTGATGCTTTTGTGACAGCCTGACATTCACATCCTGACATTGACCTTCAAGAAGCTCCAGAAGCAATTTGTTTGTCCTTCCCTGGGGTTGTCAGATGTTTCAGTCAGTGTGACCTCGCTATTAAACATACACGTTTCATTAGCGTTCATTCCACAGATTATGTCAGTTTATTGCCTTTCTAGTATCCCAATTATTCATGTGGCTGCATCTTTGAATAAACTAAGGCCTAGAGTCAGTGAAATACTTAAGCTTGTGCTGTGCAGCAGTAAGAGAGGGAGGGGAAATGCAGGAAGACCTGAGGTGCCTCTGGCAGTGGCAGTTTATTTCCAGAAGCCCAGAGTTGTACAGATCAAGTGGCAAAGCATTTATCCAGCTCCCTGGGCTTGTTTTGTAGCCATGAATCCTGATATCAAGCTAGCTGTTTCTGAAGTAGTTCAGGCATATTTGTACTGCATTTCAGCCATTTCTGTCATTTCATTACAAGATTTGAGGGAAATATGTAGGATGTTTAGCTCTCCAGGCTTGCTGGAAAATGACAAAATTGTTAGACAAGTTTCAGGCATAGGTCAACAGCATCTTGTAGAGATTCTGAACAAAATGGATGTTCACTAGCAATCCTAGGATTTCCATATTAACCGAGCACAATTATTAGCTCAAATAGGACTAACATGCTCCGGCATGTACAGGAAAACTGGATAATGTGGTGGTCCTTCCTGACACTGCTGGGGAAAAAAATGGAATAAATATTTTTACAAACTGTATTGCTATTGCTATTTCATATGTAGCCAGAACTATTGTTTGTCAAATTTGAACTGAAACTTGTTTTTGAGCTTATTCTTTCTCTCCAAACATCATTAATTTTATTAAGAGAAAAGTGTGTTTGTTATTCTACAACTTTCAAAGCATTCTCTACTGTAGAAAAGTTGCATGGTTACAAGTCTTCTGTTGTTTTTTGTTACTCTAATGCTTCCATAGTTGAGAATGTTTTGGAAGTCACAAATGAAAAAAGAGCAAAAAACAAATAGGAAAGGAAATCTGGGGAGTGAGTAATCCCTAGGCATTAGTCCTTACATTATGTTCAATGGCAAGAGAAAGTAGGAAGTAAAAAAAAGGGGAACAGGATACCAAAAACATTTGGTTACTAAAAAAAAAAGAATAAACAAAACCAAAAGCAAAAGGGAGTTGTAAAAAAATGAAAACTTTTCCTGAAAGTTCTTGTTTTGGAAAAAATCCATTTTTTATTGTTTTGCTCCAAATATTTTTTCAGTCAGCCCTAGATTAAACATTTTTGAGTTGAACTTTTACTTCATTAGCTGTTTAGCAGTTTCAGGGCAAATCAAGACACAGACAAGTCTTAGTATGCTTCCCAAATATTCCTATGTAAGCCAAGGAACTTACTTTTTTCATAGCATTTCAGGCCATCTCTCTGCTTTTAGAGCACCTCACAGATTTAATTTGAAATTCCTTATTCTTTAGGCTGCTTGATTTTTTTGTTTTGCTTTGTTTTGTTTTTTGTGATTGTTGAAACCATATGATAGACTGACTTTTTTACATAAAATCAGAGAACCATGGAATCACCAGGGTTGGAAAAGACCTCCAAGATCATCCAGACCAGCTGTCCACCTATCACCAATGTTTCTTATTAAACCATCTCCCTCAGTACCATATCTAAACGTTTCTTGAGTACCTCCAGGGTCAGTAACTTTGCCACCTCCATGGCCAGCCCATCCCAGAGCTTGACCACACTCTCAGAGAAGAAATATTTCCTACTGTTCAACCTGAATCTCCCCTGACACAACTTGAAGCCATTTCCTCTAGTCCTATCACTTGTTACATGAGAGAACAGGCTGTCAAGATAATATGCTATATAACCTTTCCTGGCACCAAGGCCAGTCTGACAGGCAGGTAGTTCCCCAGATGCTTCTTGTGACACTTCTTGTAGATGGGAGTTCCACTGGCTAGCCTGCAGTCCTCTGAAACCTCTTCTGTTGATGGGGAATGCTGATAGATGATGGAAAGTGGTTTGGCTAACACCTCTACCAGCTCTGTCAGCACCCTCAAGTGGATCCCATCTGGCTCCATGGACTTCCGTCCAGGTGAAGTAGTAGATCTCTAAGTGTTTACACTTGAATCATGGAGGATTTATTCAGCTCCCCACCTGAGACATCCAGGTCAGAGAGAAGAGTACCCTGAGGATAACTGGTCTTACTTTTAAAGACAGATGTACAGAATACTTTGAGAACCTCAGTTTTTTCCTTATTCTTAGTGATCATGTTTCCCAACGTGTCCAGTAAATGATGGAGATTTTCCTTAGCCCTCTTCTTACTGTTAATATATGTGTAAAAAAAGTTTTTTGTTCTCTTTTATCCCAATGGCCAGGTTGAGTTCAAGCTGGGCTTTTGCCTTTCCAAAATGTCTTTGTACTCTCCCTAAGTTTCCTGTCCCTCTTTCCATAGGAGATAGATCCTCTTTTTCTTCTGTAGCCTCAGGAAAAACTCCCTATTCATCCACACCTGTCTTCTTCCCTGCTGGCTCATCTTGTGGCATGGGCTATAGCCTACTCCAGTGCCTTTAATACTTCCTTGGCTTAACAGGACAAAGATAAATAAATTTAAACTAAAAGATGAGAGATTTAGGTTAGATGTTTTGATGAAATTCTTCACTCAGAGGGTGGCATGGCACTGGCATAGGCTGCCCAGAGAAGCTGTAGATGCCCCATCCCTGGACCTGCTCAAGGCCAGGTTGGTAGGGCCCTGGGCAGCCTGATCTGGTGGGGAGTAGCCTGCCCATGGCAGGGAGTTGGAAATAGATGGGCTTTAACATCCCCCCTTCTAATCTAAGATATTCCATGATTCTATGATGATTCTAAAACCACAATTCTTGTAAATTAACAGAATTATTTAGGCAATATAAAAAAACAGCTTCTGTTGGAAGTAATGCTTAATGGACTGCAATACATTAATACACTAATTTTTGTCGATCTACTGTTAATTTCTTGAACTTGCTTTACACTATCATTAAAATTTTTACCAAAGAAAATTTCTGAGGAATTTAGAAATATGAGGACTGTTCAATCCCAGGATCAAGTAAAGTATCTTCCTTATCAGAGCCTAAGATGTTACAGTTTGCTGGCTGCTCTTAAGTATGTTGTCCTTGACAGGGATGGAGTGGAGCAACAAAAAACCCTATATCCTGCTATCCTCACTCTTTACCCCACCATTTCTCAACTGAAAATCATGCAGTTCTTGAATGGTTACTAAGTTTCCAATAAGAGAACATGGGGAAGACAAAGAGGTTGTCAGTCAATGGCTCAGCCCTGTCACTTCACACCACTCACAATCAATATGGCACTCTGAGCAAAGCAAACAAGTACTCTCACTCAGGAAAAACAAACAAACATGGATCTCTGTTTCTTCTGTTAGATATATAAAAGACTGAAAAAAACCCCACAATATAATCCTATGTCTTTCCTGTCCACCTTCTCATTACAAACACAATGTGTTGTGTTTGATCTATTCACACTTGTTTACAGGACTTTTGGGACTGTAACTAGTCTGTGGAATACTCCAGTACCCAATATACGACAGTGTTTCTTTCTGCCTGCAAGAAAGACCTTCCCTCAAACTTGGTGTTACTCTTTTGACAAGAGTATGGAATTGCTCAGTCCCATCCTGCTGTTTTCTTTGCTCATGACTAGAAACCTTTCTTGGCTCCCTACACAGTCAGCCAGCCACTTATTCTCTCAACAGTAATAATCACATCCGAATTAGATTTGCTATTAAACAACATCTCATTTCTTTCAGAAACAGGAAAAAGGAAAATATATATAGGAAGGCCTTTATTGCTATTCACAGTAACAGGAAGCAGGGTTACAATGGGTCATAAGAGCATATGGTGCAAAGAGTGAATATTTGTTGAGAATCTCTGCTGCTGAGATCAGACCCTGAAAACTGAATCTTCTCCATGCAGGGCTGAACATTTCTGCTGGCAGGGACTATTTGTTTCAATTTGAACAAAAATTTTACTTAGAGATGTTCACAGCACTTATTTATTTTGGGTTCAACCACTGATCTTCCCCCTCCTTCCCCCCACAAAGTAAAGATTTCAAAAAAGTAACTATTTCTACAATTGTACTGCAGACTATTTCTTAGCACTGTTTCACATTACTTCTCTAATTTTAGGAGTTCCTTATCCTTTCTTTCTATACTCAACCTTTTTTTTACCAAACTGAAAAATGCAGGCCCACACTATTAAATGGATGAGAGATTTGGAGTAAGTCTTTGCTGTAGATACTTCTAACCTATAAATTGACTACTGTACTACTAGCTAAAATTATGTGGGAGATCACAGACGTGATATCCCTCTCTAATTTACTTCCCTAAACATCTGTTGTCACAATCAAAACAGAAAACATCAGAATGCCCCCATGTTTATGATTCAGGTCACCACTACTCCAGAAGAATATGTCACAGTAATTAAAAAAAAAAAAAAAGGGTGATAACAAAAAGGATAGACAGCATGGGCAGCCTAGGTTTGAGAGTAAATTAACCTTGAAAAAGATACAAATGAGAGACAAAAGCACATCACTTTTTCTGTAAGTCATCCTTGTCATTGTCCATTGCTAGGTGTAAAACGACAGAGTTAACTAGCCATTCAACTATAGAGTACTTTAATAATGTGCAATTAAAATGTGGAACTCAAGGGATTTGAGAAGAATTGCATGACTGAATTTATGAGGTGTTATGAAGGTTGAGAAAAAAACAAATAAATCAAACTTCATTAAATACAAACATGAAGTGCCTGGATCTCTAAGCTTCTATATTGGAATTATACCAGTGGAAGTATTAGTCTGTACGCAACCTTTTTATATTCTGTCCCTAAGTTTCTGGCATCAGTTACTGTCAGAGGCAGAAGACTTTGGAAAAATGACTTTTACATAACTCAATACAGGAATATTTTCAAATTACTGTCCAGTTTAGAATCATAGAAAGGCTTGGATTGGAAAGGACCTTAAGGATCATCTAGGAGGGTTGCCATCCACTAGATCAGGTTGCCCAGGGCCTAATTAAACATGGACTTAGACACCCCCAGGAATGGGGCATCCACAGCTTTTCTGGGCAGCCCATTCCTTACCACCCGTCTGAGTAAAGAATTTCTTGATAACATCTAATCTAAATTTTCCCTTCCTTAGTTTAAAACCATTTCTCCTGGTCTTATCTCCTTGTCTCCTTCCTGCTTATAAGCACCCTTTAATTATGGAAGGCCACTATCAGGTCTCCCAGGAGCCTTCTCTTTTCCAGGCTGAACAAGTCCACCGGGCCATCTTCTTTTATCTTATCAGCTCCCAGAGAGACCAACATACTTAATTTCTGAGGACGCAGGTAGAATTTTCACTGTTTTACTAAAAATCTCAGAATCTGTAGGTAACAAATCAAGACAAATCAAAGCACTTTTTATGTGAGATAAGGCAATTCTCCTAATGCTGTCTGAAGACTGGTATCTGTGTTACTGTAGTACACAGCAATTTAAATATATGCAAACTGTTTTAGCATTTGAAAAACAATTCGGTCTTTTCTCAAAGTTTATTGTCCCATTAAAGATACTGTTTTCAGCATTGTAGTAGTTATTGATATTACTACCTTGCTGATAATGGCAAATTTCTACCTAAATACTTTCTGAATCCATCATGACCTGAAATTACTTTTCTTGCTTGTATCCATGAGGGAAAAACTACTTCAATTTTTATTTAAAAGTAGAAATTATATTCTGATTTTTCTTGTTTTATATGAACAGAATTACTACAGTTATTTACTGGAATTTCAAGTTTGGATTTAGTTTAGTACTAAAGATTATCAGCAAGTATCACCATTTGCAGGATGAAAGTTCAGTGCTCTGCATCAGAATATAGGTACACTAAGGAAAAAAAGACTGCCTCAACATTAAAAATACTAATTGATAATGCAGAAATTAGAGATATGAGCATAATTATTTTTAATGCATAATAGTTCATTTTGAAGGGACTTAAGTCCATCTGCATGACCACTTCAGAGCTAACCAAAAGTTGAAGGATATTGTCCAAATATCCCTGGAATACTGACATGCATCAACCAACTCTCTAGCATGCCTGTTTAAGCATTTTACCATTCCTACAGTAAAGGAAATTTTCTTAATGCCCAGTCTTAATCTCCCCTGGTGCAGCCTTGAGCCATTCCCATGTGTCCAATCTTCTGTTACTGGTGAGAAGAGCCTGTCTTCTCCCTCTCCTCTTCCCCTCCTCAGAAAGTTGCAGAGGACAATGATGTCACCTCTTAGCATGCTCTTCTCCTGATTAAATGACTCAGGTACTCTCAGTCTCTCCCCACAGAACACGCCTTCCTTCCAGCCCTCCTCTTGATGCATTCAAGTGCTTGAAGGTCATTTTTATACTATGGAGCCCAGAACTGCACAAAATACTCAAGGTGAGGCTGCACCATTGCTAAATATAGTGGGAGAATCACCTCTTAGGACAATATGGCTATGAGTTTAATGTATCCCAAAATGCTCTTTGACCTCTTGACTGCCGGGACTCACTGCTGGATAATGCTGAGCCTTGTGTAAAGCAGCAGCACCAGTTCCCTTTCTGCAAGGCTTCTTTCCAGTCACTCATCTCCCAGTCTGAACCTGCATCACATCAATGTGGACTTGTGTCCAGATTATCTATACTTGTATCCAGATCTAAAATATTTTGAAAAATATCTGAAAATATTTTGAGGCAAGACTACTTGAGTCTGAGAAGTGGTACAGGCCAGAGAAGACTGGAAACTAATTGTTTTTTAGTTTGTTTGTTTGGTTGATTGGTTTGGTTTCTGTTTTTAAATAGGCATATTGCTGCATTTAAAAGGGATGCAATGTATCAGAGAAACTACTAACAACTTAGTGTTCAATCACAGGAATACTTAAGATTACATGACACCAGTAGACCTCAGCTGGCAGCACCAGTAATACTGGGACAACATGTAGATTAGACACTGAAAGAGCCCAACTGTTGTGGCTTAGAAGCTTGGATGGGATTCAAAACTGACATGTGAGCATCCCAGCCATTACTGTGGAGGAAAATATATTGGTTATATGGCTTTTTTGAGGGGCTGCTGAAAGATTGTTTCATTTAATAAATGATAATACTAGGCACTGTAATGTAACAGAAAGGAGTGCTGGTATTTCCTGGCATTAGACATAGGATATGGGTTGGGTCACTGGATTTTGTATCTAAATTATATCCCCTTATCCTCCAGATGTTTTTGAATTTTGGAAAATCTAGACACAAAAAAAGTGTCAACCGAAACCATCAAGTACCACAGATGATTCAATCAATTATCAAAGCACAAGTCAATATTTACAGAAAAGAGATAAAAATCCCAGAATTCCCCAGGTCCACAAGAAAATTGGATTGCATGCCTTTTGGATCTCTGTTAAAAATGATCACCTTTGTTCCTCCATTGTTTATCATTACAGTGACACCATGCAATCTAAAGCTCACGGGGTTCCTAAACCACTCTAAAAGCAGAAGCACTAACAGGTATTCACACTTAGTATTCCTATGGCTTTCCATTTCTAATGGCTGCATTGTTGTTGTGGGTGTTGTTATTTTTTTTCCATTTGTACTCAAGAAACTAATATCCAGTGTCTCCTGGTATTCTCTGTTCTGAGAGAATTGACCATCACGAGTGCTTATAAAAAAGGCACTGTTCAGATTATCAATCTATTCCCTTAGCAGAAGTCCCACTGCTTTCCTTGAAATATTCTAGGGCATATTACCTTAATTACTGAACATTCTTGGAGTAAGATTTCTGCTCTTTTTGTTATTCTTGACATATAATTCTTTTGGCTAACTACAGTTAACCATCTTCAGTTCAAGGAAACCATTACATTCTGGCACTGAAACTTTTGTTCTTCCTCCCCTAAGTCTCGAACATTATCTTTGTACAGTGAGATGTATGATATGTTTTGCAGCAGTGCTTCATGTGAGTAAATTTGTTAAAGTCTCCAGAATATATTCTCATAACCAAACTATTTCTGCTAACCCATGCAAATATTCAAAAACGGTTGGCTGAATAAAAAACTAGAAATTTATGGAGTGTTGAACATGATCAGTTATTAACTCATCTGGAATCCAACGTGCCTGTGCGGGTGGGGAAGTTTATGATACATATTTGTAAATAGTTGCTTGATGAAATGTGACATGAAGCAATTTAAAGCTTTTAAACAATAATTCCTTCATTTAAGAAAATCTATTTAATTGAGGCTAATTAAGAATCAAATTTAGACAGAAGTGAGAAAGGTCTTCTTATTTCAACCTTACGTCTGTTTTTCAGTATTCTGTTTCCTAGAAATATATTAATGCTTAAACTCAGAAAACATACTCGTGTCCTTGGAGTGAAGAAAATTGCACGTTATGAGGCTCAAGAGCAGAAAACATGATTTAAAGTTCCATTAGCACCTCTCAAACAGGAACATGTTGACACTACCTAGTGACATCCTCCTGATCTCAGCATGTTCCATTACACTTCCAGCATCTTTGCAAAAAACTGTGCTTAGGCAAGGATCTTCCTGAAAAGAGCCCTCATAGACCACTTCACATTTCCTCTCCTAATCATGGATATTCTAATCATGCCCTTTTCAAGCCAGGATTTCAAACTGAAGCATTTTTTTCAATTTCATGGACAATTTCTGAGGTTAAAAAAGACAATTTTTATAGTAGTTTCTATCATATAGATTCTTGTGGCAAATTGTCTGTTTTTACCTCAGGTGATTTATAAGCATGTTCATGAAGCCACCCATAAACAAAGCCAATAACCAGTAGTTGTATTTTCCAGACTGGGTGTAGTTCTGTTGCAGTTAAATCCTTGTTGAAAGGATATGCCCTTAGATTGTCTTCTTTCAGAAGGACAGCCTCTGATCCACATAAACTTGTATGAACTTGGGCTCTTTGTTAAACTGAGAAAAATTAGTTTCAGCTTTTCTGTGACAGTTCCTCAAGCCTGTTCTCCTGTAATCACAGCAGCATTCTCTATTGTTCCTTAGCAATAAGCTCAGTGGAATACTTACAATAAATCAGGGAAAAGGTTTACACAGAGATACTGATTTGACTGAATCTCTGGGTGGCCTTTTTCTTTTGAAGTCTTTCCCCTTGTCCAATTACCTTACTTATATTCTGTTGAATTCTTTTATCACAAGACATAAATAATGGTATATTACCTAGATAACCATTCTTATATATCCCAATTGATATTAGTTCTCATTCAGTGTAAGGATTTGTTTTCTTGGAACACATTACACAGATTTTTTTATAACACAATAATTTCTGTTCCAAATAAGCACATCACCAGTCATTATTTCCAGTCAAAGATTTAGAAAAGTCATATGCATCACTGGAAACCTTCATTGAAACCTGTGTGACCCAAAAAAACATATAAAGCTGGCTAAGCAATTCCTATGTCCCCAAAGAATTATTGGCCAACATGACTAGGGAAGTTGGAGACTTTCATGATTTTATTAAATTTTGAAAGAACAAACACAGGTGAGCGCAGAAGCTCCTTCCCCTTTGAATTATTCCACAATTGTATGCTTTAAGCTGTGAGAAAGTCCTAACTCCTTAGTTATAAGGTTAGAAAAACATGAAAGATTCAGTCAGGACTATCCTCTTATAGGACCCCTCAATGCTTGATGTTCCCAGCACGCCTAGGGGTAGCTAGCCTTTATTGCAATCAGCTGTGGCAATTATCAACCTGAGTGTCTTTTAAGGATGTGCCAACTGAAATGTTATTCACAGATGCATCCCTTTTACACAACAAGTATGCAGTGCTCTTCCTCTAATTAGTGACCCATGGTTATGACCATCCAGGCAATAAATGAGGTAACTTTTACTTCTGACAGACCTTTTGCCTCTTGGTTTTAGATCAGAAATATGCCAGAAAATAAAGACTAAAACAAGATCTGAAGTTATGTGTAAGAAAACTTGAGAGCATAAGTGCAATGCATAATGCTTATGGAAGCTCATATACCACAGATACTAGTGTAAATCCTGGCTGTGCTGATACCAGTGGTATCCACAATAAGAAAGTCAAGAGAAAGTTATTTTTCAATTAGAAAGTCAGGTTTTCAGTCTTGCCCAGAGAATTTTATCTTTCTAATATTAACACACCTAAAAAAATTCAGAGATGGTGAATTTAAACATGCATTAACTATTTGCAAGACTAAGGCCTAAGATCTAAACCATACATTCAGTTCTGGACAAAGTAGTAAACTGGGCCTGAATCTAAATCAAAATCCAGATCTAACAATCCCCTTCTGCAATTCTTAGACCCATAAATATCTGACCATATGTGAGCAGTTACACAGTTGAACACATTATATACGTGACTAGCTTATAACTTTAGTACCCTTTGTAGAAATTTGACCTCAAATATGCAACTTATTTAAGGCAAATGAGTTGCATGCTCATAAACAAAGTTGCATCCTGAATCATTTACAGAACTGGCATCTTACACACTGAAATGCAGTTATTCATGTAAGGAAAACATTCAGCTTTTGCAGAATGAAGGCAATAGTATGTTGTCCTACATATCTGACTAATGTTAAAAACACTGAATGTTCAGCATGAAAGCAATGGTGCAAGTACCAATTATTTAGTCTTGATTTTAAATACTATGATTTTTAAATACAGTTTTATCTACATAGAGAGAGCATTTTCCACATGAATTCACTTGTTCTATGTCACCCAAATATATTTGCATTAATTTTTTATTTAATATCTGGAACTTAAATGATAGGAAAAACGTTCAAAAGTAAAATTTCCATAATAATATAGCAAAATATTGACCCACAAAAAATATATATTTAGTAAAGAAGTTCTGGGTCTTAGTTTCTCAGCAAGTGCCAGGAATAATTCACTCAACCACAGAATGTTAAGGGAAGGGAGAGAAGTTATTTCTAAATATTAAGTTCCGACAAAAGACCCAAGTTTATCCTGCTTTATCAGTCCATGCTCTTCTATTTCAGACATTCTTGAGGTATGAAATATACTATGAATTTAATTTTTCTTAAAAGTCTCTTTACAAAAGCTGTACTGCTAAGTCCTGATCCTTCAGTTCTAAATTCTAAGGCTTATTTTCACAATCTAAAGATTTCGGTCAGTTTCAGGTCCTCACTGGTGAGATGTTGCCTGGAGTACTGTGTCCAGGTCTGGAGTCCTCTGTACAGGAGAGACATGGACCTGTTGTAGCATGTCCAGGGGAAGGCCATGAAGAATGATCCAAACAATGGAACAAAGGTCCCCCCTACAAGGTCAGGCAAAGAGAGCTGGAGCTGTTCAGCCTGGATAAGAGAAGGCTCCAGGGATATTTGGAAGAAGTATTTCAATATAAGGGGGTCTATAAGAAAGAAGGGAACAGACTCTTTAGCAGGGTCTGTTGTGATAGGACGAGAGGAAATGGTTTCAAACTAAAAGAGGGGAAATTTGGTCTGACTATATGGAAAAGTTTTTAACAGTAAAGGTAGTGAAGCACTGGAACAGGTTGCCCAGAGAGGAGGTGGAACACCCATTCTTGGAGACCTTCACAATAAGGCTGAACAGGGCTCTGAGCATTCTGACCTTGCTGTAGGTATCCCTGTTCATTGCAGGAGAGGTGAAGTGGGTGGATCTTTAAGTGTTACTTCCAAATCGAGCAATTCTATGGTTCTATGGTTATTTATTTAAGGCACACATTTTAGATAGCTGAAGACCTGATTCTTCTCTTTCAACAGAACAACAACAACAACAAATCATCCTAAGTTACACATTTCTGGGATATAAGTTCCATGCTCAAAAATAACATCATTGTATCAAGAACTTCCAACAGTCACCCCTGGTAGATGTGATTTTTAAATAAATGTAAGTGGATAGCTCATCTTAGAATAAAATTCTTATTAAAAAAGCCTATGTTTTCTTATTTTGGAGGTACAGTTACTTTTAGGCATCACTAGTGTCTTTTCCTTGGATGAAAAGAGGGCAAGGACCAGTGCACACGTGAATAGCAGTAGGAAGGTGGAAGGTTGCTGTAGTCTTACTGGAGGATAATACAATTTTGCAAGGATTCAGGCAACTCTGGATGAAGGAAGGTGAGAGGTAAGCAAAACTCCAAACCCTTCCTTTTCCACTAACTTGTGGAATGGATCGGTAATACCATTTTAGTCCTGTCTGTGGACAGGGTCAAGCAATGGCAATGTGACCAACTCTACTTGTCTGCAAGGCTACATTACACCTGAGTACAATCCAGCTCTGACTTAGCTCTACACACTATAGATAGATTAGAATCCTGTGACATTTAGCCTATCTTCAGTGTTCTTTCTGAATCAAGTTTAGAGCCATGCCTCTTAAAGTTTTCCATAAGACTATGTAATTGTCTGTCAATAGCTCACCGTGAGCTGTGTGTACTGTGACACAACAGGTTACTAGTGTCACATTCTTCCAGTCTCCAATTTCAAACTCAGATAAATCTGTTTCTCTTTTGTTTTACATAATCATTACAATCTTCTTGAGATATATTAGAGATTTTTTACATTATTTCTAATATCTTCTATTTCATCTCTTTCACAAATAAATTGTGAGCTAAGACAGGTAGATAAGGCAGCACAAGTATTTTGTCACCTCTCTAAAATCACTCCTTTAGAAACCATTAGTTATATGACAGTCTCAGAGATTTACATTTTTGTTGCATTCACACTGCTAAAACAGAGTGTTCCCAAAACAGTGCTCACATTATGGTATTTGGCTGAAGTGTCCTGTCTGAATTCATGATGCAGGTCTTTACAACACCTTAAGTGAAAGCAGGCTTAGGCCAAGTTTTCAGTGATAAGTAGTATAATAGATACTCTCAAATAGTAATACTATTAGTAATTAGTAATTAGTATTAGTAATACTCTTTACTATGCAATTAACAATGCTTTTTTTCCTGGTCACTCATCTCAGAATTCTCTGGAAGTAGTAAGGATCTTAAAAATGAAGCTTGCTGAGCCCTCAGCTAGCTGTCCTTGGAAAGACAAAATAAGGAGAAACCTCTCTAGGTATAACTCTTACATACACTCTAACATGAAAACTAAAGCTAAAGTAACATAAAATACAAACAGATATACACAGACAAAAAAAATAGAAATAAACATAAAAATAAAAATAAAATAAAATAAAAACCTACGAAGTAATCTTTTTAATCTTTAAGCCAGATTTTCGTGTTCTCTCCTCAGCTCAGCAGGTATTTCTACCCTCAGTAACACCCCTCAGATATTCCACCCAAAGACTGACATGACCTTCAAGAAGTTTCACTATTATCTAGAAAGTGTAGACAAGTGTCCATAGAGAGTCTAAGATCAAGGACATTTGACAGCAGTGACTGCCCTCACTGTTTCAGAAAATTGGAAGATATCATGTGGTGTCAACTTCTGCTCTGTTATAGGGCTTCTCTCATGACTCTATATGCTCACTTTCTCTAAGTATTCATTCAATATTTCATCAGGCACCCTTAATATTTCTTGTGTGGCTCACTGAGATTTTGGCCTTGAACCCAAGGAAATCTCATTTCTCCAATTCACTCATTTCCCTCTCTGTAATTAACTTACCAATCCTTGCTTCCAAAGTGATACTGTTTTTCCACATGCCTTTTTTTTTTTTTTTTCTTTAATCACGAATTTCACTAATATTTGCCTCTTCACAATTCTCTGGGCTCAATACCTGACATTGCTGACAATCCGATTGCCAGCATGTCCCTAATTTCTTCCACTTTGCCCACAAATGTGCACACCTTCACTACCCCCTGCAATCCCTCACCACTATCACAAGAGCATAGGAAGTAATTCTCTGGGTTCTTTCTTCCTCCTACAGCTGCTGAAAATCAACTCCAGATGTTTTCAGAGAGACCAGATAAACAGTGAAGTAAAAAAACCCAGGCGTATTTTTTTCTCAGACTAAACAGAGAAAGGGAGTAAAGAGAGATATTCTGGCATGCTGTAGTCTTCCTTTTTCATTCTTGTTTGTAAGAGGTGCTCTTGTTCATAAGAGGTGCAAAGAACTTTGCCTACCTATTTCAGTAGCCCTTACTGAGTTCTCTTTTTAAGATGGTAACCACTTAGGTGGACTTTGTCCTAAATAGGATTGTCTTTCCAGAGAGAACTTGAAAATTTTGTATTATTGACCAAATGTGAGTGCATTAATTTTAGTAAAAATACCATCACTTATTAAGACATTTCAGAAGTTGTGAAATGTTACTGTATGTAACATACTGAAACCATATTATTTTTATTTACAAGCATTTTATCTGGAGACTTACTCTAGGGATGAACCAAAACTGATTTTTAGAAACATACTCCAGGAATAGAATAACTGAGCTGCTCTACATTTCGAAAGTAAAAAGAAGAAACCAGTACCTCTTGTTTTTTCCTTCAAGCTGAAAAAATAATCTGAAATAGTTCTTTAATCCCATGTAATTACTGACATAATCTTTTGAAGTTATTTTGATTAAAATTTTTATTACATATTGAAGTCATGTTTGAAATTTCAAAGCAGGCCGTTATACCTAGAGGCTTGACCAGCATTTGAGAAAGACTTTTAAACTTTGAAAAGTCAAGAAGGTAGATTAAACACGGACTATTACCTCAACAGTAGCCGGTCAAACTGACAAAACAAGGGCTATACAGCCCATCTTTTAATTCATGCTGATCTCTGTGGCTTGACATTTTTATATATTTTTGCACTGATGCTGATGCCTGCAACATGCCACAGACACTAACACTTGAAGATCAACTATAATCTACATCATGTCAAGGGAGGATGCACACAAAGAGATGTGAGAACATGAACTTAAATGACTTGTGATACAGTGAACTTACCTGGATTGTAGCCTTGGGGTTTATTTGCTTGTAAGTTTTTTATCTATATTCTTCCAAGAAAAGAAAATCAATTGAACAACAAAACTTCCAGGTACAAAGGCTTAAAAAAATAAAACTAAAGAAAAAAAGAAGAAAGATTGTATAATTATATGGTAGCACAAGTGAAATGTGCTTTTAAAGAATAAAGGCACTGCTACACTCACAGCTGCCTTGGGTAATAAAGGCTTAAATTCTCCCTCATTTGGAACTGACACATTCCATGAAAAGTTTCTGTTCTTAGATTATCCCTTCCACATTCAAAACTACAGGGTTGAAAACTCTCTGTATCATTCTCCATCAGCTTGTAATGACCAGAAAGGAGGGGTACACGTGAGGAAGTCTGACTAGGGATAAGCTAGAAATCTAACAGCTGTGCAAGATGCCTGACAACATCTAGATGGAGCAGAGCAGGGAAGATGGCATCAGCGCTCCCCTTCTCTCTACGAAAGGAAAATAAGACTTTGTCCCTTTTTGGGAAAAAAACTTACTTTCATCTGTATACACAGGAGCAGATCCAAAGCCACTGAAATAAATACAAATATTTGCATGGACTTCAGGGAACCCTGAATCAGACCTATGCCTTTTAATCTAGCTTGCACGTGGAGATGGGGGCAGAGCAGGCTCCTTCCATTCCTTCTGGTTCTTTGCCCTCCTATTCACCTTATTAGGTGAGGAGTCCCTTCACTGTCAGCAACACGCAGAGGGCGCTATCTCAGAAGTAAAAGCAGTCAGGGAAATGCAAGAGTGTCTAGAGTAGTGAGAAAGTTATTCCCCAGTGGTGCTGAGTAAGGACTGTGCTTAGTTTCCCATCTGACCTCTACAAAACTATTTATAACTGTCCTTGCAGGAAAATACACAACATATTAATGAATGCTATACAGCAAACAGCTGAGTCACAACGTCCCAATCTCACATTCTCCAGCACTTGAGCTCAGTCATCTAGAATGTGCCAGAAACAATAATGCATTTTTATAAAAGAGAGTGCTCATATCTTTTACACAGATGATATTTGCCTGCTGTTGGCTGCTGGAGTCATAGCCTTCATCTCAATTAAGAGTGGTCACAAATATTCCCATAAACTCAGTAGTTGTCCAAAAGTGTGGTGTGAGCAGACAGATGTGTGACACACAAGTCAGAACAGAGCTGGCAGGTAAGCCAAGGAAATTTTGGCTGTCCCTTAAAAACAAAGACTTCTACAGTGCCATTTAAAATTCCTTGGAAATCAGCTGCACTGTAGTGACAAAAAAACTACTTTTTCCAAGGCAGGAGGAAAAGATCTTTTGAGATGACTGTGAACAGATGGACACTGTAACCTTGAGTGCTCAAGTCTATTTGCTAAATAAGAGTTAAATCCTAACAATTGTGCAATCAAGAAATATTGCCGAAAACCTGACTCCAAATCAAACAGACCTGTTCTCATCTCTGTAAATCCTGACAGCCTTGTCCAGCTAACTGACTTCAGTTGTTACCAGCCTCAGCCCCAATGCTCTATGTTGCTACTTGGGTTTCCTCCCATTTTATGACATGATCCCCTCTAAAACACTGCTTTTAAACAGGGTCATTAAGCAGTAACAGTTGTTTTTATTTTTTTTTCCAATTCTCTCTTAAATGATCAATGTTTGGTTTAATATTAATTATTTGTCATATGTTTGTCCAGAAAGAAGGGATACAGAAGATTAGAGAGCAAGCATAAGTATTTCCCATCTGGTGACTAAATAACTATTGGTATTGTAGGACAATATGCAAGATACTAATGGAAGAAGGGCATCCTGTAGATTGTATATGCCTTATTCTTGTCCAAAGAACAATTTCCTGTGTGCCCATAACACCATTTAGCACTATTATTCTTTAGATTCCACCATCAGAATTCCAGAGGTGACACCTTTTCAGTAAGGATACCATCAGCACTGATAACAGATCAGATTACTTGGAAAAGAGCAAAGTTATGTCCAGAGATATGCAGAAGTAAATACAAGAATATGGGAACAGGAGCAATGTATGGAGATAAAGGTCACAAATATGCGGTATGCAGAGGCAGGTGGGAAACAGAGAAAACACCGATGTCCATCATGATCTAAGGAGGAAAAGTGTCAAGACTTTGGTGGAACAGGAAAGCTTTCTGGAACATAGTACTTCATCTTGGTTTATCATTGCAGTCAGTACTTTTAAACCATATGTATTCCAATTTAAAATCTAGCTGCAACTGTGAAGTAATATTAATAGCTCTATTTCTAAGCACCACCAAGATAGACCAAACAAGCCCATTCCACAGTGCAGGAACATATTGCTTAAAGAGGCTCAGGAAGCTATGGATAGATAGAGTGGAATTCACTTTACGTGGAATAAAAGATAGATGGGGATGTCAAATCAGACCTTGAATGAGTTAGTCTTTTAAGCGATAACCCTGAAGCACATAACCACAAAAATGCGTAGGAGTTAAAATGTGCATACAGACTAAAATAGGCAACTATAGAATAAAAAGACAAACAGAAAGGTCAAATGTATAGATTGTAGCAACAAATGTCCTTTCTTGTATTTTCAGTTACATTATATTCTGAACTCAGTATTTGTTGGAATGCTGTCAGAAAGACATAGGGCAGAGATTTCGATCCAAGAACAGAAACCTGTCATCATGAAAGACAATTTTAAGTCCTCAGGACTGCACCGCATCTACAGCCTGTAAACTGGATTAGGGTCCAAGGTACCTATATATCTTTAAGTGTACCTGTGACATTGGCCATGAGACAGAGGCCCTGAGCAGAATTGAATAAAGTCTCCTATAGAGGACTATTCATTGTACTTAAAGGACTGGAGTTCAAAAGTTCAAGTTATATCAACATTTTATTTATCTTTAACTATGATGAATTTGCCCCTTCTCCCTTTCTCAGGTAAAATTAGATAAGGTTTGCTTCTTTCAAAACACTCTAATCAAGTCTGTTAACCAATACACAGTATTGGTTACTATTGGTTATTATCAAACTGATACGTAAGTGCAGTTTTTGATTCCTACTGTTCATAGGCCCCATCTGGAGCATTGCATCCAGGCCTGGGGTCCCCAGCACAAGAAAGAGCCCTCTATCATTCCATCTTTCAGAAAAGCCCAGTTTAAACTGCAGGATATGCCTGAGGACCCCATTTAGCCACTCAAAATGTTTTGAAGAAGAATGAAAAGAAAGGCAGTTAAACACCTTGCATACAGAGAAACTTGTCAGCTAAAGATTATGGCCAGTGACATTGAATTTTTCTAAATTTTAAAAATAATAATTCCACATTTTTTTATTTTTAGGCCTGCTGAAAGGCACAATAACTAACAAAAAACAGTTGATAATATGTAATTCTAAGCATTCATTTATTAAAAGAAAATGAAGATACCCTGTACTTTCCTATTAGTCTAAATAAGGAAAATGAGCCAAAGCAACGCCTGCCTCCAAATGCAGGGTTTAAAACAATAGATTTATGCCTAAGTCAAAGTCTTAAAGAAGCCTAGCAGAGATATGCTAGATAATTCCATTACTTCCTCAAGAGCATTTGAAGAAAGAGTACTACAGATTCTTGGCAACCACAAACGTCATTCAACACTTGTGTGTTCACTGTGTGAACAGCAGCAGTGGTTGAGCACTGGAATGGGTTGGGCAACCCATTGTATCTCTGTTATCTGAGAATTTTAAGAAGGTAAAAAAAGAAAAAAAATAAAACATTTGTCCCAGAAGTACAGGTCTAGCCCTGGGTTAGAAGAAATGGCCTGGTTGGATGCTATGTGGCTGTTTTTCAGCATAATTTCTAGATTTTCTTTTTATCTGAAATAACAGATTGACATGTTTTTTGTAAACCTTCTGCTGGATGAAACTATGTTTATAATGTCACTCTCTGCACCAAACACATTGAAAGGTGAGGAAACAGGACTGAAATTCCTGTATACTGAGAATCTAGTTTCCTGCTATCACCTGCTTTGGGTAATACAATTATTTTTTCATAATCCTCTTGAAAATCAGCATTGAAACAGTTGGTTTTCCTCCTTACCCTCTTCCTTCCACAACCCCTTTAGACACAAACAGTACAGAGAAGGGCAGGACAGTTTTCTAATAACTCCACTCAGAATGCAAGGCTACCAAGAAGTAAGCTGCCCTAAGTACTATTGAAGGACCAGTTTTCTGAGTTCGGAGGTGAAGGATGTGTGGAAGATTGGTCCCAAATGTGACTGCAGACAATCTTGTTTACCTGTAATGGATTATTCAGGTTGTAGGTGAATCTCAGATTTCCAGATATTTGAGAGCAGTGCACTGCAACCACAGCTGTGCTTTCACACTCAGTTCACAGGGAGGAGTAGTTTGACTGATGGGAAATGTTGCCAAAGTTGTGGCTTATTTTACTGGCTGTATATCCCCCTATTTATTTACTAATTTATGTATTTCTTACTTATTTACTTAGCTGGTACACACTGCATTACAATGCAATAGAACAACCATGCAAAGGAAGGAAGCTGGAAAATTAAGGTTGTAAGTAAGTGTTGTTTAAATCTTCCCAGGGAAGCTATGATACTTAGTAAGTTCACCCCAACTCTAGAGAAATTCCTCTGTAAGCCCCTAAATCAACAAAGAACGTTAGCATTTCTGAAGCAATCTAGGGCAGTCAGTGAACGCAACAGAGAATAATTTTCGTATTAGAGAATCCTATATATTCTTATGCAAGGTTATGATTCCCCATACAAGCTACAAGACTTTTCCATAAGAAAAAAGTTTAAAAAACAAGTATTGGGTTCATGCTAGCTATATCAAAACAGGAATAATAAGGGGGCATCTTTTTTTTAAGAATGCGTATCTAAACCAATTTTTCATCTGGTGTACATCATTTTGAATTAACTGAATGAGATAGGCTTAGAAAAAAATTTCAATACTTATTTGATTCCCCGAAGACCGAATTCATGTAAGCTGAATTTTTTAAGAAAGCCTATTTGAAGCTGATACACTGTCTGTTAAAAAGACTAGATGTGATCAAATAAAGATTTGTTTATTTGTTTATTGATTTTTAATCCCAGGTGTGTTTCAGTGAGTTAGACCTAGCTACAATATCCTACAATGCAGCTTACATTTTGCAAGCTCCTTCTGTCATACCTTTGTTGAATCCACAAATTAAATGGTACTTGAAAACAATGCTCCCTTGAAATTTCAAGGCCTCTGCCTCTTGAAAATGTTCCTCCCCCTCCCAATGGAAGAAATAAAATAAAAAGTAGAAGCAGTGATGTTTAGGTGAATTCACTGGGGCAACGGAGGAGAACATCAGCAATGATTCTGAACTCCAAAGACAAAGGGACAAGCTCTATACCCAAACACATGGGACTAATCCATCCTAACAGTCCAGGAGTTGCCAAGGGAAGGAGAAGATGAAGATGAGGTGCTGGCAATGGGTCAGAGAACTATTCTGGAAGCAGAAATAGCAGAATGTTAGATGAAAGAAAAATTAAAAGCAGTGGGAGTAAAGTATTGGGTCACAAAGGGGAAAAAATGGCCTGAAGAATAGAGGCACAGAAAAAAACATCTGCAAGCAGCACTAGTGATGGAGGAGAAAAGACGCAGGAGATACACACCCAGGTGCATCATTGCCAAGCAGTCTGAAACGAAAACCAGCATCATTTGTGTGGGATTTTTTCTCGCTCTCTCTCTTTAGATCAAAAGGAGAGCAGCAATGCAATCTGCTCTCTGTGCACAGCACATTCAGCCAAGGGAAGAAGAGTGCACACACTGGAACATCTGTTCCAAGAAGCCACTTGAAAAATAATCTTATAATAGCATAGGGAAAACATCTGTGCAGCATGCAGCAGACCACCAGTAGTGCAGCAATGGAGGAGTAGAAGGGGGAAGGAAGACAGGAGGGAGTGAGAGAGACAAAGTAGAACAGGATTAGGTCAGGGGCAAGTACCCCAGTGAGGGGCATGACCCACATGTGAAGAAACTGCTCGTTTGGTGTCTTTTCTCTTCTAATCCTCAGCAAGAGGCAGACAGATTTCTCACCCACTGAGCTGTGTTTATTGGCAGATATTACTCAACATGTGCAGCTTTGAAAAATCCCAAACTACAATCAGTGTGTTTGGGAGGCTGCATGAAAAGCTCCCTGCCCTTGGCCTCTACTTTATCTCTCACCCCTTCTTCCTCAGTTTGCTTTATCTCTGCAGATACTAGGATGGAATAAATGTTCTAGGAAAGCTCTCATTTCTAGTTCAGGTTGGGAGAACGAGCGTAGATAAAGTACCTTTACATTGTGGTTAAATTTGACCTATTGTTTCTTTAACACTACAGTCATTTGTTTTCACTTTCAGGCTCAAGACAAACACCTAAACCCAGATTAAAACACTCCGATCATCAAAGAATCATGCACACACATATGCAGTGTGCAGTATATTCTTAGCTTGTGCCTTCATCTCTTATTTCAGGAAAACTGTACATGTATGTCCCTGTTCATTGCAGAGAAGTTGGACTAGATGACCTTTAAAGGTCCTTTTCTACTCAAATGATTCTGTTATTCCATGAAAACTACCTCTACTATGAGTTGGTAACACAACAGCAGTCTTCTTCCCGACACCTTGTAAAACATTTTTGCAGGTGGTTTCTAAGAAAAACAGTGTCAAATTTATTCTGCCATTGTTGGACTCCAGGTTATCTAAACAAGAAAAGACCTCCTAAATATGTATCTTCTTGTGAATGAGAAAAAGGAAGAACAGTTCTTAAACACAGAACCTATGTACAAACATTCAGGTGATGTGACAAGTTACATAGAGATGAGACAGGAGTTGAAGTACATGTGTTTGTGTAGGTGTAGTCACATGTTTCAATGAAGATATAACAAAAAGGCCAGTCTCCCCATCCGTCACAAAATCAGATTTCACTGTGAGAAAAGTGATAGAGGAATATGAAGGTTTGAGTTATTTTGGAAGTTAGTTACTATGCAAAACTGACTACTCACAATGGCACCACAAACCTGATCAAAAGACAGTACTCTATATATTAGGACATAATAAAGGTCAGGTGCACCTGTCCACAAAGACAGGCATAGATAGGGGACAAGGAAATTAGTTTGCTACAGAGGAAGAGATCCCTGAGCAAAACGTGAATTACAAATAGTAAAGGCTCTTCTTTATACCAGTCATGTCTTAATGTTGCCCATGTACCCACTTCTTCTATATCATGCTTTTAAATGCAGTTAAAGAAAAGACAAATGTAGATAAGACATGCTGGGAAATAAGGAAGTAGAGCTGAGTGAGAGGAAGAGGCAGCTTCTTCCAAACTCCAAACCAATAAACAACTTAGTAAGTAGACAAAGTATGAGGAATAAGAAAATACCAAGGATCAAGACTTTCCACTGATTGACTCACAAGGAATCAAGTTTCTTATCGCAGCTCCTTTGTTATGTTCTTGGGGTAGGCTTTTGTCATTTGTAGAAAGGATCTGAGAGCTTTGTTTCAAAAGAAATTCAGGATTTTTTTTTTTTTTTAAGTATCAAAAACTTACAGTGGAAGAAACTTTTTTTTACAGTCATATTGATTCTCAAATCAATTTCACCAGCCTAGTTTCAACATGCCAGTGTAAACTAACGTATATATCATAACAGATGAAAAGAACACCTCAGAAGAAAGCCTGGGCTTGATTACATTGTCCTATAATCACAAAAGAAGGTATCGCTTTCTACAGAGCCCTGGGCTTCTATTGAAAGCAATTTTACTCCTGTCTTATTTTGTGGGCTATTGATCCTGTGAACTGAGGTCACTTCAGATAAGAGATGTGGGAGGAGGAGTCAGAGGAAATCAAATTGGGTATATAGGTGGGGTAAAGATAACAATAAAGGCATCTTAGGTGAAGATGAACAGCTTGAATTTGACACAGCAAGTGACAGGAAATCAATGGAGTGCTTCTGTGTGAGAGGAAATTAATGTGGCTTATGCAGAAATATTTTGGACAAATGTGAGGCAAAGAATAGGGGTTGGACTCAATGATCTCTTGAGATCCCTTCCAACCCCTATGATTCTATGATTCTATGAATAGAAGAGCCTTATGGCCAGACAGAAGAAACTTACAGTAACCAAGCAAAAAATATCTGAGACACCATCAGCAACCTGTTTAGGGAGTTTCCTCTTTTCTCTTTCGTAGTGTCAAAATTCAAGTGAGCTCTTAGATGTTATGCAAGCTCAAAACCCGTAACTTTTTTTAGGGCTAATTCTATTTTACATCTCTTTGTAATTGTGACATGGGTTTATCAAAGATAGAAAATCACATGAGTCCATATGTCCCCTATTCCTTAATCCCATTCTTCTGCATGGTTATCTGATGGGGATCTGATAAATGTTTATAAAGGGAGGCGGGAGGCAAATGGATGAGGCTAGTAGTGTGTAATGATAAGACAAGGAGTAATGGCCTAAAACTTGAACACTGGAAGCTCTGTACTAATGTGCAGAAGAACTTTATGGTAGGGGTGACAGAGCACTGGAACAGATTGCCCAAAGGAGTTGTGGAGTCTCCTTCTATGGAGATATTCAAGACTCCACTGAATACCTACTTGTGTGACCTATTATAGGGTACCTTCTTTACCAGGGCTTTTGGAATTGATGATCTCTTAAGGACCTTTCCAACCCCTGTAATTCTATGACTCTGTGATACTGTTATCAACTCGAACATCATTCAAGAGACCAGCATTCAGAATAACACCCCCCATTGTCAGAGATCCACTCTAGTTCGCTGGTTGGGAAGCATTTTCTCAGAGTGAGTCACACAATATATTTCACCAGTATTAGTATTATGTGTGGTCTTTGCTAACCCTGAAAAAGCCTTCCATTAACCTACACTGATGACAGATACTCCATGGAATCACCATTTGGCAACTTACTTACACAATGTCTCTAAGGCAGGCTGTGTTATGGCATAGGAGGAAGAGGAAATCAGCACTTTTCCACCTCCTTTTCATGCTAAAAAGGCTTTAATCAAAATGTGGTTCCAGAACAGGATCCTTCAGATCTTGGTAGAGATATCTTCTTTTCAGAGTAGTCTTGAGAGAGTCTACTCATTTATTAAAAATCTTGCATTCTATCAACTCTTCTGTTGAAGGTGAACCCATTTCCATTCTGCTTTCATAGCTCCCAAATTAATGTGCAGTAACCATTTTGTAAGAATGTTATAATTACTTTTCTAACTCATTTAATCCAAAACTGAGAAAAGAAAACATGGAAAAGTAAAGCCATGAATAGCGTACAGGTTTATTGCTAAGGCATAGGCATATATCCCTGCTAGTACAATCAACTTCGCTTGTTCAAGACTGCCTTCTTCAAAATTCATCAGTACTCTCTCCCTGCAAGCAGGGCAAGTGGTTTGCCTATTGGTGCATATTTAGAACTGCCTACTACCTAAATAAAAAATTTTATGAGTGTCATGCTGTTCAATAACTAGTATCTTTCCATAAATCGTGGGCCTTGTGTAATTCCACTGCTTTTTGTTCCCCAACCTGACAAAATCTGCTTTTTGTTCCTAGGGGTAAAGGGAGAATGACTAATGTAATATATCACTATTTTATTATGTTTTTATTTCTTGTTATTTTGTTTCATTTTATTCTGCTTACAAATTCCCCTTCTTGTCTCTTGAAATTGAGCAAGGGAACAGAAGTTGAGAAAATATTCTTACTACTAGCTTACTATGGCATAGATAAAATCGCTTTTCAAAAATATAATACTGTTGTTTAACAACAAGAAAAAGCATGCTGTAAATCTATCAAACTTTAATTCCAGTGCAGGTCCTTATAATCTTGAAATGCTAAGGTAAAGGGTCCCAGAAAAGTATGCAGTTCTGAATGTGATATGTTGAAGGACAGTTCTGAACTGAGGCATTTATTGATCAATTTTCTGAAACTTCTCAGGCTATTCAGGTTTTACTCATTGATGAAAGAGATGGAAATTTTTACAGTTATAGTATTTAGGATGGATAAACAACAGATTGAATTGGTTTTAAACAGACACTTATAGATCATAACAGACTGACTTACCTTAGGAGTTTCTGGAAACACATTAAATAATCTCCTATGTGTCATGAAAGACTACAGAGAAATCTAGAGGGGGCAAAGACAGAAGAATTAGAGCACTGAATTACATTAGGTGGCAACTTATCTTTTAATGTCCTTGCACTACAGTTTCATTTGACCTGAGGAAGATGAGTGACAGCTTGCTAGGCAGTGACCATGTCCACCAACTCTGATCTGTACAATTGACCAATGAACTTGACTTCCTGTAGAAAAGATTAGGGTTAATTAGATCTTCGGAGGACACAAGAGAGAATATTGAGTCCAGAGGACTGAATATTAGTGTCTTTCTCCTGAGAAACTAAAATGCAAAAAGTAATTCTGAGTGGCTGAGAAGGAGTCTGCTTTAGACATGTGGGTGTGAATGTCATGAGTCTTGTTCTTCACTCAGGGATTGAGCTCAAGGAGGAGCCAGAGGATCAGAAGCTAAATGGCAGTGATTGAAGTCTCATCACAATAAAGATTTTCTGCTGTCTTCAGTGGAGTTAGTGGACTAAGAGTTCAGGTTAATGGCCTAGGAATTTCTTTGGTTCGGATTAGAAGAGTGAAGAGAGGATTAAATGCTGTTTCTGGCAAAAGAAGTTTTCCTGATGCCTTGGAATGTGTATGTGTAGCAGAGTGGTGCAGCATAAGAATGCTGAGCCCATAACCCAGAAGCTGATGGATTGAAATCACCCACTGCTAGGTACCCGTTTGGTGGTTGGACTAGATGATCTTAGTGGTCTTTTCCAACCTTAATGATTCTATGATTCTAAGAATGATTTCAAGTGGGTGAAGCAATGTAGAGACCAGCCCCTCAATGATACTAGGTCTTTGTGCAATGTTGGAGTACACTTTTTACTTCAGTGAGTCAATACCAAAGGCGTTCTGCTGTTTCAGATGAGGAACAGAAGCCCGTTGTCATACATCTGGATTGAATTATTGTTACTATACTTCTTAGCAACTTCAGGAACAATATGTCTGCAGTTTCACTAGTAAATACAACAGCCCAGGCCATAGGAACAAGTAGACAAGTAGCATGTTCTCAAGAGCAAACTTCAGCCCTCACAGCTACACCCTATACTTACACAAAACAAGGTGGTTTCATCTATAGAGTCCCTGGCCCTCATTTTCCTCTGGACCTCAACTGAGTGCTAATTTGAGTAGTACTATTCGGCATATATCAAAACTGAGCTAAGGTATGTATTATAAGTTAAACACATTGGGCTGTAAGAGAACAATGGTCAAATCCTAAATATTGGCCCTGTTCAGTAATTGTCAGTAGATGTAATTTGCAGAACCACTAGGTCATGGAAGTTAAAAACAAAGAAAGAAGGGATGCTGATTTAGAAAATACTGTATTGAGTTATCTTTCCTGACCGCCCAGGCATGCATTCCGTTGCATCAAAGTAAAGGTAGTAAGATATTAATGAGACACAAAAGACGTTCTGAGTATGAAGTCATTAAGTTTTGAACTGTCCCACTGGTACCTGAAGATGTACTCACAGATTTCCATGTAGGATCAAGAAACTGCCCTGAAAATCTTCTGTGGAAAAGAACTTTAAGGTAACAGAATCAACAAAATAGAGGGTTCTTTCTGACAATAAAAAAAACATGTCTTCAGCACATGTGATGTTAGGCACAAATCTGAAGATCTCATCACAAAGAAGGCTATGTGTGGTAGGGAACTGAAATGACAGAGAACTAAAAAGCCATTGGAAGACACGTGGCTTAACTCAAACTGAAAATCTCCTTTTTTCCTTTTTTGCCAAGAGGGAAGGTCTTGGCAACAAAAAAAGGCCAGGCAAACAAAGAAAATTGCTAAGTAACTAATGAACAAACTAACAAGCAAAATGACAGAAAAATGATTGCAAGGCCAAAAACATTGCAGCTTGTGATGAGAGCAGAGCTACATCTGAAGCCAAAGGCAGTAGAAGCAAACCAAGAAGGAAGAAGTTCACACCATTCTTCATTATCTCAGTACAGAGCACAAATAGAAATAGAAAATATGTGTGTTGTTGGGTACATTAAAGGAAAAATTACCTTGTATTGAGAGCTCAAAGCAGTTCGGCATGCTGCAGTAGATACACACGAGGCTACACCAGAAGGAGGAATATGGTCTTTTACTGTAATAGGAAAATACTGAGATCTCACTGCAAGTGAAAAACAGAATGCAACCTTAAATATGGCCTCACAGTGGCTCCTCCATAATTACTAGTTCCCTGCTGTGTTCCCTATACAGCAGGTCTGGTACTGACATCTGGTACTAATTTAGGGTTCATCTGCTTTACAAAAACAAACATACTGTGGGGCCTCGTTTCAGCATGCTTGTCCCTCAACTTGGTTATACCACGTTCCATCTTGTAAAGTAGATGTGACATAACTGTTTGTATTTTGGCCCTGAACCATGCTACAGATGTTGTAATGCTGAAGAGCCTGAAGTAGCTTAAACTGCAATTCTGGGAATAGGAAGCAGCAGTAATTCCAGCCCCTCAAAGACAGAGGCAATAATCCCTCTCCCCTACTCCCTGAGACTACTCCCATCTTCTTGAATACATTGGTCAGCATGAATTTAACATGAGGTAGCTTAATTCTGGTCATGTTTTAAGCTGTGGTTATTTGAGATCAGGTCAGAAAGTTTTATGGGAAGTTATTTTGACCCTGCTCATAAACACGTTTGTCATTTATACGTGTAAGGCTATACATAAGCTCTCGGGCAAGTGAGACATGGTAATGGAGATTTTTATTCATTTATTTTCACTCAGACATATGTATACGTTCATTTTGATTTGAAAAGAAAAAAGATAAAGTTTGAATGAGGGAGTGCATTAAATGGGCAACATTTCATACAAAATACCTGAGGTGCACCCTCTGGTTTAGTAAAGAATTTATCCCAAATACCTTTTTGAGTACCAAAAAATTAATTAAGATTTTGTTCTAGGATTTTTAAGTCTGTACATCCCCACTTACTGCTCCAGGGACTACATGCTGACAAAGCTGCTCCAGTTCCAGCTATTGCAGAAACTTCTCACGCTCTGCATGCTGTTCATTCTCATGTGGCATTCTCTTTCACTTTTTTGCTCCAGCTACTGTTTCTCTTGCCAATAAAGATTAGCATAACCTTCAAGAAATTCTGGCAGAAGGTCATGGTCATTTCAGGGAGAAGTAAACAGAGTGAGAAAAGCATAGAATGAGATTACTAGAAGAGTGCAAGAACTCCTCGCCCACTATGTATAGGTCATGCTGTCAAACAAGAATATATTGATATTTAACTCAGTCAAAACTTACATAAACTCTGCTAGACATCTGAGAAGTTGCATGGGTCTGGAATTCAGGGCTACATTGGACCTTAACATTACTCACAATCTGCAGTCTCTTACTGAACACAGATTGTTTCTCCATTGCATGGGGGGTAAGTTACTGAAGAAATGCTTTGCAAATATTTGGAATGTTTCTATTTTTCATTTTAAAATCAGTACATATATCTTCTTATTCTCCAGAGGATGTTTGCTGCCTCGTGAATAGATCAATTTTTTTTTCCATTAAGTAAAAATAAATTAATCCTATCAGCCCAGGTAGCTTTCCAAAAAACCTGAAGGGAGTGAGGTTTCCATTTGCTGGGGCCAAAATACAGTTGTTTGGCCTAAAATTGTTTTTATTATTTTGGATTTTGGAAAAACAAGCACCCAAGTCGTCTCCACAAAAAAACACAAGTACATGTGTTCTCTCTATTACACTGGAAGAAAATGTAGTAACTGAAAAGGACAAAATGAGCAGGCCTGCTTCCTCTAAGCAAAGCTTTCAGAAATGGAAAAACCAAGCAGGCAAAAAACAAGTGTAATGAAGGGACTCTGACCCCGCAAGAATGTGCATTTTTTCCAAAAGAATCAAATGGCCTAATAAAGGATATTACCTTCCCTATAAATCTTGCCTCACAGAAAACAAAGGAAGAAAGATTTCAAAAATCTTCCATAACAAGGAGCAGAACCAGGCTTTAGGGCAGCCAGGACATCAAATGAGGACAGACCAAATGTGGAGTCTGAACATATTCCTCTTTGGATCTTCCATTAACAATCACATGTATGCATCACTGATTTTCTCACACTTTATCAGAGGTGTGTGATCTCCAGCTGGTGTTTGAACTTAGTTAACAGTTCTTAATGAAGGATGGAAATGACTTAAATTGTGAATAAAGGGTAGTTAATGTAGACACTGAAGCATAAACTGATGAGCTACCAGAGAAGTTTCCATATGAATATGCAGAATTTTGTTTATAAACTTGGTTGTATACATGTGGTTTTGCTATAGCAACAAAGTTAAACAGTCATCATTTCCTATGACCAACACTAATCTAGTATTATCTGTATCCTGCTTGTGAAACGGTTTAATCCCTGCTGGGTGCAGACTGATAGCCAAAATGGAAGAAAAATCCATGATATTGAGATTTATATACGGTATATATGTGGAATTTCCCAACAGATCAGCTAGGTCTGTATCACAGCAGATTGTCCAGTAATCCAATGACAAGTAATGATTGATATCTTATGAGAAGATACAAAGATTTATCTGTAGTTACTGCCAATTTTAGCAGTCACAGAATCATCATAGAATCATAGAGTGGCCGGGGCTGAAAAAGGACCTCCAAGAAGTCTCTGAAGTCTATTGTCCCAGTTGCATGAGTCAAATAATTACCTGGTACCGAATAAGACAACAGAAAAGAATTGTCTATGAGAAATTACCCATTAATTTGAGGGAGGAGAATTTGGAGGCATGATGCATACTTCAAACTAGTACTGCGAAGTGTCCCCAAAACTATCTTCAGCTTGTGCCTAAGATGCATTTCACAATGCAATGTAGATAGCAGGGTGATTTCTCCCGTCTAACAGGAGTCACTAAAAGTACTTAAGTTAGGGATATTTATCAATTTAAAGTGATTTTCTAGCAACATTCATCAACAGGAGAGCTGAGAAGAGCTGATTAAAGCTAAACAAGCTCATACTTCTGAAATTTTAGCTGTTTTTCAAGTTAGATTAATAAGTGGACAGAAGATAGTGGAGTTCCATAGTTGAGGCAGTGGGTGAAGAAAGGGAAGATTTTGGTTTTACAAAAAGGAAAGATAATCTCTAACAAGCAGATAGAGCACATGATTTTATGTTCTTCATCTCAGCAAAATAATACCAGTCTTCTGGTTGATAGATAAAGTAGTCAGGAAGACTTAATCTACTCAAACAACGTGAAGGGAGAGAATCATGTTGAAAGAGCAGACATACCTATCCAAGCATACAAGCCAACTGAAAGCATCATTTTTTATGACAAACCTAAAAGCAAGGAGTTACTCTGAGAAGCATCATGAATACCATAGTTTGAATCCTAGAGAATCAAAAACAGTAGTTGGAAGAAGTTATACAGGAGATGACAAACTATGTGATTATTAACAGACAGACGTGATGAGGATAGGTCCTTTGGGTTTTGGAAGGTTGCATTTTACTTCTAATGTGCTCTGTAAAAGCTACAATGGAAAACCATTTTACATGGTGGTGACATTTATATCCAATATCCTATTCATTATTAGAAACTCATTGTCAACTGAGTAGACTCTCCAGCATTTATGGTTATTATACTAATTAGTTAAACTAACAAAATCAAAGAAGGGGGTCTCCATAACACACTACCACGTTTCACAGAAATACATAACAACCTCTCCCTAAAATATGGCTATTAAAGGTAGAAAGGACAACTGTGTTACCACAAGTGTCTTTCATTCTGCAGATCATTTTCTTGGTCTACATAGATAATAGTAGAACTTCAAAAATCTCTGAAAGAAATGACTCTTTTCTTAAAACAGAAATTTCTGCATGGGATATCAAGTAACTTAGTGATGTCCATTATCAATTATGCACGATAATGGGCCTCATTATGATAGATAAGGAACAGTTAATGACTTTTATAAAAATTGAAAAATTGCCTAATGAAATGAGGTTTGATTTATTAAGTGCAAACAGGATATGCCACCAACCTGAAATATCTCAAGGATCTTTTCCAATTATTGAAAGTTAGAGTAATGGCTGAGGTCATAGTTGGGAACATGCATTTAACAGAAGTGCTAAAATTACTGGGAATGTTGCAGGAATATCTTCCTGGATGCCCAAGAAGCCAAGATTCTCAGATTCAAAAACTGACACTTGAGCCAAGAATTTATCTTTCTTGGCAGAAGTGATGACAGAAATGGTGTACTTGCACCTATGTACATACACAAGCATAAAGAACACATGCATACATGGAGAATTAAAAACCAGTGAAGTTGGAATGATAATAAAATACAAATGGAAATGAGTAGTTAATGAAGGCAACAAGTCAAATAAATGCCTTATAAAACAAACAAACAAACAAAAAGGTAAGGCATTTTAAAAACATCTTAGAAGAAACAAAATCGGTAAATGAATTATAGATAAATAGCAAGATTCAGACAGAAAGATGATGAAGAGCAATCAAGGAAAAGAAGAATTGTTCTTTAGGTATTTCAGTGGCATTTGAAATGAATCAAATTGTTGATTTACTTCTAAAAGAGTAAATTTTTTTCGTATATAACAAATGAGGATGTGAGGCACTCTTTGTGAGAAAACATTTACAAGCCTCCAGGCTTAGATATCTTATGTTAGGAGTATTAAATAAATTAATTGAATAAATCTCTAAATTAATGGCATAATTTTCAGGAAGACACTGAACTGGTGGACCTCCTGAGATCCCCTTCAGCCTGAATTATCCTATGATCCTATACTTTTTTATTTCTCTGTAGAGGATATAATATCTTTGCACATAATTAAATCAGAATCAGTCAAACATCTTGCTCTCAACAATTGCCCTGTCAAAATCCATCCCTTACTCCGTAATACAGACTGCCCTTTTCTGTCTCAGCCACCTATAAAAGCCACACTCAGTATGCCATGTCTATTCAATGCTCCAAGGCTTTTGTCCAAGGACCATTCCCCTTGATAAGCAAAATGGGACACAAACTGTAGCACCTGATGTTGTAGGGATGGACTATAGGCAACAGATAACTTTGTTGTATCTTCACAGGGAATCAAGAACTAACAGACTAACTTTACTTAGTACCTTACACTGCACTTGTGTTTTCCTACTGGCAGCCATTTCTCTCTCCTTCTTGCCTTGCCTCCTCACTGATGCAGATAGGAAGCAGTCTCAGAAGTCTTTCTCCAAGGCCTTGCTGCAGCACTCAAGGTCTGAAAGTGCTGAGAATGGTGGGAAGAAGACATAGAAACAGCACACCCCACAGAAGTTCTTGGGCCACTTAAACACTTGCCCAGAGACCTGAGAGCAGGCAGCTCTGGGGAAATGATTCCTGTAGCACACTTCTGAAGTCCTATTCCCTGGCTGAAACAGGTCAGACAGCTTCAGGAGCCTCCAGAAGAGGAAAGTCAGTTAAATCATGACAAAGATCTTCATCTCCTTGACATGAATAGTGTTTATATTCAGTACTCAGAAACACTCCCTAGGCATCCAAATTAGCTCAGGAAAGCAAGACACAACAGCAGACTTCTCTCAGCAGGGCACCTGCTAGACCCCTCCAGTCCTCCCAATAATCACAAGTTTATAATAATTGCTAGATTGGCTTTTTTTTTTTTTTTCATTTTCTCATTTATTCAGCTCTTAGTAGGCCATACTATTTTAATAAGGGATTTCTGATTTTTGGGCATGTTGGATCCACCACTTCTGTTGAGGTTTAATTGTAGAATCAGAGAACCATAGAATTATAGAATTGTTCGAGTTTGAAGGGACCTTTAAAGACCATCTAGTCCAACTCCCCTGCAATGAACAGAGACACCTCTAGCTAAATCAGAGTGCTCATAGCTCCACTAGCCTGACCTTGCTTGTCACCAGGGATGGGGCATCCACCACATCTCTAGGCAACCTGTTCCAATGCTTCATTTAACTCTGCATACAGCTCAGCACAACACAGTCATTCACTCACTCCTCCTCTCTCCCAGTAGGACTGGGGAGAGAATCAGAGGGAAAAATTAAAACCCATAGTTTGATGTAAATATTTATTATGACAAAAAAGAAAGAGAGATAGTGGCAATGATAACATCCTATTATGTCATATACACATACATATAAGACAAGTGATGCACAATCTACCGATGCCCAGCTAGTCCCTGAACAGCATCAGCTTCCTTCCAGCCAACTCTTCCTAGTTTTTTAGTTCTTGAATGGTGTCATGGGGTATAGAACATTCCTTTGGCCAGTTTAAATCAGTTGTCCTGGTTCTGTTCCCCTCACATTTTCTTGTGCACTCCTTACCTTTCCACTGTCAGCGCAATACAAAAAGCTGAAGCATCCTTGGCTCTGTGCAGAACTGCTCAATGTGTTATCAGCATTATTTTTCTGCTGAAGCCAAAACATAACATCATACCTGACACTATGAAAAGAAATCAGCTTTGTCCCAGTTGAAACCAGAACAACTTCCTTTCCTGTCTCATTTACTATCCACTCCCCCACCTCAAAATCTCCCATCCTATTCATATCCTGACTAGTTTTGGGTCATGTTGGCCCTCTCAGGGAATAAGAATTTGTTGTTGTTTGAACACGTTTGTTGAACCATTTCTGCTGAGCTGCAGGTGTTCCTCCCACTCAGATTTTTGGCTATTGTTTAAAGATTCGTGCCTGGGCCATGGGCTGTTGAACAGTGGTCTGTCTCTGACTTTGCTGGGGAATAGGCATGCAGAGATCTTGGCTGCTAAATACACTGTGAGTGGGAGGATGGAGGTAGTGCTGAGACTGAGGAGTACCAGCTGTGAGGACCTCTAATGCAGGGTGTGCAAGCCATGGGATGTTAATTATCCCATCATTGGTTTGGAAGTGTGTAGCAGCTCTAGGAATAGGTGCTTCAGCCAAAAGCATAAGTACAGGACAGGTTAATCATTTTACTGAAGAGAAGAAAAATCAGGTAATGAGACAGAAGCCCTTGTTTCAATGGGAGCAGAAGGTTTCTTTTTGAGGGCACCTTTCCACTCCACAGGGACTAATCAGATCTCTCTGTCCAGCTATCTTTTACAGTCTCACTCAAAGTCATGCATAGCCACTTAGTTTCATATTCATACTTCTCCTGCTATTTCCTAGTGAAAAGAAAGGTAAACAGTGCTCCACTCACCATCTCACTTGCTTCCCTGTTAAGCACTACTTGATGTTTGGCAGCTTGTCTGCTCCTTTTTTTTTCCCCAGTAAATATTCATGCCTCAGCCTGCAACATTTTTTGAGAGCCGTTGGGACAGAAGTCACAGTCACACACCAATTTGCATGAAGGATCATAAATGACTACCCTGACTGCTGTTTGTGAGGACAAACAGAATCCCTGAGGGTGCTTGCTCAAAAGGAATAGTGGCTGGAGTGAAACCAGGGAGAGAACAGTTGAAGGGAGCAGAGAGCTAAAGAGGGGAGATGTGATACGCAATTGTTTTCCATTCAGTCTGTCATTTGTCACAGTAGAAAAGACATTTTCTACATTTTCATAGGTCATTTGTTGAAATGACCTATCTCATTTTCTCATATCTCACTCAGTTGACTCCTGGACACTTAGTATGTTCATGTCAATTAGCAGTGAAAACACAGATAGTGTCCCAGATGTAATAAGTACCATTGCCCTTCTGAAAGCTCTGCTTACTCACACCTGCTATGAAGAGTTATGTATACATCTGCCATAGAAACACTTACCCAGCCCTCACAGAGGTTGCGTAGGGTGGTGGATATGTTGTGTGTGCTCTGCCACATATAAACCCATTCTACTTCAAAGTAAACATGTTAAGAATACAAACTACACGTGGGCTGCATGGTTATTTGCTTACAGACTCAGGATCCAACAGTGCAGGGAGTATACAGTGTTTTCAGTACTGCAGAGGTACCAAATGCCAGGAATTTTCATTTCCCTGCTCCGCAAGGAAGTCCTGGCATCCATTTCCACCAACCTGTGGAGCGTTTAGATTCTTTACATCCAGATTTTTTTTCTCCTGTTGGTCAGAAAAAAAAGAACACCCCAAAATTCTGGTGTCAGTCAGTGTGGGCTCTTAGATTAGCTGCTGCACTTGAAGGATTAGGCATGCCATCCATTTACACTTCCCCAGTCCAGTGTTCAGCAGATTACCAGACACTGATTCAGAAAAGATTTCAAAGAGCAGACAGCAAAGCATCACCTTCAAATGAACAACAGTTAAAGTAAAGTTGCTTTTGTACACCAAGATTTATGAGTTATATGGGGGAGAAAGGCAGTGACTATCAGCATATTCATGAAAGAGACAGCGTGGTGTTTACTGCAGTGTCTCTCTGAAAGGTCCACAGTCCAGAAGGTATCAGTTCTGCAACAGTTTCCTTTCAGACTCCTCTGAGATACATGCTTTTGTTCCAGGGAACCTGGCTAATCTTGTTTAAAGTGAGAACTTGTTTGTGTGGTTAATACGTAAGTTGGATCCTTGGCACCAACTGCTTTGCTCTGCTCGTGTACTTGTACTTGATGAAACAGTGCCTGTGAACCTTGCAATCTAGTAGCTCCTGGATTTGCTCAAGTCTATACTTTCCATAGTTGTGAACCAGGACCACAGTTTTTGTCTAGTTTTCATTGTTAACTAAATATTAAGTTCTGAAAAAGTCTATTGTGCAAAACCATTCCTTTTCTTCTTCAAGATAATAGGATTGTGAAACAATAGTTCTGAAAAATATGGGTTGCCCTGTTCATTTTAAGCAATTGACACAGAAACTCAAAGGTGACCATCCGAATGGCAATATAAATAAATTATTTCCCTGCTATTTGTCAGATATAGTGAAGCAATATTCTCATCATAAAAATCTAAATTGCCTTTTATTTGGGTATGCAAAACCCAATTTTGTCTAATCCATGCTTTCAAATAATTAAAAAGTCCAGCTTTTGTTCTGCCATTAATTAATATGTTTGTCTCATGAGTAGAACAAAAGAAAAGTGTTTAGCATACAAAAAAAAAAAACAGTTAAAAGCATCACTGTACTTCATAAACAGAAGTCTACTGGAAAGAGAGGAAATATCTTCAATTTTGACACAACTTTGAAGTATTTGACTTTGTGATTCTAGTCATTAAGTCTAGTCTTACAGTATTTTTTACTGTAATTTCCTGAAATAGACTGCTTGAAGTAGTCTTGGTTCTCAGCTGAGTCACAACTTTTGGAATTACAACACAGTCCTCTACAACCTGAGCTAATACAATAAAAGGCAGAACTGCCTCACTTGACATTAACAAATGTCAAGAGATTCAGTCTGCTAAGGGTTTCCATAAATACTTAACAGACAGCAGAGGTATGCAGGTACTAGAACCTCCAAGACATTTCCTCTTGTGCTCCAGGCTCTTCTTCTCCAGTCTCTAGAGTCTTCCCTGCCTAACACACTCCCATGCTGTCCTTATTCCACTGTTTTCCCTCCTCCATCAGGATTCTGACTGTAAATGTTTAGCCTCCTATACTCATTATGAGCATTGTTCCTCCCCTCTTCCTTGCCCGTGATGTTTCAGGAATAAAACAGATGTATGAAGGATATAGAAGGGCTATGAACCCACAGCAGTTAAAGGAGAAAAATGCTGAGATACTTAAACTGGTACTACCTAGCCCAGGATCAACAGCAGTGCAGAATGTTTCTACACAGAGGCAAGAATAGCCATATTTGCACTGTGCAATGTATTTATAGATATTCATTTCAAGCTAGTATGGAAACCACTAAAATTTTGGGTCATATGAACACTGTTAATCATGCTGTTTTGGAAACAGATGCATAGGGAATTTGTTCAAGTAATTTTCTCAAAGTGACTGAAGATGATTCAAGGAGTTGTAATGGTCCATTGGTTTACTGAGCAGATATAGCATGCTTAAGACATAGGGAATGTTCATAAAATGTGAGTGAAAATATGTTAACAAAACTGTACTGAGGATGGACTAATTAAGATCACTTCAGAGAGACACACATCAGAAACTGGACAGTGTAAAAGGCCCATATCTAAAACTGAGACAACTGTTTTAGCAAATAACAAGTCCCTCCTCCAAAGTATGGAGGATCACTGTCATGGTAGCAAGTGTAAGACAAGCATGTGTAAATCATATTCTGAGAAAATGAAACTTAAGCAAATAAATCCACTCCCACTCAGACAACCAAATTCCAACCCAAACAGCTTACATTTAACAAAGGTATAAATGCCTTAATAAATAATCCTATAGTGAAAAATGTCAGAATTTCTTACGATACCTCTAACATCCCAAAAGGCCTGAAGGTGTCTCCAGTTTCAATGTCTATGACACTTAAACAAGTCATGATAATTTCTTTGACCCTGCACAAAACACAAAGAATTTTCATTTATTGAAACACAGTGTAAAATTTTAACATTCTAATTGGATTCTGTCACATATGGGGCATAAATTTGGGTCAAAGAGAACAACTGACTCAAAAAATACTAGATAGTATTTGTAGACTGTGGCAGAAAAGAGTAATAAGGGTGAAATTAGAGTTGTACTAGAAGGCACTGTATGTCCAAGGGACAACAGAGCAGGAGAAAATATGGGGTAAAAAAGGAAGATAATTTAGGCTGATGTATTTTTCTATGCATCTCTAGAACGCATCTTTAACCATTACATTTTAATTGACTAAATAGCTTTTTGTGTATGAGAGAATAGGAACAGCAGTTTTCCCTTGGGTTGTGCTAACTTGAAGATGGATGCAATGTTTTTCTTAAATAGAGGGAGGAAAAGGAATGAGAGTTCTACTGACGTTAATTTTTTCTACAGTATTGTCTTTGTGAACATACAATTTAATTACAAAGTAACAATAGATTATTACAGAATTAATCAATTCATAAATCAAGTACCTATCAAGAATTACATCTCAGAAAATTTAAAGAAATAGAATTTTAATCCTGCATAATTATAAATAAGACATAAATAAAATGAACTTCCAGTGTGGTTTTAACAAATGTAACCAAGTCATGCTCATAAATATCAATGCAAGAAGCTTCACAGACAAAGAACACTTCAGCAAAAATGACTGAGTATGGAAGGCTTGAGTCATTAAACCATATATTAGAGGGTGGGATAGTCTCTGAAAACTAGTTTGAAGACTGAAATAATACTAGAATGAATTTTACCCTAAGATCTGATTTCATACTTTCCCTTCAGTGTCTTATAGACAGGAGTTATCTTGAATACAGTGAAGATTAGTTGATCTACATCATATAAACCTACATTTCAAGCTAAGAATGTGAATAAACTCATTCAAATTAATGTACATTCCTAGGATCAAAGGTATATGTAACATACATATCTGGTGTACAAGACAGACTAGTCATTACAAGGGAAATAAATGTACCTAAATTTCATGTCAAATATCAAGAAGGATTTTTTCAAAATTGATGAATAAATAATCAATCTTGAAAGCAAGAATCAATGTCTTAATTCTAGATGATGTCTAACACATATATTTTCTGTCTGAATTACAAGGTTGGCTATAATGCATATGCTTTATAGAAAATTTACATGCAGAATGTAGTCAACATTTTTTTGACTGTCACATGCATATGTCATCATCAGTGAACTGCTATTTCGGCTGAGAATTTTCTTGTAATAGTCTACTATGTATTTAAATGTTTTGAATTCAGGAAATATGATAATATCTATCTGTGGATTTCTATCAAAATTGAGATAGAATATTTTGAAAAAAATCTTAACTAAAACTAGGTCTTAGCATCACAATATGTATAATTTAATATTAGTTGTTAGAAAAGAAGACACATAGGGATATATCTGCACTTAAACAGTATTTTCAAAGTATATAAAGGACCTAAAGTGATAGAAAATGCTATCAGAAATCCTTTTTCTAGGGGTATCTGAACATCTCACTGATGGCAAGTGAAATGTTTAAATCTAAGTTTATTGGCAGTGAAACAAATCACATACACTGTCATATCAAAGCTATGTTCAGAACTAATACCACAGCTAAACTAAATATACTCTTAAAGGCTTTAGGAGGTGAACAGTAGCTTACTGTTCACTTAGATTGTGAGAGCAAGTGAAATCTTTTCATTTAACTATTTCTGAAGCCTATGCAGTAAGTCAAAGATGCTGTAGAGATAGTTTTGAAAAATCAGGGTGCTGCATTTCGAATAGTTGAAGGCTGATTTTTGTGGACACAATGGAGATATACTGGTCTCTCTGACTTCAGCAGAAAGATATCCTTTTACTTCCAGATATCTTCAGCTTTAGCTGAAGCATAATAATGATGTAATCATACCCCTCATTTACTCCTATGTGAAACATGAGCTCTCAACACAGGACAGTGAGAACTACACTTCAGAGGAAAAGATAACTCACTCTCCTCAATTTTAATCTTCTTGGTGAACTTGTTAATTAAAATTAATTCTAATGCTTCCTTGTACTGCATTCATGTTGTAGGTAAAGTTCTCTCATGATAAACCAAACTTGTGATTTCCAGAACTACTCTCCTGATCATAAAATACTTTTTGTTGCTACAGAAAATTCAGTCAGCAACTCCAAACTAGAAGACCCATTGTATTATAATAAAGGCCATGAGATGATTCTTTAGGAATTTTTAATATCTAGACCTTTAGAAGTTTAGGAAATAACAAAAGAGCAACAGATTTGATACTTGCTGGTACTTTGTTATTCAGTCATAGATGAGGTCCAGGAACTCCAAAAAGATACTATTATATTTTGAAATCTAAAAAAGTGTAAAATTCTCCTCAAAGTACAATTTAAAATGCTCTACTAAAAGTACTACTACTACAATGGTATTTTACTAAATTATGGAGCTAATGTATTCCACACTCTCATAGTATTTTCTTTTTTTAAATTAAAAAAAAAAAAAAAAAGAGGGAGAGAGAGAGAGAAAGATCGTGCTTTCAAGTTTTTGAGGTAGAGTTAATTTCTTAAGAATTTGCCAAGATGTTCTGTGGATTTTTGCTGGTGCTGCACTTCATCAGCAGAAGCAAAAAAAAATAAAAATAAAAATAATAAAAAAAAGGATTTTTCAACAGTTTAGTGGAAAATCAATTATAAATTATGTGAGGTACCTCCAGAATTTTCCACAGAAATGGGAACACATCCATTCATTTTCTGTAAAACAAAATGGCAAAGTTCCCTGCAAATTTCTTCCAATTTTTCACCTAGATTTTTAACTGAACTCAATGATATTCTTGTTATGTTTGGGCTAAAGACATCTTTTTACAAGAGAGTTTTGTTTGTTCTTCATGTAATGTTTTCTCTTTTCACTTAGATGGCAATTTTACTTAAGTAATTCCCATGAAATCTAACAAACCCGGTCTTTTGAAAAACTTTTGTTAAACTTTGCTGTGAATACCACATGGAGATTTTGGATATCTAGACAACACAGTTTGTTTGAGTATTTGTTCAAACAGGAGAAAAAAAAATCAGACTCCATGCAGAGTTTAGTATTTTTTGTTTTTGGTTTGGTTTGATTTGTTTTTATCACAGTGTGATGAAGACCAGTAATATTGAAAATGGCAGATAAGACTATTTTTCAAATTGCTAGAGAATAGGAAAATATCTAGAAATGCAGAAATAATGTATGTTCCTTGTCTGCCTAAAGAAATTGTATCCTTTCGGATAATCCCCTCATTAAAATTCATAGCCCCTTTTCAAATAAATAAAAGTATTTTTAAACTGTAATTGGAATCCATACAATGCAAACTAAAAATGATCTGCAAATGCAAGCCAGAACCTCACATTTATAGCCCTAGTCCTGAAGAAATTGAACTCTGGCTCATTAGCCTAGAATTACCTCTGCTTTCACTGAAGTGGCAATTTTAATAACAGAAAAAGTTAAATTTGAGAAGGAATTACAGCACTCATCCACAAGTTATATGAATGTATACTAGATATATTCCTAGTACAGACTATATGTATTCCTTGTATGGATGCTTTCTAGAGTTACTTCTATAATGGATATAGTGACTATATCTTCATTCTTGCAAGCTCATCACTGTCACAGTCAAAAGAAAATAAATTAATTAATTAATTAGTAAAACAGGAAGCTACTTCAGGATCATGAAAAGAAAGATGATCTTGGAATCAAGCAGATTACACCAAGCTGGTAGAAAGTATCTATCTGCCTGGAGGTAGGAAGGCCCTACAGAGGGACTGGGACAGGCAGAATAGCTCTGATGAGCCCAATGGATCGAAGTTCAACAAGTCCAAGTGCCACGTTCTACGCTTTGGACACAACAACTCCAGGCAATGCTACAGGCTTGGGTCAGAGTGGCTGGAAGGCCTAGTAGAGAGAAAGGATCTGGGGATCTTGGGTGACACTCGGCTGAACATGTCAGCAGTGTCCCCAGGTGGGCAAGAAGGCTAGCAGCATCCTGGCTTGTATAAGAAACAGTGTAGCCAGCAGGAGCAGGAAGGTGATAGTTCTCTACTCAGCTCAGATGAGTCTGCACCTCAAGTACTGTGATTGGCTTTGGCCCCTCACTACAAGTAAGATATTAAGGCCCTGGAGCCTGTCCAGAGAAGGGCAATGAAGCTGTAAAGGGTCTGGAGCACAATTATTATGGAGAGTAGCTGAAGGAACTGGGACTCTTTAGATCAGAGTTGAGGAGGCTCGAAGGAGACCTTATCACTCTCTACAGTGACCTGAATGGAGATTGTAGTGAGGTATGGACTGGCCTCCTTAAGTTGTGCCAGGGGAAGTTCAGATTGGATATTAGGAAGAATTTCATACTGGAAAAATTTGTGATGCACTGGAACACGCTGCGCAGGCAATGAAGTCACCATCCTTGGAGGTGTTTAAGGAAAGAATAGATGTAATACTTAAATACATGGTTTAATGAACTTTATCAGTGGTAGATGGATGATTTGACTAGAAAAAACATAGAAGTCTTTTCCAATCTTAATGATGCTATGGTTCTATAAGAGCATTTTAAATACAAGCAAATTAGAGGCCTTTCTTCCCTTTTCTCTGTCTCATGTCTAGTCTTCTACGTCACAGACAAGAAACGAAGAAAATCGATCTTAATCCATATGCCAAATGATTCCATATTTTGAAAGTTAAATGCTTGCAATAAAAGAACACTAGCTTGCTACCTGAAGGAAGAATTTGCCCTAATACTTGAGAAAATTGATTGATTCAAAAGCAATTTTCAAAATAATAGGAAAATAAGTCTGTTTACTAGGACATTAGCACATTCTAATCTTTGTGGATGGTTGTCCACTCTTACAGTTCAAAGCCTTTGAGAACTGAAGAGAATATAAACTGTCAAACTGAGTTCATTCCCTCTACTAGCAAAGTTAGCAGGACACTCTGACTTTGTTTATATATATCACGCTCTAGTGTGATATGCACATATCTAGTGTAAAAGTTGGAGTGTTGTTTGAATATTCATACTTAGATAACCTCCCTAATATTCCACACATATCTGTTGACTATTCCTAATACGATTCTTTTCTTCCACAATAACCTCCTTTTCTTCCACAGCTATGGCCTACTGAAAATTTATTTTATCAAAACTACTTGCTCCCGTTGTCTATATATAATTAGGTTTTACAAACAGGAAAGTTCAGAAACATTCCAGCCTGGGATGGAGGCTCCAATAGCAAAGATGCAAATGTAGACTGGACATGAAGTTCTGCAAGAAATCAAACCTTCATTTTATGCCTGGAGTCTGTGTCAAAGTAAGCAGATGGACATTATGCACAGAAAGAAGGAAAAATGAATTCAAAAGGAAAAGTCTAAAAGTCTTAATTTATCTATTCTAGCTTTAAGGTAACATGAAAATTGATAGATCTGAAAGAGGTAGTAATTAAAGACAGAAGTGAAATATATTTTAAAGTATCTAGCTAGACCGTAACATTAATACTCTCACACTATTTTTCAAATAGAATAATTTTCATTTGAGAAGTATTTGGGAATATTTTAATAATTATCATTGTCCTCCAAACTTTAACTACTACAAATAAACTTTCTCCGCCAGCAACTTTCTGTTGATGTCTCCTGCACAGCCATTTTTAAGGCCTGGAAAATAAGTTAATGTGGCTTCCATGAAGAAATGTATTGGTCCTCTGCTAGGCAACAATATATGTAGTTTCTCTTAATGTTTTTCCTTAATCAGTATAACTGGCAAATCTTCTGTGTCCTACTACTGAAACTGTCATTAATCTGGAAAAGGTCAACTACGAAGGAAAAATTTAAATTGACTTAAGAACAGTTCAATCACTGTATAAAAACTGGGAGGTATATTCAGAACATTTAAGGGCTATTTATCTTTTGTTTTCTCTCTCCTTTTTACGAAATCTTTGTGGACTCATGCATCCCAGAGTGCTTTTTTTTTTGTTTCTTTGTTTAATGCACCTCTAACTCATTAGTGTATCTTTCATTTGTCCTATTTAAGTCTTAAATCTTGAAATGCCACCTTTTTTTTTTAATTTTTTTTTACAGAACTTTTTATTTTCTCTCTATCCAGAAAGAGACTGAGACTGCAGGTCTTTGAGATGATCTCTGCAAGTACCACTTCATGAACGAGTCTCTGTCTGCACTCTCTCTGTGACAACGATAAGTCTAATAACTGCATAGCCATCTGTCACAATCTTAGTTCTCTTCTGCTAAGGCCAATAAGAGTGGAAGAGATATCAATTCATAAAGCAAGGCGTTATATTCAAATCTAGTTTATGAGGCAGTCAACAACTATCTAGGTGAGGAACCCACATGGGAGAGCGTGATTAAACTACTTCAGATCATTTCACCTGTCTTTTTTTTCTAACACAGATCCCTGTCCTGTTCTGGAATATGCAATGTCACATTTTCATCTGAAAGGTTTCATATAGATTGCTTTAGATTTGTAATCTACTAGACCTCTTTAATTCAATTAAACACTATGTCGCTATTTCTCAGAGTGAATCTTCTGAAGACTCCAAATCGCCCTTGCCAATAGAGGTCCCTGAACATTTCCTATTCCCCAGTAACCTTAGGATCACCAGAAAAATCTTTATCACCTTTTTGTACACAGGAACACAGTTATTAGAAATCTTTTAGAGATATCAGATAAGCTTTACAGCAATACTGTGATGTTCTGCGTATGCCATGCTCCTAAAGAACTTCATTCTTCCATATGCCAAGTGATGTTAATTATGAGACAATGACACATGCTAGAATATCTTCATTACTAGAAGAATTCTAGTTAAATTACTTCATTAATCCATCAAATTTCAGCAAATACTGGCAAGTTATTTTTATATAAACTTGTTTTTTTTTTTTTTCCTGAAAAATATGCATCAGCTTTAACCTGCAGAGTCTAGACTGTTGCAGATGGTCTTAATTTCTGATTATTCTCCCAACTCTGTAGCAGACACTCACGCTTCTGTCTGAATTTATCTATGGAAAAGTAGATGGAAAGGCCGAAGGTTTAAGATTCAATAATTCCGTTATGCAGAGAAACTTAAATGTGTGCTACAAAAAAAAAAAAAATCATCTTTCTCAACAGTGCCCCAGACACATTCTCAAAGATGTACCCAGAGTAGAACAACATGCATGAGTGGTCATGCTTTAGATTCCAGTCCTTTTCTAGCATCTACTTTCAGGTCAGTGTAGACTCAGCTGTATATAAGCTACAAGTTATGTGCCACCTGCAATTTAAAAATACCTACACATAAGTAAACATTTAGGATACAATCAGTTTCTTAAACATTGTCAACAACAAACAGGTAAGAATTTTGCCATAAGATCCTTAGTTAAGTTATTACTTAGCTAATGCAATCTCTAGATTTTCAACAGTTGCATATTTTCAAATAATGGAACTAATGCTGCAATCCCCTCAAATCTATTGAAACAAACAGAACATACATGAGGATTGAATTACTAATTTGTTTCTAAAACTCAAGAACACACTTGTTTTATTTTCAAGAGGAAAAAATGGTACAGATGACATTTGACCAGCTCAAATAAGGCTGAAAGTGCTTCAGATCCTTGCCAGAGAAAGCTAATCTCTCATTTATTTAATAATGATCATATTTGCTAGGTTATCCACAGTTTATAAAATAATATTTGCTCTCTGCTTTAAAAGAGACAGATGATTCTAGCACATACCCAGATTGCACAGAAGGCAAAATACCCATCATTTCAACACTGGCACAACATCAGTGTTCACATAATATAGAAACCAAGCTGAACTGTATCCTTTAACAGTATCCATTACTCCTTGTCCTGTTCCCATCTCTGAGAAGAGTGTGGCCTCCCACCTCCCTTTAGATATTTATAAGCATTAATCAGATCCTCCCTTGGTCTTCTTTTCCCCAGGCTGAAGAGACCGAGACTACTCTGGCTTTTCTCACATGGATGGTGCTCCAGACCCTTTATCATCTTTGTGTCACTTCACTGAACTCCTAGGAGATGCCTGTCTGTTTTGTACTGGGGAGACCAGAACTGGACATGGTATTCTAAATGTGGCCTCAACAGGGCAGAGTAGAGGAGGAGGACTGCCTCCCTTGACCTCGTTCTTTTTAATGCACCCCTGAATACAAATGGCCTTCTTGGCCACAGACGCTCAGTGCTGGCTCATGGCTAGCCAGCTGTACACGTGAACACCGAGGTCCTTCTCCATAGGGGTCCTCCCCAGCAGGTCATCCCCTAACCTGCACTGATATATACAGTTATTCTTCTCCAGGTGAAAGACTCCACATTTGCTCTCATTGAACCTCATCAGATTCCTCTATGCTCAACTCTTCAGTCAATTGACTCATATAAAAACAATGAATGTGATAAAAGTTAAGTGTACTGTGCAGTGTTGTTTTCATAAATCAGGTTGGATTTGCCCCTAAAGTTAAAAGAAATAACTCCCAGAAGGGCAATGAGAAATAATTTACATCTATATCAACTGTGAAAAATCCCTTTAATTTACAAGATCTACCCTAGGAGCAATAGTTAGGTATTATTTTGTTTCTCCATACAAACCTAGATATTTCTCTTAAATCCACTAGGATCTATTAATTTCTTCTAAATACTTTTACAACATACAAGAAAGGGTTGAGGAAAAAATGAAATCCCTGTGTGCTGAAACTTAATAGATTACAGTCGGTTGCTCCAAACTTTGTGGTTAAAAGCATTTCAAATGCACGATGTTATTACACTATGAGTAAGTCAGGCTTTCTTTCTCTCTCTCTCCTTTTTTTTTTTCCTCTGCAGGATAATTTTTACCAGGAATTGTCACCTTGAGCAAATCTTACATTAACCCAAACACCAGATGTTAATTTCCCTAACCCTTTTCTGTGTGACTGTCTTCCCCGAAGTATCATGGAAGCCTTAAGTCCAGTTAAAGGTGTACTGAGTGCTCAGAACTCCAGTTAAACCAATAGTGGCCGTGGATGCTGGACAACATTTAAAAACAAGTTATAAGGCAATGCTGCTGACATACAGAAAGTAGTTCTGGAAGCTCCTAGCATGGAGAACACCCATTGACTCATCTGGCATTTCCATACATGAAAGCTTGGAAAACTACTTTCTGTTCTCAAATCTTAGGAGAAGTTGAGACTTCATTTTGGATTTTCATAGTTTCCATCTCACTTACCCACTTTAAAATAAATTATAACTACCTTCTGTGTGTGCTTGAATTTATGTGCTTGTGTTTCTGTACAGATAGATGAAAAGATACATGCACATATACGCAAATCCCTCTGTAGTGTATCTTGAGGTAGCAAATACGAAATCCTGTTGCCCTTCAGCTTTTAGATATTTAAAGTATAAAAAAATGAAATGCATATATATATGATTAATATTTCTGCCAATAATAAAGAGAAGACCTGTGTGCTAGGGAAGCAGCAAGCCAACCATTGCTAATGTCATTTTTGGTGGTCTTCCACTTTTGAGAGTATGAGCATGTGTGTACCTTGTAGTAGGATGTCGCTTTATTTTCGGTAAATTCAGTCTTGTAAACTTTCATTCTTCTCAGCAAACAATAAGGATGAAAGAGCTTTGTGATTAATATAGCTTGTAACAATGTTACTGGGAACAATCTGTTCAGATTAGGATTGCCAGAGCCTTGTATGCATTCTGCCAGCTACCAAACAAGATGAAAGGTGGAAGAAGTAGGCTCTGTAACATATGGTTCAATATGACAGCTTTATATTTGCTTGAAATTAAACAAAACTTTCTTTGCATTGTCAGAAAAGTACAAGGAAAAGATAAAAGGAATAAGTATTGGGAACTTGGATTGCATGAGAACAACTGGGCTCAAAAAGGGAGCAAATGATTGACACTATTTGCCGAATGCCACTGCCCCCTATCGTAATTTACAACTCTGAAGTTCAAGAGAGAAGAAAAAGCATTGACCTTTCTTCTCTTTACAGATGTTCTGCGGAGCAAATACTAAACCAAACAATAAATAATGGTTTTATACTGGTTTCTTTTAAAGGAAAAACCTTAAAACAGCTGCAAATATGAGGCTCCTTAGCTAGAAAAGACTGTTGAGATGGGACCCAAATCTGTGCAAAAGGTATTTCTCTTGCAAATATAGCCCTGACGCTGTGTCCTGAGTAATCTCTTTTAGCCAGTGGTTGGCATAAGAATAAGTCTTCTGGATCTTTTGAGAACAGGCCTGAAAAGAACATCTCCTAAAATCTCTTGCCTCAGACTGCTTGGAAATGATGATTTACATTTTTAGAGAAGATAAGAGATGGAGTAATTTCCCAACATTAGTTTCATATCCAAGAAATAAGTCAGTGTTGACTGAATTTCTGAATACATGACCAAAGTCTTTGTCTCACATTAGTCGCTTCAGTGGTCTTTTTATTATCATACAATAATAGAATCAAAAGGGTTAGAAGGGACCTCAAGAGATCATCGAGTCCAACCCCCCTGCCAAATAAGGTTCCCTACACCAGGTTTTTGGTAAGTTAGAGAGCAAAGCTGTCCGAGATCTTCTCTGGTCTCTGTCTCTGAAACACTTTTTCTTACCCCTCTTCTCTTTATGGCTGTATGAATGCTGTATGAATATGAATATTATAGCTAATTCAGTGGTAAAACAAAATTATGATACTTCTGTCCACTCCCCCTTGGCTCTGTAATGTAAACAAGTCATGGAAGCAAAGGTACAAAAAAAGGTGCCCATATAGCTACATTGGTTCAAGTGAGGGTGAAGTATCACAATTTTTTTTTCTGCTTCATGTGCAAGTAGGCAGGGAAAAAGTTACTGAAAAAGGTAGCAAAAAAAAAAATTCTAGAAGTCCTTCTCCATCTGTAGTCAGATCACTTCACTGAGCTGAATTAGCGCATGAATGTTCTCTCCCTAAAGCCTTGTAAAAGGGAGATGTCAAGGCAGAAACACACTGTCAGAAAGCTGGGAAGGGAAAGGCTACCCATTTCAGTGACAGCCTTCATGTCAGTCCAATTATAATGGCCATGAAATCAGACCTGGGAAGGAAAGAGCCTATGCCATAGTGGGGGAGTGAGCCTTGTGTTTGGAACTATCTCTTCCATTCTGTATAAGGACACAGGTAATAATCAAGGACTCTTCCAACATCTTCTGCTGCTTCTCCAGTCTTCCTGTCCTGTTCCCCTGTTTCATATTTTTCCCACAGACACCTCTACGTCTTTGGTTCTTGTGGAACACTGTTCCATCCAATTAGAAGATTCAGAATCTTCCTCTTCTAGTAAGAAGCACATGGCTTTGGTATGTATTCTGTTCGGCAGACAGTCAATCCCATACAATCCCTTGTAGTGACAAGAAGAGGACATTTCAACGAAAGTTTAATAAAATTTGAATGTTTGTATTTATATGGAAGAGCATTTGTACATATATGGAAGAGCATTCAGCTGCTCAATTTGACTTCCAGTAACAAAGTTCAGGTCTGTGGCCTGAGCAATCACTAGGAGGCAGGACTTCAACGCAGGTTTTATGTCAACATTCTTATGTAGCCATGAACTTATTTTGCTCTGTGATGTAATGTTAACTCAGGCAACAGAGGCCTACACTTTTAATATGAAGACATATTTATAGCTCTTCATAGGTAACACAGGCAAACTTTTGTCAACAGGAACACAGCCTGTAGCATTAAAAGTTCAAACATAGCATAAAGTCACTATGGAATCAGCCAAGATAAATCAAGTTAAACAATAAAAGAATTTCTAGCTTACTAAAAAAAAATAATCACCCAACTTTTTTTTTTTTTTCCATTAAAACCAGGCATTTTCTTACAAGTAAAAAGGAAAGAAGAAAGAATACAAAGAGATACTTGTTCATTCGTTCACCTTTAACATTCAGGAGGATAAATAGTCCACAAGTTGGATGTGGTATTGACATAAGAGGCATCATTCTAATTAATATGGAACATAGAACTTTTATTGGAGAGCAAAAGCAGTGAGTACAGAATGGTGACTTTCTGTTTTGAATATTTGGAAGGTAGGCTCACACTATGACCTGCTTCCAGTTTCCAGTGGTATTAGGGATGAAGCCAGTATAAATCCAGTTGTCACAAAAGAACAAGTTATAGTATATATTAAACCACAAAAAATACTTTCAAATAACATTAAGAGTATGACTTAAGCCCTCAAAAGCTAGGAAATTCAGAGTTAGGGCTCCAACACTGTCCTCAACTCACCTCATTTTGTTTAGGTATTATAGCAGATATGAAGAGAGCTCCTTGAAATATGATGGCTTTGGTTTACAAGCATTAGCACAAACTTTGGCGTTTGTCTGTGCTAGGTAGGGTGTGCCAGTCTAGCTAGGGCTGACAAAGCTTTCTCATAGAAAAGAACATTAGACGAGCAAAAAGTCAGATCCCTGCATTGAATGTTAACAATAGAGGGCATATTTCCCTTTACTTGATTAACACTGTGAACTGTGTTCAGTGTGGACTTCAATAGAGAGTAGTGGGCTAACCTGTGAGTATATCCAGGTTTGGACTGAGTAAGTAGATGATCAGGGACTGTTATTTGAATATTCTTAAGATAACAGTCAAAACACAAATGCAGCAAAGAGGGCTGACAGATAACAGTGATTCTCAAATGGAAAAGATGTGATCATTTGACCAACATGATGAGATTCAGCAAAAATAACACTTAAAAATTAACAGTAGGTAAAGAGATGAGAATAAGAAATGACTAAAAGCAGAAGACTAGCCTCAGAAATAGAAGGATATATTTTTTTCTGATACCTAGGAATAGGATGAGTTGCATCAGTCTGAGTTGAAACTGTGAAGAAAGAGAAGAAGAGAAACATAAGTGCATGTTTTATTTGTTCCTACTTATGTCTTACACTTGCTGAAGTGAAGAGTGATTGCTTTCTGCAGCACTCCAACTTTATTATGTTTGCTGTCATGAGTTGTAAACATTCAGGATTTCCAATTAAATTTGATCAACTTCTGAATCACTCTAGCAAATATTATGAGTAGTTCCACCATCCCAGCAAATTTCAGCTTTCCATGAAGGAAAAAGTCTGTCATTTACCATCTTCTGCAGATAGATTTGAAGAGGTGGCTCATAACTTTCCTGACTCATCATACAAGCAGAAATGTGTATCTCTGAAGAGATGAACCTAGGATGATCACAACATTAATATTTTGTAAAGCTGCGTATCTGGGAGTAAAAGTTTGACAGTGGAGTTCAAATACTCTGAGGATGTAGTGGATGGAAAGCATTCAGTGAGGAAATATACTAGAAAAGGTTGAGCTAGAAACAGTTGCCAAATCCTACTGAGATGTAGGGAAAATGAAAGTATATGCATCTATTAACATATAACCATAATTCAGCACTTTGGTTAGAGTCTATCTGGGAAAAACATGACTGCAATTTTGGGAAAAAAAAAAAACACCAGACTTGTTTTCTCACCTGTATAACTCATAGATAGATAGAATTCGAGAGCTCAGAAAGTACCTCTGGTGACTGACTTGTCCAACGAACCTTCTCAGAGCACAGTTGGAGCAGTCCAGTCATGTTTTGAATATTTCTAAGAATGAAGAATCTACAACTTCCTGGGCAATCTGTTCCTGCTTGACCACTCTCAATAATAAAGTAAATAAATAAATAAATCTTTTTTTGTTTAATCTGAATTTTCTGAACTTCAGTTCATGCCCATTGCCTCTTTCACAGGATACCAATAAGAAAGTTCTAACTTTATCTGTTTTACTCCCTCCATTCAAGAATTTTTATACTTCGATAATATCTACCTCTCTTTTTAGGGCTCCAGCCCTCTCATTTTCTCTTTATACATCAGATGCTTTTGTCACGAAATCACCTCTGCTGAACTTACTCCTGTATGTCCACATCCACGTAACCCTTTTTCTTGAAGCTTAAACATGGTCTTAGTACATGACCGACATAGGACAGGCAGATACACAAGATCAGCTACTGAGACAGGACACAGTTTCTACATTTAGCTATCTGCCCAAATATTTGAGTTGAATTAACTCTATCTGCTTTGAGCAGAAAACTTACTCATACACTGTAACTGCTGCTCTGCTGATGCACAGTTACTTGTCAAGCTAATGTGACTTTATTGTGAGTACTCAGTCTGAACATGCTGAATGCAATTTGCTTAAAGCAGTATTTTGGGGCAATCACTATGACAAATGTTATTGAAAAGCAGACCTCAGTTTAATTCCCTATAGAGCCATTCTTGCATTGAATAACTTTAATTTAAATGTACCACATTCAATTTTTCATTTCCCTTCCAAATATCAAAATATTCAGATAAAAAGTTTAAGCTTCAATGAATAACATCCCAGAAGAGAATGGAAAAGAATTATCTTACTGCAACATATTCTGAAACATTAAAAAGCACAGTTCTTTAACACAGGAAGTGTTCACAACTATGTCTTGAAACTGTGTTAAGCCGTGAATTCATTACAAGCCCTAAATACAACTGATGTTCCTTGAAAGGACTGCAAATATTCTGAACAATCCATGAGCCAATTTTAAGCACAGTTGCACCAAATCATTTTCATGTTTGAATAAAAGAACAAAAATGCATATTTTTGCATAGTTTCAAAACAAAATTGAGGAGTCAGGGAAGAAAGAAATGTGGGCTGTGCTAAGTTTCCCTTTACAGTTTTGAAGGAGCCTAAACTCACAGTAAACTGAACATGGTGAATTCATAGATTCATAGATTCATAGATACATTAGGTTGGAAAGGACCTACAAGATCATCTAGTCCAACCATCCCTACCCAGTAAGCTACTAAATCAAATCCCTTAGCACCTCTTCTAGATCATAGAATCACAGGAACTAAAACCAAAGAGAAGGCCGGAATGGAATGATATTGCAGCATTTTTATCTGTCAGGGTTGCTAAATGCTCTCTGGCCCCCGTCACGATCATATGTGAGTAAAGCTTACAGTAGTGATTTTTACATGTCATTCCCATCAGTTGGGGCTGTTACTTGAGTAGCGTGTGTAATTCTGAGGCTCATTATTGAAGAAAAAAAAAAAAAAAAAAAAAAAAGATTAAAGCAATTTATAGGTTTCAGAAAGAAAAATAAAATAAAGTATAATTTGGAAAATTAGTTTTAGAATGACAGAAAATTTCAGACTAGTTAATTTTTCTAAGAGAAGCCATCCAGGTGACATGATAGTACTTTAAGTCATTAAATTACAAGGCTTTTGACGTGGTTTATGATTTTTGTTATCTGTACTCCACATCATAACATCATTTAAAGCACTGAGAGTTAAAGAGTTAATGCTCCAATTCCATGGACTGCCAAATTTTCAGGTACCTGGCTCTCAGAAGAGAATAAGAACTACATACCCTAGAGGACTTTGTGTTTCTGTTTTCCACCCAGAGGGAAAGATAAAACTGCATGCAAGTCCTGAGATTTCCTCTTTTTTACTGTTCATCTCAGAAGTGGGAACTTCCTAGCTGTCTCACCTTCAGCTTTAGAGCAAGATCTTTGGTTTTGGCCACTCTCTCTCTTTATTTGATTTATTAGCTTCAATGCCATTATAGTGTATTATATTGGGTTATTTTGAATTCTGATATCTTATTTAGTAAATTGGTTCTCCTCCTCAGATCACTGATACTGTTTAGTTTTTAAGCCATTTCCCTACCCTCTTCAATTTCCTCCTTCCCTTTCCCAAGGAATGGGCCCATGGGTTCCCCTCCCCATTTGTCACAGAACTGGGTCAAACTGGCCCATAAACCATTGACAGCTTTCAATAGTGTTTTGAAAAGCTACGCTAGAAAGTAAAGTGAAAAAATGTTGATAATATTAAGGTGTGTGTTTTGAATTATGAAAATTCTCTAATAAATAACATACAAATATTACAGATAAATTAATCACCACTTAGTACACTAAATGAAAAAGTAATGTCTTAATACTTTTCTCTTAAACCCATTAAAAGGGGCTTAATGTTAGACTTAATAATACTTAGAATAATGCTATGATAACTTCAGTCACAGTGCAGAGAACATTATGGGGAAAATTCCTGTAAATAGCAGTTTAGTAGACACAGAGAAAAGAAAGCAAGCTGTAAATATCTGATTTTACAAAATTTCTAATTATTTTTGTTTCCACTGTGGTATAAATTCCATCAAAGTTAATAAGATTTTTTCTGCTGTCTAGAAAAAACAGAATATGAAGTAAGTTTGAGGACTCCTGAAATATCTTACCCTTATTGTCACAAAAATTGACATTTGATAAGGAGTTATCTGTTCTTCAAATTCTTCCTGAATCAAAACAAACAAATAAATGCTGATAATAATTCTTACATAAGATCCTTCTGCTTTGAGAGCGAAGTAATGGTGTAAACAAACACATCTGAAGCCTTAGAAAATAATCTTTATAACGATATATATTGCAAACCTATTATTTTCTTTCTGAAGTATTACAGATCATATAGTTTACCAACTGTCATAAACAGAAATAGAGCAAGAAATCCCTGCTCTATCCATCCATATAATGCAATCCATCTCAAGTGTAGCTGAAGAGAATTTTCCAGTCTCTTACTCATACAAAGTTACTGAGAATTTAAGTTAGTTTGCTGGATTAACAAAAATAATCATTTTACAAGAATATACAAGATATTTACAACTGGAATTTGCTTGTACTGAAAAACATTCAAGAATTTTACTCTTGCTGTGCCAGAACACAGCAGTAGTATCTCAGAAAGAAATCCTCAGCTACTATAAAAGTGGTTCTCTGAATCAACAGAACGTGAAATTATTCAATCAAAATGAAGCCAGAACAAAAATGCTCTTTTAGAAGAAGACTGTTGGTGGCCCATTTTTAGACTCATCTCTTCAGGATCAAGATGTCTTTCCCTGTGTATCTTGCAATGGGGTTAAGCTACCAGAAGTTAATCTGGGACAACAATTCAAGTTATGCAGTCAATTGAACAAAAGGTTCTCTCAAATTACTGGGAGTTCTGCTCAGTTGAAGGCCTCAGAATTTGGCCTAGCAATAGAAGGCCGTACTCTAATTAAGTTATTCAATTTTAGCCCTAAGCATTCCTCTTCCTCAGTGGAGTATGCCAAGAAAACTCAAAAACTGAGCACCATAGAAGTAATATTAAACTTTAACAATGCTTTGCTCTGACACAGGGAGGACTCTCAAAGCTTTTTAGAAACAATGGCATGATCTGCAGCTGGAGCCAGGGAATTCACAGTATATGATACTTACAGATGTTCTGTTCACTGGTCATTCATCTCCTATGCTTTCATGGTGAAGTTTTTCTCATATCTCATGTTCCTATGCTATACCCAACACACTTCAGTCTCACTAAAGCTACTGTTGCATGCCAAAGGTTGTAAATGCCGAGTCAGAAAGTCATCAGTTTACTCACCAATAATTATTGCATTTCTACTTTGTATATTTAAAACATCATTTAATTGAACTGCATATTGAAATTGCTACTTTGCTTAAATGCTTAAAGTTTGCCTAATTTTGGTGATTTAGACAAACCACTCATTCAGTCCATGGTCTGTGATACATAATACCAAAGCATGAATATGCTACTGTACACAAATGTTACATCTTGTTTGGAAGAGGGAAGGGAAGGGAAGGGAAGGGAAGGGAAGGGAAGGGAAGGGAAGGGAAGGGAAGGGAAGGGAAGGGAAGGGAAGGGAAGGGAAGGGAAGGGAAGGGAAGGGAAGGGAAGGGAAGGGAAGGGAAGGGAAGGGAAGGGAAGGGAAGGGAAGGGAAGGGAAGGGAAGGGAAGGGAAGGGAAGGGAAGGGAAGGGAAGGGAAGGGAAGGGAAGGGAAGGGAAGGGAAGGGAAGGGAAGGGAAGGGAAGGGAGAAAAACTTATACAGCAATGAGTGTTTTGAAAATATTCTTTCTTTAGAAATTTTGGGTTTTTCTCTAATGTATTTTCTACTTGTTTAAATCCTTACATAGGATTATCACAGAATGCATTCCAAACTTCAAATTGAAGAAAATATGCTGCTCCTGATTAGGAATAGTCTAATTCACACCTGTGACTCATATCTTATGGAAATAGTAGCATGGATGATGGTCATTCAGGAGCAAACTTAAAGGCAATTCTTACTTTTAAATGTTTGACTTTGAATAAACATTTTTAAAACAGCAAAGTATGTAACTGGCAACATTCATCAACTGAAACTATTTTTATACCCACAGGAATCATGACCAGGGCTGAAACATATCACTGCATGACACAGACCATTAACACATTGGTTGTCCTTACTGGTTGTTCTTTTTTCACTGCCATTTACTCCCAGCTGCATCATCCATGTTCCATCCCATTCCAGTCTCTCTCTGCCCAGACTGCCTAACCAGTCCCTGAGTACACCAGGTTAGTTGTTACAGTCTTTTTGTTGGCTTTATCTCATATAAACTATATATTGTTACATGACTACTCCTCTGCAGAGGATTCTTTTTATTTTGTTCTACAGAGTGAGATAAGAATTTCTAGAGCATTATCAATCATTCCAAATACAGATTACTAAAGCAGGTCTCAATCTAAATGTCATTATAACAAACATTTCATTAGTGAATAAAGGTAGCATAGATGATAATCTCTGTTGTTAGTGTTCTCAAGTTAAGTATGTCAAAACTCATCTATCATTGTGAAATCATATTTGTAAATCAGGTGCTTGAAATTAAACAAGGAAAGTACAGGTAGATGGCAAAACATGCATGACTATTTCTAATACTTTTCAAGAAGCACATAAAAATATTAGTGGCAAAATCCAAAAGTATTTATTGCTCACCAATAGTGTTTTATCAACCGATTTCTGCAATAACAGACTATTGATTGAATTCAAAGACTATATATTGTAAAAGAATTGCTAAGAAGAATACAATTAACAGGTAATTATACAATTAATAGAATTTCAGCTTCTGACTGCATGAACTACCATTTCCTGTCCATGTTGTAAATAAGCATTCTTACTCCCTTTCCTGTGCTAGCATTCACATAGCTATATGGTAAGCAAACTAATTAAAACAAAAAGTTAGTATACTTCATCTGGGTTATTACTCTAAAATTCAGAAAGCACAGATATACCCACAATTGTCTGAGGATAAATGAAGTCACCACTTTTGGAAGAAGCGCGTATTCAGACAGTCTTCAAGTGATTGTGAAAGAATAACTGTAGCTACATGCAGAAAACACTTCTCATTAGCTCTTGCACAGCCACAGCATGCAACCACTCATTCTCATCCCTGTGCTAGTGCCTGTGATGTCATTTTGCAAATGTGGAAGTATAAAATGAACCCTGAAGAGGCAAAAATGTTGGTGTTAAAAGAAACAGAATCAAAGCAGGAGAAAGCTTCATTTTTAAATTGGGAAGGAGTTAAGAAAAGTTGCATCCAGAACAACTCAGAAAGCTCTGAAATTTTCATTCAAAATAGGAAAAAACAGGCATCCAACATAAAAAGCACCTTTAGACAAATTCCATATCCCTGCACCAAAACACAGAGTTGCAATTTTTTATCTTGGTTTCTTAGAAAAAAAAAAAGGGGGTGGTGGGGGGGAACAATTCAGAATGAAATTTGCACCAAGAAATCTTATCTGAGATAGATTTATACAATTGAAAAGTTCTCTTAAATAATTAAAAGTTGAGCTACTGAGAACAAGATTATATAACGAGACACATCTGAAAACTTTGGTGGTATTTCAACTCCCATACTGTAGAAACTTCTCCATGAAAATTTATGGTGTTGAAAACACTGTTGAGCAGCATATGCTTTTAAGTGTCATTCTTACAGATGCTACATGAGCATATACTAATACTGAGTGCTATGCAATAATAATAATGATGATGATAGTAACAATAATAAAAATAATTTACCATATAAAATCAATTCTAGCAAAGATAAATAGAATATAACGGATACCCACAAATAGCCCTGTAGTCTAAGCATACGGAATTATCATAATGCAACTGCTTATGAACAAGTGAAGCTACACCTCAAAAAGAACTTCAAACTTTAGCTCCCTCGTTCAGAAAATAAGAATTATTATTCATTCATGTGACTATACAGTTTATACAGCATAGTAAGGCACAGTACGGACATATTGAAAACATAGCCCCTGCCTTCAAGAGCTTACAGGATTAAGTCTGACCTATTTATCACAAAAATGTGGATCCATATATTCATAGGTGTTTGCTTGAAGTGATGTTTTGATTGCACATTTTTCAAAAACATGTATCCCTTCAAGATCTTCTAGATAATATAATGGTAAAAGGAAATCTAACGCACATACCCCCTGAGCTTTGTGAGGGCCCAAGGGCTAATCAAAACCACTACAGGACTTTTAGCAACTAAACTGAATTAATCAAATCATCCCTGCTGTTTTTTGTTAATGTTTGGACAATCTTACTTTTCTACAGTTTCTCTAACAGTCTGAGTGGAGGACAGAGAGCCAGAAACTCCTTGAGTTTTAATCCTGGCTCTGACGCTGATTCTCTCTGTGGCTTTGGGCAAGGAATCATTGTTCTATAGTAAAATGCTTGTATTGGCAAGATGATGAACTACTGTAGATGATCTAATAAAATTTTTCCATCTTTAATTTTTATGATTCTGTAATACTAACAAACTAAGTTTCAGACTCCCATCTGAAGAGAGGAGATAAGCACCTACCCAGATTTCTGGCTTGTTAAGAAGCTTTTAAGTTATATGATACAGGTCTTCACAAGACTGAAGCTAAAATGCATAATTAGTATGTTGTTTAGGATCTTGTTAATTGAAATCTTATGGGAGATGCATTTAATAGCCCCCTTTCCCCTCTACTAATCATTATACTAGAATTAGTTCATAGGAAAATCTGCCTGCAGTGATTTGGGAACCCTTCTGCTATGTCTAGGTCTTACTTCTCCAGAATGCTTCAGAAGAGGAAAGAAACTTCCAAACCAGCCAATGGAGGATTTTTTTCTCCTGGAAAAGGTAAATGAAGAGGTTAAGCTCAACAAGGCAAAGTTCCTAGAGTGATGCTTATGCCAATGCATACAATGACACAGTCATCGTATGAATGCCTGCATTTCCCAGCTGTTATAACCAGCTCAGTTACACCCACTGGTTGCTGACTGAAGATAGACTCTTATGGGTGACTCTAACTTGACCTGGAGAATGGACTGAAGAATAACAGCTCCAAGTTTAACCTAAATAAAAACTTAAAGATGCTTTGAAATCTGTTTTTTCCCAGATATGCATGACATCAGCTAGACTGGAGAATCAAGCTGTTTTTGCTGATATTTAAGTGGCTTCTCAAGGTTGCAACTTGACAGAGAATCAGTTCTAAAGAGTTGATTACGCACAAATGCTAAGTGTTTTTTCTTTGCTTTTTCTTCTCTTATAATTTGTTGTTTCTGGAACCACTCAACTGGAATTACACTTTTCCATTTAAATCTTCTTTAAGGATTAGTTGTAGTCTACTTATTTGTTCCACAGAGATTTTTTGAAAGCTTACAGACATTTCCCTCTTCCAACTTCTGCTCTGATTCTCTTCCATTTTATTTTCCTCATTGTAAATGTCTCTCCATGCAATTGCATCTCTTAGACTGCTTGTGGTTACATACTTAATTCATTGTCATTCTGGAAACAGCATTATGATAGACTTCTCACATTTTTCTCTCTCTCACTGCTTTCATAATACCATCTCTAATTCAGAGATACCTTATACTTCAGCTTGTGGCCCTCGCTCTTCAGTACTCCCCCAAAAGGACATTAGAACTTCCACATCTCACTCCCACCACAAGGGAAAGGAACGTAAATAATATTTTGAAATGGTTTCTCTTGCTACATTTAAGTGCTTTCTGAAGCAGACCTTTCTTAAGATCTGCATGGTAGGGAATATTGTTTTCAGATTTTTTCAGATTTTACTATATAAATACGAGAGTAATAACAATATGCATCTGAAAAATGTTAATGAATTTTCTGCATCTAGAGAAACAGATTATATGGTAAAATGAACTGCTCTGCATATATCATTAGCTTATTTTGCTGGCCATTGAATACCAGCCATAGAAAATGCTGTCTACTGCTATGAACACCATTATGTCCTTTCAGTGTATGTATAAAACCAGGTAAAAATGGGACTGCTATAGGTAGTCTATAATAAAATTTCCTTATTAGTTATACAGCACTCAAAACATCACGTGAAGGGAGAGAGCATTGAAGAGTAAATGGAGCATGTTTCAGTGGGAGACCATTATAAGCAGCTCTACCTAAGAGTGTACTCACTTTCCAGCCAAAGTTAAAACTAACTTTCCCAGACCAAGTCACCCACATGGGTAATTACTACGGAACTAGTTGACACAAGTTAAATCCACAGTAGGCAGGCATACTTTTCTCTTTGTTTTACCTGTTTGTATTATTTTTCACTCAACTAACTTTCTTCACTTGCTCTTAGATAAAGAATGACACCTTGGTGCTTAGCTCCATTGCTACACATGATACAAAAGTACATAAGGTGGAATGAAGAGCAATCGTTCTTTCAGTGTTGCAACCTTTCTGCAAGACAAACAAATAGGTAGACTTTCTGTGTTCTGCACATGGAAAACAAGAGCAATCAATACAGAGAATGTGGCTTTAGTCACTATAAAGTTTGGTAGCACTGCAGGAGTATAGGGTGACCTATAAGCTGAAATGATGTAAAACAGCAATCCCTTAAATCAATGAGAGACAAATGGGAGATAAACATGATTCATGGCTCTCTACAGGTTACAGGGTATTTTGAGGTTCTTAGCTGTGTGCCAACAGCTATGAAATTACTCTTTGCTATTATGTGACTATTCCAACATGAAAATCCTAACAATTTTGCCATATTACTGTTATAAACCAAAATTCTGTCAAAATTCACTCAAAAAGGGATTTATCTGCCATGCTATTTTAACGGTGTTATATGACTTGTGTCAATAGACTCTTGCTGCCTCCAACAATATGACATTATAATGAAAAATATGCATGATTACTGGTACTTACAGCAAATACTGGTGAAGTTAGGTTAAGCAATCAAGCCAACTACAGAGGAATAGTTGGTTAACCAGTTATCACATTTTCTTAGAAAAGAACCCATAAACCTCCAGACATACCACAGTTAAAAGCTATTTCTGTCAGTGGAAAACAACTGAAAGATATCTAGAAATATCTGGAAAGGATGACCCTCCACTCCAGAAAAAAAAAAAAAAAAACTTCATGAAAGTCACAAGAAAGTTATTATCCAAGCTAGGTCACTGACAAGATATGTTGTTAATGATTCAATTGAGATTATTAACACATTTAACAATTACTTTGCAAACTACAATATTATATCCTGCGAGAATATTGAATCATGTTAGTTACATGGATGAAGATAAAATAAGCTCAGGATGAAAAGATCAGACTCTGAGAAAGTTTAGAGTACTACGTGATTAATAGAAGTTCAATGTCAGACTATTTGCATTTTAATCCACAGAAGAGTGTTGACTGGATCCTATCATGTGGTTTAGAATTACAGAATATCTAAGCACACCTCTGCACTCACAAAATCTTAACATTAATACAACACTCGAAAAAGACTAGTGCTATAGGTATACAGTAATATGGCAAAGGAATATTGTGTGCAGGCAATGCATGTCTGAAATCTCTCTTCAGTTCACAAAATAGAACTTTCTGTAGAATATTGATAGTACATAAATACTACAGCACTTTGCACACAATAAATTTTTTGAAATTTTTGTTTACTTGCCAAGTAGTTTAAAGATAAATAATCTAAGTTTCCTGTCTGATCATGTGATATTACAATATTAAATGCATACATAATTTGTATGGTATCTTACAATGGATGGTAAGACTTGCAGCCAGGTATTTTTCAAAAATCCTTAGTAAATCATAGAAGATCTATTTACATTTCAGGTACCATCAGAACAAGGTACAAGAATTTTTGCTATAAATAGAAATGTAATCAGTGTAAAAGATAAAAATGTTTGAAACAATTCTGCCAAAAGTGATTTGAGATTCTGAAATCTACTGAGGAAAAGAATAATGAACTAAAAATGTAGGTTTTTTCAATGCTTTTAGTTCATGGCTCATGTCCATTAAAATCTCCTAGGTGCCTCATGACAGCATCGCTCTGAAATGAGTAATCATGAAGTTGCTTCATGTTCTATCTGCCATTCATAGTACCTGGTTGCAAAGGACATTGCTAGATAGTCTCTTGAGGCCGCTTCCAAACTGAGTTTCTGGAACATCACATCCAGGAGTGATGAGCCTGCTGCCCACACATCCTGATAATTAAACACAGCTAAGCTTCACTTTCAGATTTTAAACAGATTCTTTATACTTGACCACTTACAACAACTGTAACTAATAGCAATTTTAGGCCTGGCTTTTTCAAATGAAGTAGGCAAGAAGGACATAATTCTGACAGATGACATGATCAGACGATTTAGGGATGGCAGTAGAAGGTTTTGTGTGGAAGTTAAGTATGTGTGCCGTGAATGCAACCTACAGGAATTTGATGCTCTCTAATCTGAGAATTCACTTCTGAGGTTAATGTATGGGATGCAGTTCATGAACAGTCTAGAATCAAGTCTCTTAACGTCTGTTGCAATCTACACTAAGAGGAGAAATGATAGCTGTCAGCTTTTTTTCTTGGCTAGCTGTTGAAGAAACTGGGGGGCTACTCCATCATGAGAATATGTTTTCTTTACAACTACTATTTTCAATGTTATATTTAATTTTTATAGAATGGAAAATAAATAAATAAATAGTGGCTAACAGGCTGCATGTATGAAGGTGAGAAGAAGGAAGAGACTACAGGTATGCTACATGGGAAAAATAAATATAGGACAGCTTCTGGCCTTGTAGAAACAGGTGCAATGACAGCTGCACACATTTTTGCACACTGCTTTGTACTTTGTCACCTGTCTACACATGCAAACTCAACTGAGCCTCTGCAGCAGCACTGGCACATTTGGTTACATCTTTGTGAATAAAGAGGCATTTTCTCTGCACCATGTTCTCTTATTCCTTTGCTTTCCATTTAGGCCTTACATCAGACTTTCTGGAAACCTTGGGCTGCATTAAAAATGGGGTGGCCAGCAGGGAAAGGGAGGTGACTGTCCCATTCTATTCAGCTCTTATGAGGCCCCATCTGGAGTACTGCATCCAGGCCTGGGGCCCCCAGCAAAAGGACTCAGAAGTCTTGGAACAGGTCCAGAGGAGGGCCACTGAAATGATCAGAGGGCAGCTATCCTGTGAGGAAAGTTTGAGGGAATTGGGCTTGTTTAGACTGGAGAAGAGAAAGATCCAGGGAGACCTCATTGTGGTCTTCCAATACTTGAAGGGAGCGTATAAAATGGAGGGAGAACAAATGTTTACATGGGTTGATAGTGAAAGGATAAGGGGGAATGGTTTTAAACTAAGACGGGAGATTTAGGTTGGAGGTTAGGAGGAAGTTTTTCTCTGATAGGATGTTGATGCACTGGAACAGGATGCCCAGAGAGGTTGTGGATGCCCCATCCCTGGAGGCATTCAAGGCAAGGCTGGATGTGGCTCTGGGCAGGCTGGTCTAGTGGTTGGCGACTCTGCTCATGGCAGGGGGGCTGAAACTAGATCTTTGAGTTCCTTTTCAACCAGGCCATTCTATGATTCTAACTGCATTCGCTACTCTGGAACCTTCCTCCTTTGTTCAAATGAACTTTTATTAGTACTAATGGTCTTGTTACCTGTTCGTGTATCTTTTATATTTGATCTTGTTTCTGATCTATATTAGGTAGGTGGTAATAGAATTATATTATCCATCATATAGCATCCCAAGAGTAGTTCAGTTCCCTTTATCACATTAGTGGATGTCTGAAAAATACATGTTGTCGCAGGTACTATGGGACACAAAACACTACCACAACTGGGATCCTTTCCAATAAAAACTTTGCAGAATGGCTGAATCCTAGAGATTTGTTTAATCTCCCATTCCTCAAGTGGCTCCTCAGGTGAAAAGGAGACACTTTGGCATGAGAGAATGAGAGAATTTTGTATTGCTATTGCCTGTCACAAACATGTTTAGGCATTGAGTTGATTATTTCTGGAATGGAGTACAAAAGAAAACTGTACATTTAGTTACTTAATTTTGTTCATCAAATATTCAAGAGCAATAGCAAAATAAGTTTTAATACTGAGTATCTATCAAAGCACAAGTGGGAATAAAGTGCTGTTCAAAGACAAAAAGCCCTTTGCATGAAAGAGGTATTATTGAGCATACGGTTAAATGTACTGTTCAGATACTACTTAACCACATACTGCCTCTGCTGAAATGAGTACTAAGGTAATACTCAAAAAAACCCTAAATGTCACACTAAAAAGGGTAAAAATTCAAAGCTAAAGGCATTTCCCTCTTTTGTTTTACACTCACTATCCATTCTTAAGTTATAATGACTAATCTGAGAAAATAAGCACGTTTCTATAATGACAGAGAACCTGCACATGCTAAGACATAGGCATAATTTGATATTTATGAAATGTTTCTTTATTTATGAAGCATCTGTCTAGAAGTTTAATTCTCCCCACTGTAGCTTTTCATTACAATTCTAACTCAGATTAATAATGAAGAAGATGCCTATCTAGGCTATTAAAATTTGAGAAACGAGCATCCTTTGATGAATCTAAACCAGAGCCTTATCCAGCTCCTGTATGAAGTTGTCATTATTTGCATTTATTTTTCTGTTTCCTATTTCAGACAGAGAGGTTAAAATAGGAAAGCCAAAATCTGGAAAAGAAACAAAATGGAAGAGGGACAGGGGAATGGGTGTGTGAAATGTTAGGGAGGTTAAACAGCAAAAGGTTCAGATTACAGTGCATAAAGAGGCCAGAGAAATATTAAAAAAATATGAAGTTTATAATATTGAACAGAGAATTAAAAAACCTAGAGCAGCAGCAGAAGAATAGATAGACGACTGCTGTGGGTGGATGAAGAGAAAGAAAGAATAGGAAGGGCCTGATCTTGTTCCCACGGAAGTCAATGGCAAAATTCTCACTGACGTTAGTGGAAATGGGAGAGGCCCACAGTGAATGAAAATTCAGCACCATGAGGGAGGGAGAGGGAGGAGAACTGGAATTCTTAGAAGAATGAACAGAGTAGGGAAAATAAAAATTGAGAACAGTTATTGAGGCCTGAGGTGACAGTCAGAGCAGCATGCATAGCCAAGACCATGAGGGAGCCAAAGGCCCTTTGCACATCACAGGAATGAGGAACTGGCTGAGACCAATATGCTAGAAAAAAATTCTTCCCAACTTTGGTAACCAAAGAACACGGAATTGGGATCTTCACATCATTATTTATTTATTTATTTATTTAAATATAATAGTAACAAAATGTTAGGTCCTGTCACCTTTGCTTCAGCGTAATTCAAAGCAGAAACCACTAGGACAGCTTGTCAGATCAGTTACAATTGACTGTAGTGAGAAGAGTGGAGGGCAGAACCTGAAGGCTTTGAGGCATTACGTCTAGTACTGATGGCTATGGTTGAGGTTGCTCAGCACTTCTGACCTGATAACAGTGGTCTCACTCTGTCATTAAAAATGTTACTACATTTCATCTACTCAGATGTTTTTACCATGAATCTTGTCATACTTACTGTTCTTTCTGAAAACCTCCCTTTTTTCTTCTTTTTTTCTTTTTTCTCTTTATTATTATTATATTTTTAAGTTTGACCCTAGTGTATCCCAAAGTCCTCAAATTAAGAGAATGAAAAAAGAAAACTAGATGCCATTCCTGGGGTCTGTTTCTTTTTTCAGACTATGACTTTCCTTATCTTTACCTTAGGACGCCAGTTAATCTTCTATTCCCAAGCCTCGTCATTTCTTCATGAGTTAGCAAAAATTTGTTAAACTCACCAACAAAGTACGTGTATCCATTCCCCCCTAGTGGAAGATAAAAGCCTTCTGCTACTACAGATTACTCAAATGCTAATCAGCTGTTACATATTTCAAGAACCTAGCCCCATTGATGATCCATATGAGGATCCACGGAATTCCACAAAATTAAATACTCAGCGGGGCTTTTTTTGTCTAATTTTTGTTCTTGCATTGTTATTGAAAGTAAAATTGGTTTACGTAGTTCTGATGTGCATTTGCATATTGGCAACTATTCTAGGGCTTGATGATACAATTCTTCCAAGTGAAGCCAGACCTCATTTAGTAATTGGTGCTCAAAGCTCTATGGACTTGTAGAAGGCAAAGGGATGCCTCAAGGCTGCTTCTGCAGCTCTTAGGTATTGTTGGGTAAGTGACAGCATCTGAAATTTGGACAGGACTTTTATCTTGTTTTTGTTTGATTGTTGTTTGTTTTTTGTTTGTTTGTGTTTATTTAGGTTTTTTGTTTGTTTGTTAGTTTTCTTTTGTTTTGTTTTCTTTGCTTTTCTTGCCCATTATGAAATAACATAGCAAGTGTGATCTGAGCTCTTAATGCTGCAACTGAGGGCACTAGGACCAATAATATCCCAAGATGAGCTCTACTCTTCACCTAGGCTATTTCTGTACTGCCAACTGATCTAAGTCAGACTGGCCACCCATGTTCTTTGGCTATTTTAGCTAAAGACTGTCTTAGTTGTTTGCATAAAATATGATGATAATACTCTTCACTGTCACTAAAATAAAATCATTAGTAATTTTAAAGTGCCATGGACTGGTTGAAAAGACTAAAATATCTACAGTACTTCTTCACATGGAGTTAAATCAGAGGCTACCTCTAATTCTGAGATTCTGTAATATGTATTTCAGTTTCCCCAGTTCACACCTAGTCTCCACAAAAATCTCAATTACCTCAAAGTGTAACAGGTATCTAAAATTCTGTTCCTGCATAGACAGAAGTACTGCTCCTGCATAGCCAGAACTAGCCCTATATATTCAGTGGCAACCTAGTCCATTGTAGGGGAGTAGGAACTAGGTGATCTTTAAGGACCCCTTCAACTCAAGCCATTCTATGATGATTCTATGGTGATTCCCAGAGTAGCATGTCTCTGTTAATAGAGTTTAATTCAATATGCAACCATTCTTAAGCGTGATTTGAATGTAGAAATTCCTACGTATGCCTATTAAAATGATTACTCCACTTCTGCTAGAACCTAACTGGCCAATAATGTGATGCTTCCTGTTAGCTAACAATCTATTCTGTACAACATTTCTCAGAGAAGTAGGAGATAAAGACAAAATCTTCTGAAGCGGGTCATGCTTCATACATTCACATCATAGGTTTAAAAGGCATACTCAAAGGGAGTATAGAGGCACTTTTTCCAACAGAAACTATGCTGCAAACATGGTATGATGACAAGTGTAACCTTTCAGGCAGTCTTTAGTTTGGATTAGGGTCCTCAACTCCGTTGAAGTTCTTCATATTTTTAAAGGATTGCTTACGAGAAAAAAAAATAGATATTTCCTATCTTAGGCAGCAGCTGCTCATTCATTTCCTACCTCATTCTAAAATACGCATTCCTTAAGTGCCTGTAAGAAATTATGTTTCACCTTTTCCTCTTTTTTGCCTGATCAGATGAAATTTGAATGCATTTTTGTACAGTGTAATGGCTGTGGAGTACAAATTAGATTCCACCGTGGGAGATGAAATTAGCTACACCTGAATTTCTGAAATGTCAATTGAATGCTGAAGTAGTAAACTAATGAATCCCTAATACAACTAAAACAGTACACTGATCTCTTTTGCTGTCTCCTCTATTCAAATTTGAAAATAATTTTTCTAGCTCTTCGACAAAAGTGAGAACATAGCATACTGCACCAAGAATATCACACAGACTCATTTAAAGTGCAAAGGTGTGTTTTCCTGTACCGCTGAATAAAATTCTTAAATTTTCCAAGATGGAAAGACCTTTGTCTTCAATAATCCTCTATGCACAATTCTTGAGACCTACTGAATTTGAAAGCTAGTGTTTAGAATCTTCTGAGATATCTTTATATTTCCAACAAATACAGAGTCAGATCACATAATTCCAAGTTCCAGAAATCCAGTGTAAGGTCACATGCTTATTCTGAATTTATCCACTGATACTGAATCCCACTATTCAGGAGGAAATAGTCACAGACCTTCTACTCCACTTGGACTACCGCAAGTCCACAGGGCCAGATAAGATTCGCCTGAGAGTGCAGAGGGAACTGGCAGAGATGATAGCCAAGCCACTTACTGTCATCTATCACTGCTCCTGGTCAACTGGTGAGGTCCCAGAAAACTGGAGGCTTGCTGGCATGACAACTATATATAAGAAGGGTCATAAGGAGAATCCAGGGAACTACAGGACTGTTGGCCTGACCTCAGTGCCAGGGAAGGTTGTGGAGCAGGTTGTCTTAAGGGAGATCACATGGCATGTGTGGGACAACTGAGGGATCAGGCCTAGCCAGCATGGTTTCAAGAAGGGCAGGTCCTGTTTTACCAACCCGATCTCCTTCTATGATCTAGTGACCCATCCAGTTGATGAGGGAAAGGCTGTTGATGTAATCTACGTAGACTTCGACACTCTCTCTTCCACAGTATTCTTTAGAAGTTGGCAGCTCATGGCTTGGACGGATACACTCTTCTGGGTAAAGAACTGTCTGAAGGGCTGGACCCAGAGAGTGGTGGTGAACTGAGTTAAATCCAGCTGTCTATTGGCCATGAGTTGTGTTCCCCAGGGGTTGGTACTGGGGCCTGTCCCCTTCAAGATCTTTATTGATGGCCTGAAGGAGGGTGTTGGGTGCACCCTCAGTAAGTTGGTAAGACACCAAGTTGACTGGAATTGTTGATCTGCCTGGGGGTAGCAAGGCCCTACAGAGGGAACTGGACAGGCCAGAATGCTGGGCTGAAGCCAATGGGATGAGGTACAACAAGACCGAGTGCTGGGCCCTGAACTTCAGCCACAATTACCCCAAGCAATATGACTGGCTTGGAGCAGAGTGGTTGGAAGACTGTGTAGAGTAAAAGGACCTGGGGGTATTAGAATTGTAGAATCAGTGCTCGGCTGAATGTGAGCCAGCAGTGTGCTGAGGTGGCCAAAAAGGCCAATGACATCCTTGCTTGTATCAGAAATAGTGTTGCCAGCAGGAGCAGGAAGGTAGTTCTCCCCCTGTACTCAGCACTGGTGAGGCCATACCTTGAGTACAGTGTTCAGTTTTGGGCCCTTCACTTCAAGAAAGACATCGAAGCCCAAGAGCACGTCCAGAGAAGGGCATCTAAGCTGGTGAGGAGTTTGGAGCACAGGTCCTGTGAGGAACAGTTGAGGAAGATGGGATTGTTCCATCTGGGGAAGAGGAGGCTGAGGGGAGAACTTACTGCTCTCTAACTACATGAAGGGAAGTTGTAGTGAGCTGGGGGTCTACCTCTTCACTCTAGTAATTAGTGATAGAAATAGAGGGAATGGCTCCAAATTCTGCCAAAGGAAATTCAGACTGGATGCTAAGAAATACTGAAACAGTGATCAGGTGCTGGAATAGACTGCCCAGGGAGGTGGTGAAGTCACCAAGAATGGAGGTATTTAAAGAACATTTAGAATTCTGCTGAGGGACATGGTTTAGAGGGAATGGTTGGACTGGATGATTGTGTAGGTCTTTTCCAACCTTGCTGATTCTATGATTCCATGATAAGAATGCAGGAGCCCAGCAGAAATATTTCTGTCTAAAGCAAAAGTTTGATGTTACAGATCAGATTTGGATGGTATATGATAAATAATGCATAGGGTCCTACATTGATAAAGGAGACTGTGAAGAAGTAAAAAAAGACCAATTTTCAGTGAACACCATTTGTCATAGCCTTTAATGAGGCTGGAGTTCTGTAGGAAAAGTAGAACTTGGCTATGGAATTAAAAGTGCTATGTAGTTGAAACTTGTATCATGCCCATGTAGATACAGTGTGCAAATTTTTGTAGAAACAGAAATCTCAGTGTTTGCAGCTCCTATTTTGTAAATATCCTCTTGTATTTTTTTAGACAGTTTAGATAAAGTAAAATTTTAAAGATTTATATCAGGCTAAAATGCAGATAAAGAACAATTCTATATGTCTACTTACTAAATAAACTGACAACAGTCTACTACCTGCCTATCTTTAGAAGCTGGCTTCAGTTTATTTTCTTCCAGTGGTTCAAAAACACATAAGGAAGACCTGTTTATTACTATTAGTCTATCTGTCATAGAGTATTATACTAATTAGATAATCTCATCCATTTCATAGAGCTGTTGTGAGGTCTAATCTAATCTAATCAATTTATTGGTCTGTTCTTGCTTTCCTTTTGCATTTTCAAGAATAAATTGCAAACAAGTAGTGTGAAGATCACATGCTCCTGCCTAACACATACAACAGGTTTTGAAATCTTCTCCTGAAACTATATTAAGAAGGAAACTGCAGCGCTGAATATACTGAGATTTTAGCTAAAACCTCAGTACAATACTTCTATTACCATTACTTACTGCAATAAATCTGTCACTCCCTAGGCTGTCATTTTCAAAACAAGGTTCAGTCATTCCCAAATGTCTTTATTAACTCTTTTTTTGTTGAAAGACCAAAGATAAAAGCTGAGCTTATGGCATGATATCAGACAGAAAATATTAATTTATTAAAGCATCTGAATATTTGGAGTAAATTTGAAAACAGAGTGATCTGTTATATAAACTAATCTAATAGACTCCACACTTTGTATAGCCAGCCGTTGTCAAGTAACAGATTTTGAAACCAAGTAATAAATCTTAATTTAAAAAATGTTTCTCCATTTGAAAGCTTTGAGAATTTATTTTTCCTTACTTGTTTTAATGTAAACTTGATTCAAGTTGGCAGAGCTCTCTGACATGTAGGGGGTCTAGTATTCACTCAGATCCCTATGGGAGGCTGAAGATGAAGTCTCACAGAGGTCAATTGCAAAGCAAGTCTAGTGATACATGCCTCTTCTTTGCATCACTTACTCTCATGCCGATAATACTGGGGCTGGGGCTGGTTTTAAGATGGGTACTCCGAGGTGCTGAAATTCAGAACAGGGATCACACCCACCTTTTCTGAAACTAGTCAAAAATAATGAAAAAACTTTTTGGCAGCTAAGTTTTAAAGAAGTAGTTCAGGACACAGTTCATCCTGGTTTACAATCCCTGCTAAAGAAAAACAAGCATTCTTTCCTACAGTCAGCATTAAAATGGACTCCAAATATACAGCTTCCATCTTTTTGACATGGAGTCTATGGCTACATGTACCAGACATCAGCACTTCTGAAGAATGCCAGAAATCACTCTGATCATGACAGCTGATTCAGCACATTTTAACCTACCTCTTCTTGTATGTAAGTCTGTCCTTCTCTCCTCTCAGTAACATGGAAGTGAAGCCCCCTTCTGCTTTTCAGTTGTGTCTTGCCCACATAATTTCAAATTTAAAAGACTGTGTTAACTTTTCACTTCTTTCCAAATTAATTTGTATGTTCATGCATGTGCATGTGAATGTAACAAGGACGAAAAGGAAAGAATATATGCATATATATATATATTTACAGAGCAGTAAGAGACAACTTGGTTAGGTAGGATTCCTTAGTTTTCTAAGTACAGGAAAACATTAATCTGTGATTCCTAACACTCCTATCTACAATTTAACAACAATTGTTTTGTTCAGAATGTATGAGCTAAAACAGATTCACCAACAGGTACAGAAAGTACTCTCACATACTTAGCCAGTTACAAAACACTCAAAAAAAACCAAATAAAATAAAACAACTGTGAGTATTAATCCATGAGATTCTGTATATTCACTGGGGTTTTACATTGCTTTGGCTTAGCTCAAGCTGAAGTATGGTGTGATAGAGGCCAATAATCAGATTAAAGAAGTGAGTGAACTATTCAAAACACTGTATTAATATGCAGTGAAAAAAAAAAAGAAGGAAGAATGTTTTTAACACATTATTTCTTCCTCATCTGTATATGAAGACCATTGCATTACTTCTCAGGGGGCTGTGTTATTTTCAGGCATCTCATCTGAAGAAAGATAATAACTGTTATATAAAAAAAGGAAGCAGACTCGTTTTCTAATGAGATATACCAGATTAAATATATATAGCTGGAAAGATTCTACAGTACTTAATAGCTTTCAATGAAAGAACTATGTTGTTAACTCCTTTCATTTTTTCTAAAGTTTTCATTTCTCTGAACCCATCATAATCAAAATCTGTTTAATCTATTCCAGCATTATTTGAATTCATTAATCAGTCAGTCTGCTCAATTCACAGTCCAAGATACAGAGAATTCAGTGTACAATTGTTTTTCTCATAGGGGTACACTTCCTCTTGGAGTAACATCACAGTCAATTTGAGCATGTTAGTGATTAGCTGATTCAGAGTTATATGTTAGAATCCCAGAAAACATAGAATGGCTCGTGTTGGAAAGGACCTCAAGGATCATCTAATTCCAACACCCCACCACAATCAGAGTTGCCAACTGCTAGAAAAAGTAGTAAATATGCTTACCCAGGGTCCCATCTAACCCGGCCTTAAACACCTTCAGGGTCAAGCCTTATTTATCAGCCCTATATATTTCACAACTAGGGATGATTTTCTGTTTTGTAGACTGCAAGAATTAGATTCATTATATGTGGGATTTTTCTGAATGTTTGCACATCCTTAAGAATTCCAAATAGCAAGAAAAAATTGCCAGTTGAAAACTACTCAGAGACATATGTTCTCCCATCAATTTATTCAACAATTTCCCATTAGCTTGTACATGGAAGGGAGAATAGAATGCAGAATGCAATAAAAATGTGTTTCACTAACTAAATAAATTCCTTCATATATTGTGGCAAGACAAATAAATAAACTCAAAGATTTACAGTCACCTTGGCTGACATTTCATGGAGTTGGAGCCTTTAGCAATATTTTTTACTTAACTCCATCCTTGCAAAGCTTGATCTCTTCTCCCAAAACTTCATTTCTCAACTCTCCCCTGCTCTCCTCTTTCAGGCCCACTTCCCAGTTTTTCTCTTTCTTTTTCCTTCCAAGGTGTGATTGCTTTCTTTGCTCCCCAATGTCTCCTTCCTGATTCTTTTGCTCTGCTTTAATGAGTCCAAGCCTTCGCTCTACTCCAGAAACTGCATTTACCCTTTTTATTCCCAAGCACATCTGTCTCCTCCAAGCTTTCCCTCCTGTTCTGACCTTCCTGTACTTTAAGACTTTTTTTTGCCAAGTTTATTTCCCCTTTGTCTTTCTAGTCTCTTTTTACTTCTCTGATGCTTTTCCTTCGGTGGACTAAAAACATGTTACTATTTCTTTCTTTTTTTCTTTTTTTTTCTTCTTGAGCAATGACAAGTTAAAATTTGAGAACTCGCATTTGCAAGCACAACAAAATAGCAGTAACTGTGGTAGTATTTTCACCCTAATATGAGCAGGAAAAGAGGGAGACTGAAAAACTGAGCCAATCCAGACACCATTAGAAACTACAGAAACTTTCAAGACTTATCAAGTGGTATCTTATCCTTAGCCAGAAATTCATACGGAAATGCATTTTGCCATTTGATTTTAAGCTTTTGATTTCTAATTAAATAGTAAAACATTATATCCAAATGCAGTGATGGATGCAACAATGCCTGTTTAGAGCATTCACATTTCGTAACTTGGTGTCATCTGTATGTAAATTCTTGCAAGTCTCCTATTCTATAGATTTGTGATTTTTTTTTAATGTATTCCATTTTATACAACAGAAAAATTATATTTTGCCTCTAAAGTGAGCAATATTCTCACTTTGTCCCTCATTGATGGTTATTACTTTAAAAAGTATATTAAAACTAACAATATTTTGAGCAAAAATAGCACACATCAGGTTATTTGCAGATTAGTTTACATTTTACTTTGCTCCTAACAAAAGAACGAATTTGTATCAGATGTGGGGGGAGTTCTTCCCTGTTCCCAGCAATGATAATAAACACTTTGATAATTTATTTGCTTGAGACAGGATTAGAATGTAGACCAGTATGATAGATATTTCTTATTTAAATTCATTACTTTCCTAGTGCTCTATGCTGCATCCCTTAGCCAAGCAAAACTCCTACAGACTTCCTTTATTAGGTCAATCATTATTATTTAGTCAATTGACAGAACCAGAGTGGTACCATCTATTAAGACTGGCAAATAACATTTGAATTCATCTTCCCGTTATTCACAGGATGACTCATTCTGTGTCGTACACACTTCATTTTTGATTTATGAAAGATGTATATTTTAACATCTTTTTTGAGACTTGCAATTATTTAATCTATTTTAGTCATTCTATTCATTTGCTTTTTCAAGTAATTTTGCATTAATAATCAGTCTCCATTCTTCTTCATTATTTAGTATTATTTGGTATAATGAAGTGTGTGCCAACTAAGACTTTTGGATGAGGCTTCTGGATGAGTGTCACATTTACCGCTGAAAGTTAAAACATATAAAACTTCAGATACCAAAAAAGGAAGATATTTGTAAAAGTACTGTTTAGTTCTGAACATGATGATTGTGACTTGAGCCAACTCAGTAATAGCAGTATGCTTTTCCCAGCTATTTGTATCTATGCAAGAAATGAATATGTTGTCTCCAACAAGTCAATACCGAGAAATGAATCATCAAGTTTGGAAGGGACCTCAGGAGATTGTCTGTCAATCATCTAATAATATCAGTTGCTCTCCTCATCTATCATCTTGCTCTGAGTGGGGTAAACTAAAGCAGGTTGTCTAGAAACGTATCCAGTCAGGTTATAAATATCCTCAAAGATGAAGTGTTTACAATCTTTCTGAGCAACTTCCTCCAGTCTTTGAACACCATCGCTGTAAAAAAACAAACTTTTTTCTTACTTTTAATCAGGATTCTCATGTTTCAATCCGTGCCCATTGAGTTTGTCCATTCACAGGATACCACTGAGAAGAGTCTGGATTTATTTTCTTTACTCCCTCCCTTCAGGTATCTGTACACTTGGCTGCCACAGGTTAAACATTAAGAAAGCTAAGCAAATAATTGAGTAGCCTGTTAGCAGGTTTTCATTTCCCATCCAAAAAGAGTTTAGTTGGAAGGAGTAACTACTTAGGTCTGTGATCCTCATTATAACAATGTTGGCCATTACTGGAGATTGCCATTTGGCATCAGAAGTATAGTTCTCTCATACACTCTAAAATATCTATAACAAGGTGTCAAATTTCCAAATGAAAAGAACATCATTACTTTTTGACACAAGCCTGTGCAAATTAGCTACCTAAAAGAGTTTGGATAATCTTTCATCATTTGGCTAATACATATATCTCAAAGACACGTGTACAATGAACAGAGCCAAGTATTTTTTCTAAGATATTAACAGTAATGTTTTCAGCATAACTGATATGCAGTTCTTGCATATTTATCCCTTGTCACTGTTTCTCATACTTCTAAAACTCTTCATTCTCCAGCTGTTTCCATAACTGTAGTTCAAAAGTCATGAATCACTCTGGTGAGAAACCAGTGATGATCCTCACAGCCATTAAGGCAGATATATATATTTTTTCCTATTATGGTTCGAGTAATCCAGAAAAATGCCCCACCACTAAGAACAGGGGCCTGGTGTTGTGACAACTGGTGATACAACATGCAGTCTTCTTTGCCTGAAGTGAGAACACTGTGAGGTATTTCACCTACAAAGAAGGCAACTTCAACTGAGACACATTTTCACTCATGCTACAGACTGAGATCCATTTACATTTGCCACAGCTCAACTGACAGGTGATAGCCTGTTAACACACTGTAACATAATCTGAAATCGAGAATGGCAGACTGGAGTTAACAATACTGGATGTTCAGCTGTACAGAAGATAGAGGGCTTTCACTGCTGTTCTATTTTTGTGTCACTGGGGATACTTTGTGTGGGAGGAGGTGTCACCCAAGATCTCTAATGAGCTAAAAGTTAGTAGCTAAACTAGTAGCCTGGATTGCCTTCTCTAAAACAGACGAGTAAGACTGAGGAGCAGTAACATTCATGCAGTACACGTATAGTATTCTTATAAATGTACAGTGGCTAATTATTGACTGGAGATAAAATAAAACTCCTAAAAACACTATTTTTCTCCCAGTTGTTTTCATTCAGTCTTTCAGGGTAAATCTTTAAGATGAGAAACCTCTGTGAGCTTTCTAGGCAACACACTACGTAAAAGATCTTCATAATAAAGAATAATCAATATATATACATTATCAAGATGTTGAAAACCCATCCTAAACTAAAAACACATCATATGATATTCAAGTGTCTTAGGGTGAGAATTTTTACAAGTTTAAGTTCATTGAACCAATTCAATTGATTTTGAATTTGATAGGAGTCTAAATGTACTGAAACTCTTAAGTTCTGTTTGGCTAAAATTTCACACAGTGGTAGGTTAAACCTTTTCATTGATCCCAGGATTAGCCTTAGCTTTTTAAAGCTCATACAAAGAAAAGTTCTATAGTCCTTTCATCTGAAATCTTATTTTCTTTAGGATTATGAGATAATGCATCTGGAACAATATTCATTCGTCCAGGTTTGCGGTTTATCTGAAAGTCAGTCCAAATTCCAGTAATCGCAAATGACATCTGGCTAAACATGAACTTGGGTCAAGTTTAGACCTCAGCCACTATAAAAGGCTGTGGTTAGATAGCATGCTAAACTCGACACCTCACAAATAGAGTAATACCTACATGGTACATACCAACACAGAAAGTTAAACACTTTTTTATTTTTCTCATGGCTCAACCTTTTCTTTCAGCAACTGTCAAGATTTATCGCCAAAAGCGTTTGTGGTGTTTGTATAGTGTTTTCCATAAGAAATTATGCTAAAATATTCAAACCTATACCTGATGCACCCTACCATTTTTTAAATCATAAATTGAGATTTCAGAGCTTTAACCAGTGGATCCAAAAGGCAAAAATCATGTGAACAGGGAAATAATTTAAGAAAAGTAAAAATCAAATTAAGGAACTTGTTTGACAGTAAAGGACATATAAAAAAATACTGTAAGTCCAAAATCAACTTAAATTCAGGTTAGTTTTGTCAACCTGTAACTAAACTAGGAAGCTACAGGTTTTCATCAGCTGCTTCAGATGTGATATCTTAGTGAAAGGTGACAGCATCTTTCATTATCATTCCTCTTTTTCTTGTGATGATGCTTACGGGCTTTATCTCACTCATCATTATTTTTTGGTACCAAATGGAAGGCCAGTTGTCATCCCATAGTTTCTCTAGGGCCTAGAAATGCTCATTCTTGCTTACATTTTTAAGAATTTGTACAGAAAATTTACTCTTCTTGGATCACCCAAACTGTTGATTCTCTTCCTAGACTTACTGCTCCTTAAATCACCACAGAATTGAATACCAAAGGATGAATAGACACTTAAAGAGAATCAACTCCAGTCTTGAAAGCTATTTAATTAAATCTGTTTACTGACTATAATAATATTCTGAGTGAAAGTTTGTAGATGTCAGATTTTCAATGAATACATGTAGGGTTACATGAAGTACCATTCATGTCTGTTGGGTATGTTTCATGCTAGTTTTGTTTAATATGTTAGCAAGTCATTGAAGACACACTATATTACTTTAAAGCAGCATAAAAGTATGGTCTTTGCTGTCCTTCTTCCTAGGCTAGTCATGCTACAGATTCCACACATCAGTATTTTAGTTATTGCTTTTTAAGAGGTAATACCACATAAATCTCCTGATGGGCTTTGGAACATTAACATAAACTATGAATACTTTTTCTGGCACAAAATATCACCCATGATATTCAATGACTGGACATCATTCATAGCAAAGAATATTGTTTAGTTTGAAATATCCATCTCAAATATTCCAGCTTGTTGCAGTTAGCAAAGAGATAGCAATGAAAAGGGGAATTTATGTTAAAGGAGTAAAGGAGATAGACAACCTATGAAAATACCCACTAATGAAAGAAAATAATAGCACATTACCACAGTAGAATTATAGTAGCAAAATACTTAGTGCACTGCAGAATGAAGAGAAAGAGAAAGCAGAAAACAACATGGCAAGAGGGTAAAAAGATAAAATAAGCCCACTTATTAAGAATAGGAACCGTACAAGAGAAGAGTTGGACAAGCATTTGATTTAGGGTTTAGGTTTAATTTTTGAAAACATCTGATAAATCTTGATCTTGGACAGTACTTAAACTAATTCTACTCTTTTTTTCTCTAAAAATGTACATTTATTTTGAAAAGTAAATCTCCTATTCCTTGTATACTCATTAATTACTACTTCTGCTTTTAAGGTGATCTTTTATGTTATTATATTTACAGCTCTTTCCTACTCCTTCTTCACAGAGCATCTTTTTAACTGCCTCCTATTCCTTTAACTCCAAACTTAAAGTAACATCTCCACCATTGATATTTTGCCATGGTCTTATAATTACACCCAGCTGTTTGTCAAGCAGGTTTTCTATCTTAGTAGACCTTTAAATTACTTGTTCATTTGCATATTGGCCAATTGTGGATAAAGTCTATAATGCCAAATAACTATATCAACTCATCTGCTAAAAAGATTACCTTCTGTTTACTTTTTTTTTTTTTTTTTCTGGGACACTTCCTTACATTCTTGTAGAAAAGCTTCATATTTAGCATTTTTTATTAAGATTTTCTTAAAAGCTTTTCTGGGAGCTGGACCAGTACCCATTTATAATAGTTATCAGTATGTTAATAATTGGTAATGCTGCAAATAAATTTCCATATGGAATAAGGACTACCTAGGCAGTGTTACTAAGAATGACAATACTTTTTTTCCCTGTGTTTGTTTTTGAGTTTCTTGTGTTGCTGGATGCAAAACAAGCTGATTTCTGAATGAACCACTTCTAGAAAATTATTTAATTGTTGTTGGAACTAGAAAATATCTGGACTACTATGTGAGACGAATGTATATATATAGGATAGAATGCTTTAAACTTTAGTGGTACAGAAGCATACATCTTCAGGGAGATAAACTTTTCCCCTTAAAATATTAGTAGCTTACTCAGAGTTAAATACCAGCAATGTAACATTAAGGCTATAAACACATTCTTCAGTTCAAAATCTCTATCTTTCCTTGTCAGTATGATTAAAGGCTCAGATTTAATGTAACTGATGTCTAGAGAACATTAGTTTTCCTTTGATAAACTGAAAAAGAAATAATTTCTTTCATGTTAATCCAAAGGGCACAATGTTACAATAGTCTCCTTGTGATGCACTTAAACTTGTGAAAATCTGTTCTTATCTTCAGAGCACTTTTGCAGCAGCTACTACAGTACTCAGCCAGATATAAGGGTACATGCAGTGGATTAGTCTGCAGCAATTAGCTATCAACGCTTGGTAGTTGTTGCTATGTTGGGAAGAGAATCATATATAATTTCCCATAATGATGACAGTAAAATAATAATTGCTTCAGAGCAACTCCCAGTAGAACACAGAACATCTGGAAGTTAGCAGGAGAACCTGTGGCCCTGCACATTAAGGATATCTGGATAACTGGTGTGGAGAGAGTGTGTGAGGGCATAGAGGTGATGCTATTTAGTTTCTGTATTCTTCGAAATTTACCACTGTTGTGTCATCATTCTGTCATGATTACCAGGACAGATGTTCATGTAGCATTAAAACTTTGGATAGAGCAGAGAAATTTGCAGTCATTACTGTGATGTGAAACACAGGAGAATATGAAGTCTGTAACAGAATGAGATCTATAGATTTAAAGTCTATAGCAGAAATGAAAAATTCAGTGTTGCCTTCATCATTCTAGTCCAGTACTATATTTCAGGATCTCCTTCCTACCCTTTCTGCCTCTTTTCTAGAAAGAACGCCTGAGATATATCCTGTGGTTATGACATGGCACATGTAACATTCATTTATATTTTTAATTGTTTCTCTTATATTTTGTGCCTTGCTTCATTTAGGAAGAAATTTAACATGACAGAAGTTCAGCTCAAAGGAATTCATCATGTTTATTTCGTCACTGGAATGAAATGCCTTTCCCCTATCCCTTGTTTCCATTTTCATTCAAATTGGACGGAAGAAACAACCCTAGCAGATTCAGCTCATCAGCTATATTGCTGGTAAAAATCTATTTGGAAAACAGATCCCTTCACATGAAAATGTGTGTGTTAATTAGCCCCTTTTGTGTCAGCCTGCTTCTGAGCCAAGTCTGAAGAGTCATTTGAGGGCACTGAATGTCTGTTCTGAAGAGAGGCTTACATGATCAAGAGTGTCATGACCACTTGAAGAACTTTCTTCAAGGATGAGAACTTTTCTGTTGGCAGCATGTTATCAGGAACATCTAGTACAGCACTATCAAGGATTTTTATGTTTATTTTAAAAATATGCAGACACTACAACTCCTTTTGGTTAAAGTGGTACAGAGAATTGAGGGCAGGAGGAAAAATACTCAGAGAAAGATTGATTTAATGAATAAAGAACATTTTATAGTGAATAAGTGTCTGGATTTAAGTGCCACAAATTTATCTTTCGCCTCCCACTTCATCTGTAATTCTTAAGCACAGATCAAAGCCAAGAAATACAGCTATAGCTTGCAAATTTCATGTTCTGTTAAGAGGACTAGCAATGAACAACTGAGGGGCACTGGTCAACCTATTACTTGCAGAAATAATAAAATTCAAGGGCATCTACATGACATGTGACATTTTTACTAAAGGTGTGGTTTTAAAAGCCTTCCTTTTTTGGCTTATCCAGTTGTAGCCAATGAAGTACAAAGTAATGCAAACTACCCCCACTTAATTGGCTCATATAGGGCTCCAATCCTCTGGATTGGATGGAACTGGAGTGAGCAAGAAAAAGCTAACCAATTTTCTAACTAAACCAGCAAGTTTCTTCATTCCCTGCCCCCACATGAGTCCAGAAACTCACTTTATCTTTCCCACAATTCTCTTCTCAAAGAGACACAGGGGTTATTTTTTCATAACCACCCCAAACTACATTTCTGAGAGGACACTACTTCCTTCCATTCTCAGCTATTTTAGAGGCTACCAGAGGCTGCCCCTCTTCCCAGAAGTCACTCACAAAGTCAACAAGCAGTTTACCCTCTAACTGTTTTGATGTTGGCCTGCCTTCCAGCAATTCTCAATTGGCACATCATCTCCTGCAGACTATAATCAGCTTGGCACATGTTAAAACAATCATGCCAGGGCTATGGCCAGAAGGAGTCAAATGTTGTGTTGCAGTTACAGTTTGCCTTGTTACAGTTTCAGCAGCACACTCAGTCAAATTCTCTGACTGGCCACATTGTCTAGCACTTTGAATCTCCTTTATGGTGAACATAGAGCACTGCATTTTTAACATCAAGGAATAAAATTACAGAGAGCTCTTCTCCAGCATTCTCTGAGTTCTTTACACAGCTTAGGTAATATGCACTCCAGTCACACAGCACTGTACTTCAAAGCATCAAAACAGAAGGCAGAGCCTGTCCTAATACAATTTTGGATCAAACTGCATTACTTCCATGCCTTCCTTCAAAATCTCTTCTGAACAGAACAGGTTCATAAGACAAGCATTTTTCCTTTGGATACATGATGTTCACAACTGGGAGAAGGGCATGATCATATCCATGGGGATAAGCAAGAGGAAGTGGACTTCAGCATTCCCTGTGGGGAGAAATGTAATGAGGCAAACACTAAGACCTCCAGCTTTTTATCCTATTGAAAATAATGACAATGGAACATCTCTCCTACCTATATGTCCACAATTCCCTTCCCACTTCAGCCAAAAGAACAGCCTTAGTAGGCAAAACCGCCATTCAACAAAAGTAAGCGGAGTGCACATACTACTAAACTGATTAAACATACAGCAGCACTCCTACAGAAAACTCACCTCTCTGTTTACTTCAGTTCTGTATGTTCACCACTAAGGAATCTCAGCAAGTGATTCTACTCACCTGACCCAAAGAGAGTGCAGAGAAAGTATCCAGACAACTCTCAACACTGAGTAGTAAAGTGATGTCAAGGTACAGGTGAGTGTCTGACAGACAGTCTTGTCTCCTGTTAGTTTTCAGTCTTTTAATTTTTGGTAAGGCAGGATGTCCTGTTTGCAGCAGTATAGGGAAACTGTGATAATGGACATTTGTAATGAATACACAGTGGAGAAGACAATATTCAGTACAATAGAGAAGGACAGTGGCATTCACTCTGCTCATTGTTGTTCCACAAGCACATGTTGCTCTTAGGGAACATATTTTTCTTGCAAGCTTTGAAAATCCTAACCCGTATTTAAATTTTTCTGCTTTTCTCAAATCCTCCTTCAAAAATTCACTAACATTTGGTAAGCATCCAAACAAAGCACCCCATAAAAGGCTGCTTCTGTAAAAACATCAGCTCTTCATATGACTGCAATTAATATGGATAGCCTTTTTGTGTAGATTCTGGTTGCACTGGTTATATTCTGTCTTTTGTGTTCTTCTCTTTTAGTTTTGAAAGAGAGCCAAAAAAGTTCTGTCACTGATGTTTCACTACTTCTAAATTGTTTTGCTTTTTTTTCTCTTCATGTAAGGCTAACGCAGTTTTCTTAATTTGTAAAGCAGAAATTACTTTTACACTTAAGAACAAAATCCAGGTTTCCCGTTCATGAAAAAAATCTTATTTTGGTCTAATGCCCAATATATCTTGATACAGACAGTAAATTTCCCTAATTTTGCAAGAGTATCTTCCCAGATCAGAGTCTTCACTGAGTTGGAATAAACATCTACAGTTTGTGTTTTCCCTATGTTAATTATGTAGTGTTGAATGATCTTTATTTAGCAGTCTCCATCAGTCCACCTGCTTCATATGCAATGTCTCTGTGCTTTAAGAAAACCAGAGAAAAGCTCAACAGATTCATTGCTGTCATTCCACATAGCTAAAATCCTTGTAGTCTCATTGATACTACCAAGGATGATCATGATGCATGCCCAGAACTGAGTAAACACTCTTACACTGTTACTACCACGGTGCAGCAGAGAAACTGAGACTTTGATGGAACAAGCACTGATCACTGGGAAAGAGTACTCAAGACCCAGTGACCATATACATCTAAAGAAAAAAATATTGCTTTGTTTCTGGGTAGTAGTTTCACCTCCCTCCTTGAAGCATCCTGCTTTCTCCCCTGCGTGTCTCCTTTCATGCAGTCATAAAAAAATCAATGGTAATGATAAAGGGAAGTACTGAGAAAGCTTCCTGATGAAAGGCAGCTTGACAGGCTACAGAGTGTTTCAGATATAAAGCAAAGAAGACTATCCTTACAAGGGGTACTACAAAAGGCTGTAATGCACCGGCACCATGTAAACAGGAGTGGTTAAAAATCACTCAGTATTCATCACAATCTTTTCAAATCCTCTCCCTGAGCTATCCTTGTCAAGGAGAATCTGAAGCATTTAAGAGGAACTGCACAGAATCATAGAATTGTTCTGGTTGGAAGATACCCTTAAAGGTTATCTAGTCCAACTCCCCTGCAATGAACAGGGACACCCACAGCTGGATCAGGGTGCTCAGGACCCCAGGGATGGGGCATCCACTGCTATTAGAACAGCTATGGGCAAGCTGTTCTAATGCCTCACCACGTTTATTGTAAAAAGCCTTCTCCTTACGTATAGTCCAAAACTCCCCTCTTTTGGTTTGAAAGAAATTCCAAAATATTTCCTACAGAACCAAAGGAATCTAGGACTCACAAATAACTTTCTTTCTTTCCTTTAGAGTGAAGGGCTACCATGCCTTTTCATGTTGGGAGGAAAAGTCCTGGAACAAGGGATTTCCTCCAGCCTACTGCAATGGCTATAAATTTATGTCAGCTCCTACTGTAACACAGAAGTTACATAATGTATATAAATGTATAATATTTCACCACTTCGCAAGATTTTTATTCCTTTCCTGCAGTTATAACCCATAAGATCAATGTTTACTTAACATTTTGAACAAGCCAGGGCATGTCCATCTAAGACTAGTAAAATGTGCTCAGTATTGGCAGTGAGACACAGAATGGCAAGTTTCTCCTGGAAAAACCTTTAAAATATAAGAAAGTAAAAATATTATTTCTGTTCATGTTAATATAGGTCACTTAATTTTATGGTTTATCAAAGATCAGTCATGTAATGCTATGCTTGAATCTGTGTGTGGTTTGTTTCCTTTTTCACTTTTGATACTTTTGGTATTAGCCCAATTTCAGAGTTCCTACAAATTTACTGTAAAGGATCAGTTTGACAATGAGAGAAGAAGTTGCCAGCCATACCAATTATAGTGATTCTGTGGTGTGGGACTCTATGCCACTGGGAACTGAAGGCCCATGACTGAAAAAGAAAATACTTTTCTAAGCATCTCTCTTTCTTTCACAGTTCTCATTTAACTCAAGATACGCCTTCCTCGTATGTTATCTAAAGAAAATATTAGGTTAGCATTAGGACTCTTTGAGTAGATTATATTAAACAGAGACACAGAAAAAAAATCTTTTTTTTTTTCCTAGGAAAGTAACATCTGGAACAAATAGAGTCTTTAACTGATTATCATTAACACAATTGTGTTGTGTTCTCAAAGAGCTATTAAAAAGTGTTAACATGGTTACATCATGAACTCAGCTGGTTCTTATAACACACGAATCAAATGAAACCAGAAATGTTCACATAATGCAAGTTTAAGATACTGTGTTTCAAAACATAATTTTGAGAACATTTTCATTAAACTGAGGATTACTTGCCAGTTCCTGCAGTCAGTTTGAGGAAAGATTTCACTACTCATATCACATTGAACAGTATTTAAGCCTACATTTAAACATATTTAGTGGTCTGTAAGTAGTAAAGCCACCAATCAGTTTGGATAAATAAACTGTCTTTTAAAAAAATATCACACATTAAGTTAAATCCAGACTAAATTAATTTCAAAATAAATTAATAAGTAGTTATAATCACTGTGTGTCTTGAAGAGTTTGTGACAATATTAGAAATGTCTCCCCATCTAGACCCCCAGTGGAAAGCAACTGCTTTTTTTTTACTAGGCACAGTACAATGCACCACTACAAGGCAGAAAGGAAAGAAAAACAGAACTGTCTGTAATGTAACTGCAAAGATAGAATCAGAAACCTAGGAACTGTCATTAATATCTGTTACAAACCTGTTATTTTGACACCACTGCCTCACTGTACACCTTTATGGAGACTAACTGCATCAGCTAAAATACATTTCTTTCAGCAGAGAGGCATTCTTGACAAAGCTTCCCAAGCAAAGCATGATCACACCTGAATTAGTTCACCAACTATAGTAATATGATAGCCAAAGGCCAGGTGGCTGCTGAACACTGACAAGATTTCCTGTATTTGTAGTGAAGACTGTTGTTGCCCTCTTGACTCACCTGGCAGCCACTAAATTGCAGTAGTACTTGGCAAGTACAAGTGGTTCTTACACATGTATCTGGATCACTTAAATGTTCTTACATACAAGGTCATGCATCAGGTCCCTCCAAAAGACTGAGACACATGAAAATATGGGAGGCTGTTTCCCAGATAGTGTTTAACTAATGAGGTTTCTGTGACTATATTTGGGCAGTGAAGCTGAGAAGCTGACCTAAGCTCCCCAGTTCATGTGCATAGCTTGACCACTTTCTGAGTCTTAAGTTGAGACATGAATACATATACTTCTTTGCTGTGGTTTCCAAAGAAATTTAGTATGTAAGTTTCTCACTCTGTGAAATGTAAATAGAGCCTCTATAACAGCATCATAGATAAATATGGCACTGGCCACAACTCTGACTGACTGCACAGCTATGGAGAAGCAACAATAATTGTACCAAATGTGAATTTTGTGGCTGGGAGAGAGAAGCACGAGGAAAAGGAGAAGTACCATGCTCAGTGCCCAAGAGATGACATCTTTGCTATTCCAATGGGTGTTTTACAAGACTGGAAAGTGGTCTGGGCAATGCCAAACATGTAGCGGCTCATGTAGCCTTGATTCCATGTTTTATTAACCTGTAATTACATGGCCACATAGAATTTCCCTCAAAGAAATTCTCCCTTATTCATGGAAGAAATTGAATGTACAATGGGGTCTGATTAAAGGGTTCAGGTGCAATAGTAGATTTGTTTTTTCATATGATATGCTTGGTATTTGAACAGTTAATTCTCTCTTTTTAACTTTGAGAGGCAAATAAAGCAAACAAATCTTGTTCTACACGTATCAGCTAGGAACTGAATGGAATGCCTTACTGGCATTCTAATGTGAATAGATTCAAATACAGCAATCACAATGTATGGTGCTCCAAAAGTAACACTTCTTATATTTCCATGAAAACTATAACAGAGCACAATAACACTATTGAATAGAGCAAGTTCTCATCTACAAAACACCATTTATCAGCATTGTAATCACTGCTAGTTGTACATTCTCACCAGCAATGAACAAAAGCCTGCGTGCCACACTCATAAAAATCTGTACCAGTGGAAGTGACCCACTGTCACAAATCAAACACATTCTAAGACAGTAGGTTTCAATCTCACTGTGGTTCCAGTGGTTTATTGATTAGTATATTCAGATTTAGGGCTGTAATACTGTACAAAAATATTCAGAGTTTATGTGACACAAAGCTTCAAACGGAACTCATTGTACTTGATGAAATTTGCTTAAGTTTTGACAGGTTATTTTTTTACCTGCAGTCTTTATGTCAACTCATGTAACATCTCCTGGCACCTCTGTAAGGTTATAAAGAATAAAGTGCCATCTCTCCTCCTAAAATCAATACAAACCAACTCAGCCCTGATTTCTGTTATTCCTTGTTCAGCAGAAACAGGATTTTGTGATCAGAGCTGATCTGGCTCAGCTTGCATTTCTGTATGAGTCAATAGCATATATATTTGGTATTAATGATTATAGAAACATTCCCTAACCACTTCAATTGTAAAAGGAAGCTCAGATAATAATGAAAGATTCATAAATTTAAAACTGAGAGATTGCCAGCAATGTTTATCATCACAAATGGGTAGGACTTGATGTTGTCAAAAATTCTACTTATGGCATCAGAAGTTGCTTTATTGATCATGATAAAATTCTGAGTCATTCACCATGTGATTGAGGAACAAAATAAAAGCCACAAAAATTGCAAAGTGTACGTGCCAGTTCTCTGTATGTATAATTTCTATTTAGTCAAGAAATACAATAATAGAAAAATAAATACACAAATAAATAGAAAATGTTTAAAATAAAACAGCAAGCAAAGTGTGCCACACACACACATAACTAGATTTTTCAGAAACTAAAGGAATTTTTTGAAGCACTGGCTGAAATCTCTCAAAATGGCATCAATATCCAGATCTATCCTATAATGATGATGTTATTGCCCATAAAAAGAATGATTTTAAACAGTAACATTTCTCTATAAAAGCAGTGATAATCTTTGATCTACAATATTCCCTATGTAAAAAAAAAAAAAGTCATGCAAGACAAACAATGATTTATCAAAGTGAAAATTTGATAGCTTTAAAGTGAAAATACAGAAAAATGAAGGCTGCATTTACATAGCTAAAATTTGAAGTATATTTGTACTCCATCTCTCAGCATTTTGGAAAAATACTAAAAAAACAAACAATTAAGTCAGTTGGCTTGTGAGTCCCTAGATTTCTGTCCCATGATACTTCTTACAGAGCTTGCCCCTCTTTCATGGCATTAAAGCCAGGTTTCTTACTTTTTTGTATGGTTTTGGATTTGATAAAACCTTTTAGATTGGTGGGGTTTTATTTACTTATTTATTTATTTTAAGATCTAACAAATATTCTACATAACACTGAAGGAAAGTAAACAGTTAAAGAAAGTTACACTCAAATAAATCTTAGCAATCTTAAATGGTAACCACCAATTAGTATCTAAAGAATCAACCACCACTGCTATTCCTCATTCCCAGTAGAAAGCAACCCAGGCAGTAGTCTGTCTGCCAGCTGTTTCTTTTCTTTCTTCGTACTTTTTATTTTTTCCCCTGTGAAGGAGCAGGGCTTAACACATGTGCAGGTTTAGCAACTGAAAACAAAGTTTAGAGCCAATTAATCTGTTCTTAGAATCAGGATATTATTCTATAAATCATACCTGGACTAAGGTTTACTAATTAAATTGCTCCCTATACATGACAAGTAACACAATTTTTATCAGACTAACTTTATACTTTTATCATATTAGCATCAGATAAACAATAGTAATGCCAGGAATAAAAAATAAAATTTGCAAATAAGGTCTTAGAGAAGAACACCTGTGAATAGTGTAAAGGAAAAAATAAGAAAATGAGTAAAAGGAAGCATCTGTTGGGGCTTTTTCCAGCTATGCTTAGCACTTTTGAAAGATGTCAGAGACATAATATGTGAAGGGCGATACAGTAACTTGTCATTTCCTACAAATATAAAGAGGTGTTGCTCTGGCCACCATGGAGTTTTCCAAAAAATACATAGCATGGCTTGCTCTGTTTTCCATCTATAATTCTTAGAGTACATTGTAAAGTATTTCAGAACTGTTGTTCCTATTTTATAGATGGGAAAACTTGGAAATGATTGCAGTAATTGCTGAAGCGCCCCAAGGTAGTTCTGTAATGCTGGGGTAAAAAATGATTACATGAGCAGCACAGTTCAGCACAGATATATTTAAGACCTATTAGAAATCAAAGAAACATTTTTGTTTGTTTCAGTGCACTCAAATTCAGGATGCATCAAAGTCTGAAACCATATATTTGCAAAAACAAGTCTCAATGGCCTAATAAAACTGTTTGTGAAACTTAAAAACATATCCAATGAAAAGAGGAAAGCTGATGAAAACAGAAGATGAAAAATGCATCCCAATTACTAAACAATTATTGTTCCAAACAATAAAATCTATGGGTGAGTTAAGGTAGATTTGCACCTACTATTCTGAATGCAGTGCCTAATTTTGCTACAGTCCAATACACTTTGTATTTCAGAAATTGTTTGGAAGAAGGAAAAGAAAATTTTATTTGGTCGGTCATTTTACAAGATAATACTTCTTAAGATGGTATTTGCATAAATAGCTGCTACATGCTGGGGTTATATAGACAGAGACGGGATCTTAAATGACACTGATTATCTCTTCATTACAGTAAAGCACACATCAAGAAGAATCAGCCTAGATTTTATTTGTGTAAATGTTATTATGTGGATTCTTTCTGTATCGTCGTTAGAATTTTGGCATTTTTAGTAGCTCAATGGCCAAATTATTTGGTAGTTTCTTAATGAAAGTACAGTTGATCGAAATCGCAAAGTTATAGTTAGTTGAGGTTATTTATGGATTACTGATAATTTCTCATTACCTCTAAATTTTTTGATAAAAATAAGCCAGAGGATCATTGTAGCTAATAGGTGACCAATGTATCTGCATCTTCTGTTTGAAGAAAGAAATCAAATGAAAAATGTTGTTAAGGGAGCTTAGTCTTCAAAGATGCAGAACATAATGGCTTCAGTCCAAACAGCAATGCATATATTTTATGAAATAAGTCACTTGGGTGTAGTAAATCATGGGAGTGAAGGGAACTGAACCCAGAAGAAAGAGTCCTAAGCAATATCATAGAAGTCAGAATTAGTAGTAAATTAAATTAACTAAAAATAGAATAAGTGTCTGTTTCTTTTTCCTTAAAGACATCTTATTCCATCCCCAAGTTCTGTTTACTTTCTTTTGGAAGTTATAGAATAAAGATTTTAGAAGTTATAGAATAAAGATAACTATTCCTTATTGTTACTCATGCAAGAGCTCTTCAGGTTAATATAAAATAAATATTTTTGCCGTGTTCTCGTACTTACGATTTGCATGGAAATATGCAACCTGTGTATGACAAAATTTACTATATTCAGTTTGTTCTCTATTACAGATCTTTCTAAGGCAGCAAAAATAAATAAATAAATAAATAAAAAGGAAAAGAAATCATACATAGGTGCTAAAATTCACATGCATAATTTATAGAACAGGAAAAATACTATTATGTACTTTGTTCCAAAAGTACTGCATTTTATTTATTTCCATGGAAACTACAACTAAGAGAACAATAATACTATTTGGCAGAGAAAATTTTCAGCTACAAAACACTATTTTTGAACGTAGACACCACCATTACACTTCTGCCAGCAATGAAAAAAAGCCTGCATATCATGCTCAGAAACATCTGCACTAGCAGAAGTGTCACCACTGTTGAAACACTCGTATTCACTGTTTGGGGTCCCTATGCTGCCATTTGTCACTGGGCAAAAAAATGTAATTTTGGCAGGAAGGTTCAGCCTCTACTGTCATACCAGCGACATCCAATCTCTGAAGTTGTGGGCCAGCAAAATAGGAGGTATTACTTTTGAAACAGTCTTCATATATCTGGTAGATTAGATTGTACAAAAATGTATGATGAACAGATGCATTCTCGAGATAATTCAAGAAAAACAATTGTCTCCACGATTCATCTACTTGTGGAAGTAAAATTTTAGGAAATGAGAAAAATACCTAGGGCCATACATGAATCTCCAGGAGACACAGACATTTAAGTGGCAGTGGGAGTCAACCACATACATGTACCCAAGGCCATTGTGTTTCCCATTAGTTATGCCTTCTTTCCCTGTATGCAGGCATTGCACTTATGCAGTCATATTTTTCAGTTTTCCTTCTTTGTTAATTCTGACTTTGTGTTTCTTTTAGAAATAATAAGAAAAAAAAAAAAAGTAACTTTTTGGAGCAAAGATGATCTATTCAGATGATCTTGACATTGGGAAAGGGAGAACAAGACTACAGACAGCTGAAACTGGGAATTTCCAGTTTAATGGAAAATTCTGGTATTCTGATTATTCAGAATCAGAATAAACTATTTCAAAATTTCCCACAAAACAGAAATTGAAAAAATACCCTACAAACTATGCTTTCAAAAATGTTGAAACACATTTTTGTTTGGACATTTTAGTTTTGTTAATTTTACACAACTTTTCATATTTTGTAGTGGTGTTGCTTTTTTTTTTTTTGCCAGACATAAGTACACATTATCTCATGTCACTCAGTAATTATCAGTAATTCATTTCCATAATGGATGTTACTGTTTGTTTTTATTATTATTATTATTATTTACTTAAGTATTAAAATTGTGAAAACAATATATAGAAACTGACATATTTCATTTGGATAGGAAAGTAAGATCATTATATAGCTTTGTGCTATTTTTAGCAAAATCTTTCTGAATCTTGGGGAAAAAAACAACTAGTTAATAATAATATAAGGATATTCAAAATGATAGCCACCATAATTTCCATGATAAATTAAAATTATAGAATTACTCAGTACATTCAGTTCACAAACGTGTGGGTTAATTTTGGCTGTTATTAATACCAATTGTTTCTATCACTTCTACCCATAAAAGAAACTCCAAACTGAGGTCTTCACACACCCATCCTCCTCTTGAAACATAAAAGTTTTCTATTTCCTTGATTCTCATTTAATCATGAAACTTGCACTTTCCCTGTTTTGCCCTAAAGAGAAACTGCTTTTGATGGCACTGCTCTTCTCCTTTGTCTTTCTTCAATAATACCATTGTAATGACAGCTCAAATTTAATGTCCTTATTCTCCCCATCAAATTTGTACCTTGTTATTCATGTAGTGATGATTTTACTTAGTTCAACATGGGTAAAAGTGGAGTAGTTTATTTTTTAGTTTGCCTATTTTTTAAAAAGAGTTGTCTTACTCAGATGAAATACTGAAATTATTTATTTCTTGATTTCCTTATTTCTTTCAGCTTGATTAAAGGAATTTTCTACCTGACTTACTTCTAATTTCAATGCAGTGTTCCATATTCATAAAATAATCATTTTCACCAATTTCTCCAAAGATGTTTCCTTGAAAAGAAAGCTAAACTTCTCCAATAGCGAACATAATATTTTACAAATAATTCACTTGAGACTCTAAGAGCAAAACAGTCATTCCTGTCTTTCAGGAAATAATGCTACACTGTAAATAATGTCTTATCTTATCCAAAAACAAGCAAGATGATTTATGAAGTACATAAAAAGAGAATGCTCCAAACCAAAAAACCATGAGCTGGATGCTAATCAAAGAATAAAGAAAATATACATTCAGATTATGCTGGAATGAAAATGTAGAGTTCTCCAGTTTAAAACCTTTTCAGAAATGGATCACAAAAATAGTAAGTGACAGAAGATATAGTATCTCTATTTATGAAGAAGCCAAAGGTAATACTCAGGTCAAAGGCTGTACTTACAAGAATCCCAGATCAGCATGCCAAAATAAGGCCTTATGGTGGGGTTCAGTTACCTAAGCACAGGTGCTGAAGGCCATTTGAGATGTCCTAAACTATCTGAAAAATCTATATAGGGTCAGTAGATATGACACAGAGACCTAGAGGAATTACAAATCTTTCATTAGTGGAAGCTGAAAGACACTCAGGATATCCCACAGTCCTAAAAATGACATTGGATGCCCAGATTTAGGCAAACAAATACTAAGCATTAATGCTTAGCTTTGTGATTGCCACCTTGAAAGAGGAAAAGAAAGGAAAAGGGAAGGGTAGGAGAAGGAGAGGGAGAGGGACGTGGAAAAGGGAGAGAGAGAGGGAGAGGGAAGAAATACAGCACAATTTCCTTTAGCTCGATAAAATGAATTCAGAAACCAGTCAATAAAATCAATAGGCTAAGGTGGCCTGTTGAAGGACTGAGGGAAGACTGGTAAGACAAAGATCTTCTAAGGGTTCTTCTGCCTTCTTAGTATCTACTCTAATGATTCTACCTTGGTTCCAGGACAATTATAATCCTAATATAAGAAAAGAAACAGCAGTTCCATGTAATAAGTAACTGGATATAGGTAACAGTGATCCAGTACAGGAGAAGGCAAGAGGACAGCATATGCTTTGCCTTCCTGTAGTTAAGACATTCAGGCACTGAGGCAATGTCCCTACCTTTTAAGGAATAATTTTAAAAGGAATAATGTATTAACAAGGATGATTTGTTAATTAACAAATGAGCACTACATCATTATACTCTATTAATAATACAGTATATAATGATACAGCGTATTGATGATAAAGAGCAGAATATGAGAATCAGAATATATAAACTCCTAAACTTCTGATTATGTCACACATTTCATGTGGATTTGTGGATGTTACAGTGCTCCAGGTTACAGTTAAGAAGCCAGAGATATTCAGTCTATTGTCTTTTTGTTTAGAGTAATTCTGCCTACTCCAACTGATTTATTTGTGTGAGCTTATATTTTTTGTGAGTATTTTTATGACTACCACACATTATGTAGTTTACAGGTGCATTTTATTCAAAGATGTATACATAACCACGATTAACCATTAAGCAGTAAATCATACAGTAATTTATTCTAAATGGTTTGTAAACTAAAAGCTTTTTAACAGGAAGAGATGAAAAAATCTCAAGCAATTAGCAGATTGCTATACTGAATAGCATAAGATGATAAGAAGAGGAGATGTATTTTAGGAGAGTGGTGATCCCCAGGCAAACATGTCCTGAGGAATGTTTTGCTCCCTAGAAAATAATAAAGGAATGGGTTATAGGAAGAACACTGCGCTATTTAAAAGCAAATCTAAAAAATTATTACCGAAAATCCATCTTTGTTTTCTTGCCTTTTCACAAAATCACTTGAAAACGACTAACAGACAGAAATTAAGTGCTTCAGAAAGTTAAATTGTGTGGCTGGATTGAAGGTACAGAGTTCAGAATGTCTCCATGGAAAGAAGTAGGATCAGTGCTATGGAGAGATGCTGCAATTCTCTGGCTACCAGGAAAGACAAAAGTAATATCTTCTGCTGTGTGTTGCTGTCATGATCAAGAGAGGCCTGGTAAAAAGCCAAGAGAGCCACCATGAGGAGTAAAATGAGGTTTTGAATCTTGGCAGTGGGAATGTGATAAATGTACTGATTCCTTTGTTATTCAGGAAGATAAAGGAACAACTGTGTTCGCCCATCTGTAGTACTACTCCTCCCACATTCTCCTATTAGACAGGTGAAAAAAGTGATATATGTGCTGCAAGTATCCCTTGGGGTGTCCTCGAGGGATGTTTAGGATCATGCCATTGTTCAATGAACTCTGAATGGCAGAGGAAATAATAAAACATACCAGGATAATAAAAAACAGTGCCTTCAGTACAAATGTGCATTGGTACACTCAAAACTGTAGTTGTTATTGCCTCAACTAACACACCTCTGGTTCCGTCATTTCGCAACATTGGAGGAAATCCTTCCTAAGGACATAGCTTAGCTAACCATAACCAGCTTAAAATTACACAGAGTAGAGTATTAGCCATTTATAGGGGATACTAATAACCAACCATGTCCTTTCTGCCTGTCTAGTATGATATAGTTCAAGATGGATCTGAAAACTGAGAAGGGACCTGAACTGTATGACCTTAATTGTCATTTTCTGTAGTAGAATACAGCCAGCACCTCAACTGCAATGGCTTGTGACATGTATTTGTTTGCAGCCTTGATTAATCCTCTACTTTTAAATGCCATCTTCTAAAATCAAAGGCTAACAAGTACAAAATGTATCCATAAAACAGCATCACAATTTTATTCTCAATAGCTAAGTATTGAAATGCAAGCATACATTATAAATAGAAAAACAGCTGGCTTGGAGCACATTGCAAGCCACTGACACAGTTGAGGGATTTGAATGACATCATAACCCGTGAGAGCATGCTGCTGGCCAGCTGGTGTTATTTATAATATACTCATAATTGAGGAAAAATAAAAAGGCAAAAGTTAGGTATTACAGAACTAACAAAGTTAAATTCTCTCTTTCCCAGTGTCATTTAAATTATCAAGAGTAACTGTGAAGATTGCTACTAAAAAGGGGAAAATTGCCTTATAACTACAAGAGAGCATTTAAGATGAAAGTCAGAGAAGCCCTTCAAACTGGGCTACTTGTGTTACTACATTCATAGTAGTGTAAATTCTAGGAAATTGTATGACTTCTGTGTGGTTACTAAAAGATCGCAGAGCTGTTTTGCCCTATTTACAAGCAGTGCTCAGTAATTCTTTCACTTTCAGCAAATTACTAACTGCTATTTTAGGGTTAATAGCGCAGAGAGTCGGAGGTTTTAATTGTTAGTCAGCATGAAGGCGTGCCAAGTTTAATAACGTGAAGATGCATTAAAAAAAAAAAAAAAGAAAAAGGTAACAGCCTGTCTGTCTCTCTAGATTAAAATAAATGAAATAAATAAAATACCTGCGTCTCCGTGCATGAATGAAATGTGCAAAGATGTACACAGGAATACAAAGGTATACAGACAATGCTTTTACCTATGGAAGTTTTTGTCTATTTGAAATGCAGACACATACACACAAAAATGCAAATATACACATAGCCACCTGAAAGTCAACCAGAATACATTCTCTTATTTTCCATGGCAGCATAAGCTTTTTTGTCTGCTAACCCCTCAGTCACTAATTCACATTCTTTTAAAGGGGAAAAAATATGCTTCTGTGCTCTAGTTTTAAAACGCAAAGGTATGATGTTATTTGTCACCATGCCCAAAAAAGTCCTTACTCGGTAACTTTGCCAGAAGAGGGAGAAAGAGAGAAGGCAAATGCTCCCCCAGCTGTTTCCTGTCTACAGTGTCTGTGTAATGTAGATAAATGTGAGGATTTTCTCTAAATCCCTCTTCTGTTTGCTAAATCTCACTGTCACTGCTAAAATCAGAGCAGATAGAGCCTGCGCAATGGAATAAAGTCCTCAATATTGAAATGTGACATTGCTCTCAACATCTCACATCTCTCTGGATTTCTTTTTTCTCATCATTACTGCTAACAAATTCATTTCCAGACTTTGCACTTTTAAGAAGCAATGGAAAAAATCAACAGTCTTTCAACACAATTAGTTAAGTGCTGCTTTTGTGATTTCTTGAAGGTAAATCTTTATTACTATTTCAAATAGTTTTTTAGTTTAATTTTACTGTATATTGTCTGCTTCTGCTTTGAAGAGTATTGTGCACTTTTCAGTAACAATATTTTAGCATTGAGAATTATTTCTAAATTGCTGAACATGCAATTTTATGTGATCTGGAAAATGGCTGTATGTAATAGTTGCAATTACATAGATAAGTATAAGGGTAAACTATTGCAGATACATGTTTTAAATGTCACTTCTGTTCAGAGAACTTCACAATATTTCAGTTATGTCATTATTAAAGAGTCCAACTACATCATTGTCTATATTGTTAATTAATGCTTTTGTACAAGAACTTTTAGCTGTTTTCTGCAGGTGCAGATTTTTAAAGGAAAATGGGCATTGTACACATGTTAAGTTTCTGTAGTTTTGTAATACACAGTTGGAGATAAAATCTTCATGCTTTCACGCTGAAACTTTTAAGGGATGTTGTCACTGCAGCAATTTTCTGGCAGCATTGTTGCAATTTGCTTGTTTTTTTGCTTTCATATGTTAAAAGTAAATGTGAAGTTCTGTTTGTTTTCTACATTAGAACCCAGCTGCAACTCTTGCTGACCTTGCATATTTGTATAGCTCAAGCAATTATATATAAAGAAAAGGGAAATTCTTCTACATGTTCTTCTCTAAGTTTTTTTCTTGTAGGGAGGGCTGATTCATGAAAGTTTGCATATGAAGTTTCATGTTATGACCCCAGCATTTCTAGTCATTAATATAAGCTGTCGTTAGGTAAATTTGGCTTCAGTATGTGCACTGACCTCTGTTTCTGTCAATTGGCTCCTGTTCAACTTTCCATTATCAACAAATTTATATCCTTCAAGAACTTTTTCTCCTTAGTGGCTTGAAGCACAATTATGCAGTTGACAGAATTCTCTCATTTTAATTGTTTACGGCCTAATTATTTTTTTAGGGAGGCTTACTCTTAAGGACACTCACTCCCTTCCTCAATGTGATTCAAAAGAGCTGTAAATGCAATGGATTATACCATTCTCTTAATGTACAAATGGGCATCCTTTCCAGACTACTTGAAAGGTGAAGATGTTTTTTGTTGTTTTTTTTTTTAAAGTGTTGAGCAAAGCATTTAGAGACATAAAAGTAATGTGCTAGTTCTTCAGCTGATGCATCCTGTCAAGCTTCCTTGGAATCAATGGAACATATTGATTTAGGTTAAGTTGTAGCACCGATTTTTTTTTAAACAAAATTAGCAGTATTTAAACCTTGATCCATTCTGAAGTACATGCTCTTTTTATAGAAATAAATGCTAAGGAATACTGTTGTTAAATGGTAACTATACACATTTACTATGACCTGGTGTTTAGATCCAAAAACTATGTAGCCAAATGAATATAACTTTTGTTTTTTTTCTCCATAGCATATACTATCCATGAGAATTTTGCTAACATCAAAGTATTTATAATTATTGTGTCATTATATGTTATTAAAACGATCAAGCATGTGAAGAGTTTTCATGCACAGCTTGTGCCAACTGATAGCTTATTACAAGAGGATTTATATAGAAGATTTAAGATGTAAAAGAGATGTAGAGTGCTCATATATGACATTCTTCTGTGGTGCCACTCTTCTGGACTATTAAAAAAGGAATGCAGCAAAAGCTGGTTATTTTACTGAAAAAAGAGGAAATTCCAGCTGTGAAAATATGGTCAGTCATTCTAAGCAACCAAAAGAAGTGCTTAACCAGGCTCATCCTGAACCTGTATTCAATTTCCAAATGTAATTAGATGCTTCAATAAACCCCACCCACATGCCAATGCATTTTCTTTTAAAGTCTCAACTTTCTAGTGAAACTGGGGACATTGCAAGAACACTGCCTGTTTGAAAAGGACCAGAAGCAATGTTGGATTATAACTTTGTATTTTCTTAAGACTATTCTCCTCAGACATAATGGGAGCTGTGATTTAACTATGAGCATATTGAATCAACTAGTGTTGTATTTAATTAAATTGATGAAGTAAAGCTAAAGTCTTAAACTATGTTTTGGGATTGGTTTTGATACAACAGCATTTAATTTAAAAAGTAATAGAGTCTTAGAAATATGTTGGTCTTTTCTCTCTCCCAAAGTTTTTCTTGTTTGCAAGCACTTGACTGCTTTTAAATTTGGGGATAAAGTGTAGAAATTCTCTGTGGTTTATACTGCGCAGCCTTTTTGGCCTCCACTAAAGGAAAAACAGTAGATAATCTGTTCTGTTGTAGTTCAGTGCTGACATTTATCTTAGAAAGTAACCTAGCTGAAAAGTCTTGAAAAATACAAAATTTTTAAATGTCTGAAATTTACGTTTATTTCTGGCCCAAATATTATACAGGAACAAACTGTTAAATACATAGTGTTCTTGTATTTATAATGTCTTTCAGCCTTCTGAGCCTTTGTGCTAAACAGCTTTCTGCTTTACCTCCTCAGAACTAGGAACCATGTTAAACCACAGGTGCATAACATTAATCTTTAAGATTAAGAAGTATGGCAAGGAAAAAAGAAGTTCATGTTTTTAAGATATGGACTAATTACAGGAAAGAATGTTGTGTGCTATCATTCACTTACAGTGTGACCTTCCTCCATCTGCCACTGAAGTCATGTCCATGCATTAAAGCTTGTTCGTTTTTCCATGGCAAAGTTGGCTGAAGACTGTTGTGAATGGGAAAATAATTATTTTTTCTTTTTATGATATAACCTGGGATTTAGACATGCTTGTTATTTTCACAGTGGAAATATTATCAGGAAAAATAGAGGGGTACATGCTGACTTATTTATAGATTTTTTTTCTTACTCAGCTTTGACTTAAGCTGAAATAGGGGACTCATCCAGCAAGATGCTAAGATCTCTTGCCAAGAAAAAAATACTTAAAAATTATTGACTTAAACAAGAGAAGGCTTAGTACGCCACTGGATCAGCTCTCGTAAGACCAGACAATAGACAGTTTCATCAGTTTTTCAGAACTTAAGTGAAAAAATAAGAGGAACAAGTCTCTAAAAGAAACTTCAAGAAATATTAATCTTTTTCACTCCAGTTACTAATATAAGGAAGTTTTAAGCCAAGGCTAACTGTAAATAAAAGAAAGATCCGTAACTTCTTACCTGACTGCAATACTAAAATTAACCTTGCAATAGAATGAAATTAAATGCAGATTTACATCCTTTGGAGATAGCACTTTTGTCATATGATATACATCAGGTCAGAAAATGCGTTATTCTTTACTGTTCTGATACTAAATAGAAATAGATTTTCCTAGGACTCAAAAAAAAAAAAAAAGAAATGTTAAGTTGAGTAAGATCTTCTGTTGATATTAATTGATACTAAAGGAAGTAGACAAATGAAATTGTCCAAATTTACACCCACTGATTATCAACCTTATCTCAGCCTCAAGTCTGGGAAAAATATGCTTCATATGCAAATGTAAGTGAGGGAAAATTCACCACCTATATTTATACCTCATAGCCAAACCTGAACTAAGTAGACAGAGAAAGTATACCTGCTTCTGTATTTGTATACAGAAACATTCCTTCACTATTTCTTCTCTTAATTTCTTGAATGTTTCCAAATGTTAACTTGCTTGTAACAGAGGACTGGAAGTGTCATTGAGTGTAGTTCCCTGTTGTAGAAGGTCCCATACAAATTCTTCAATGGCTTCAGCTAGTTCTATCTTAAAATACCTTTTATTTTGTATTAGTGTTTTCATATGTAAAGTGTCTGGACAACCACAGAGGTCTAATATTTTTTTTTTCACCTGGTTAGCAGCTATTAATTCTTACAACAGCACTCTTTTTTTTTTTTAGATAGCTCTTATACATCATTTCCACAAAACCCAGCACACTGACAGACAGCTGTCATTTTTCCTTTTTGCCTATCAGGACACAAAACAACATGAGGTTGTCCAGTGTTCCTTGCCCTAATTATTCTGGGCTTCCCAGGTTTCTTCATCTTCCTATTGTACCATTCCACATCCTGCTCTAACAAGAGCAACTATATATTGTAATTCCTGCAAGGTTTTCTAACTACACATGAATGTGAATCAAAAATACTTGCTAGATAAAAGTCATCAGTTTACTAAATTTGATGTCTGGAACATGTAGATTGCAGCCTATCCTGATATTGCATATATTGTCTAACAAATTACAGTACATATACACTATCAGTTTATACAGGTGCAGGAATCATTTTCTTAAAGACTCTGCTGGGAAACTAACACAGAACTTTTTCTTCCTTGGCAGGTAAAGATGCACACTGTGTCCTACATTCATTTCTTCTACCTTGGCCTGTGTTTGCTTACCTTAACCAGTTCTGCTGCTGCTGGCCCAGAAACACTGTGTGGTGCTGAGCTGGTTGATGCTCTTCAGTTTGTATGTGGAGACAGAGGCTTTTACTTCAGTAAGTCAAAACTTTCATTCAACTACTAAGCTTTTCCATGTCATCCATTAGAGTTTGTAACTGCTTTAATCAAGCAGAGGAATTATCCAACCAGGCTGCCAGGTACCACTAGTATTTTCAATCTCAGAGATGCCCAAGCCTTCAATGACCATTAAATCTCAGCTAAGAATAGAGATGTTTTTATATTCAGCTTCTCTGATATTCTGATGAATTTTAATTTTCAGGCATATTACTGTTTTTAACTACATACCAGCTGCTGCTATCATACCTGCTATGTTATAGTTCCTCCTGACCTGCCACTAAAAATAAGGGAATGAAAGAACACACTAAACCCAAGATAATCACATGACAGAACTGCAGGTACCTATTATGTCAGACTATTCATTAACATTTTAAGTACACATTGTATTATATTAAAAACACACAAATCTTCAACATCTGGTTTGAAAAAAAGGAAGAGCTGGAAGGCAGCAAGCAGAAAGACACTGCATCCAAGTATCCACATGCTACATCAGTTAAGTACAGGTGAAGGAAAATGCATTCATGGTGAGATAATCAAGAATAATTCCAGAACAGATAATAGATAAAACTGAGGAGTGTAACAGAGTGGATATATTAGTACTCAAGTAACTTTTTGGAGCAAGATCTATACTTGGAAAGTAAACATCACAATACCTTTTCTTTGCTGTGTTTTAGTTTGTGCAAAGCTCTTAGTACCTTCTTACGAGTCCCGTCAAGATCAAGAACACACAACGTGTCAATAACAGAAATCTACTTCAAATTTTCAGCTCTTGCTACTGAAATGCCATGAGGTTAATGAAACTTCTAGCTAGGGATATGTTCATTCTGAACTCATTCATAAATATATATGTATTCAGAACAGACATGAAATTGTGCTCGTAGAGCCTCTGAAGTTAGTGCTTACTTTCAACAATACCATTTCCCAGACTATTCTTGTCTGAAGTAACCTGTCTTTCAAGGCCTCAGTTCCCTTTCTAAACAAGGATGTAACTAAGAAAAGGAAATATGCAGTGGTTAGGCTATAAAGACAAGAATCTAACAGAGGTTTTTTTTTATTTTCCTGCATATTTTTATGTTCTCTGCAAAGTCTACAATTTCTTTAGAGAGTTTTTCAATCCTTGTTTTATCCTAATAATTCTTGCCTTCCAAGATTTCACTTCTGTTTTTCTGATTAGTTTTCCCCTACACCATTCCTATTTGTTTCTACTCATGGATTTATAGTTTTCAAAATTAATCTCCTAGCTTGGAATGAAAATGGAATTGGGGAAATCCAGACTCTTGGTCCTTGAATTTACAGAAAATCTGGATTTCCTCTACATACAAATTGCTGATATTTTCATTTTCCTCTTCAGACATTCATTAAAATTTACCCTTTGAATCTGAAAGCCTCAGTTTCATATATGCATAGTAATACATTAAAGCACTCATAAATAAATTTCAATTTTTCTACCGGTTTTTAATTTGTCCATTTAAACATCACAATCTATTACAATCACCAGCAGATGAGTTACTCTTAATGGACTATTTGAGTAACATACATATGCTTTCTCTTTGTGATTTGAAGGAATTCAAAGGAAGACTTTCTTATTCTCCTCCTTTTTCTACCTAAAAAAAAAAATCAGTGAGACAATTTACTTTATTGTTAAAACATCATAGCTTTTTTTCTTTTTTGTTTTTTCTTTTTTTAAAACTGTGTGCGGATCTTGGGCTTTTTTCCAGTCATTTGACTCCAGGCAAAATGTTTGCCTCTTGTTCAGAGAGCTATCACACTTGCTTACCGCAAGAGTGGCTGCTACTGCCAAACAATCAGACAAAATTTCTGTGCACTTACTGTAAAGTGGTAAAAAATATATGTCAAATGCTAATTATCAGGAAAAAAAAAATCGTCTTTGCTTTCAGTCTCAGTTGTTCTAAACTTACACAACTTGTTTCCAATCTATACAGTCCCTGAGCTAGATGACCCTTTCTTTAAAGTAACAGGTTGGGTTTCTGAAGTTTTAAAGGAATAACCTGCAATCTTTAGTTTTGTGTGGCATCGGTAGAGGCTTCCTCTCTAGTTTTATCTCTTGTGTGCTTATGTTCTAAATTTTCACTTGAAGTTAGTATAACTGTTGATGAACATTGAAGACCATGAAGTTCTACTTTATCTTGTGTGAAAGACTATGGAAGATTTTACAAATGAATTACCACTGTGTTTTAGCAAAGTCTTGCACTGTTGTAATTAACAGACCGTAGCAAAAATTTTATGAAGTTAATACTTGGCTCTTTAATGCTAAGTAATGCTTGTCCCATGCCTGACTCCACTGTTGATTCATGAGGAAGCTATTTAATCTGTTTTACTGTTCTTCCTCTTATTTATTAAAGTATAATACAAAATATAGAACTATGAAAAAGTAAGTTCTTTGGTAAAACATCTTCAGAACCTCAATATCAACTGTACTACAGAATGCAACATATTACTGGAAGTTTAAACGTTACTCAGTCTAACAGCGCTTTTTAGAAGACTACAACATTTGCAGAAGTAAAACTGCAGTGACTTTTGTTTTTTATAGTGAAGATAATGTCAGATGAATCTATGAATCTAAGTTGTATTTTGAGGCCTCCCATTCTCATCCTCTTGTTACTTTACATAATGTCATGGTTTTATGATTTTGTGGTACTGGTATTCCACACCATGGCATCATGTGGTGCATTGGAAGTCAGGGAGAACTACATACCCCAGAGGACTTTGCAATAATCAATGATTATATTTGGCTTTAAATTGCTAACAAAATAGCTCTGAGGAAAGGTTTTCTTCACTAGTGACTTGAAATGTACCTTTTAGCTGAGGTGGAACTCCTGTTTCAGATTCAAGGTCAAAGCTTCTGACTATTCCTTGGAAGTTTTGAGTGGAAATGAAGATAGAAATAATTGTGATACTCCATGTTGAAAGACAGCACTCCACAACCATGTGAATACATCTACTTCTAGGACTGGAATATAGTTTTATTTCATTATGTACTCTGCTCATGAAAACTAACTTCCTAGCTATAAAAGAAAATTCACCAAAGCTTCTAAAGAGATGCCCCAGCTGCTTACAACACACAAAGACAAGTATTGACTTGAAGAGGAAGACAAAATGTGTTTCAAACACCTGTTCTTCAGTAGGTGGATTAGGAAGGAGTTTTTTTTTTTTTTTTACATTATTTAGGGGAGAACACTGCACAAATCCTGAAACAGAGTATCTGTTTTTCCCCTTGGTCAGGTTTAACTCCAGCCAGTACTGTTTCTTGAACAGATTCTTCACTACTATGATTCATCGGTGAAGTCTGTTGACATCTTGTGTCTTGCAGTATTTCTCTCGTTGAACTTCTGCCACTGAAGTTCCCAAGCCCTAGCCTGCACTAGGACAAATCAATAAGCAGGGAGCCTGGCCACAGCTTGCTATTCCTTGGAGCTGAACCTCCCAAAGAACACAAGAGGCTAGATAGAACTTAGATATAACTCTGTCAGTTAATGTTTCTCAATTCTCAGAAACTGTGTTTAACAGTCATGAAGCCAAATGGGATGCCTATTGTGTTTATTTGAATATTAATGCCTAGAAAGGTCTACCGTACCATTACAAAACAATGCTGAAGTTAAATACGTAGGAAAAACTAAAAGTACAAATTAGAGGAAATGTACAGAAAAGATAACCCAGGAGGGGGAAAATTCTGTTTGAAATAGACTAGTCTTATCACAAGAATTTACTTCTTACACTAGTAAAAAAAAAAAAAATTAAAATATTTTTTGTTTTCATATAAGTGGAATTAGATTGAATTTGATGGATGAACATTCACTCTAGCTCACATGGTTTCCTAAGGTAAAAGCAAACAAACAAACAAAAAACAAACAAACAAAAACACAACCAGCAAGTGCACTTTGCTCTAAGAAGAAAAATTTCATCCAATTTCTTCTCTTTTGAAAATGTGTATTTTCCTTTCCCATTAGATGGACACTCGTTCAGCTAACAGTGCATGCTAATGCCAATAAGGAAATAGCTTGCTTATTTCTTCGTATGCTTTTGATCACTCCAACCTGTGAAGCCCAGGTTAAGTGGCAATAGTAACTTGGAGCTATAGCATGGAATATCAATTTCAGGAATAAAAATGAATCTTCTGAATCTTCTGAAGTATCATTTACATCAAAAAGGGGGATCTGAATTTAGAACCTGACAGCATATAGTTCGTCTCATATTCTTCAGAGAATGGAGAATGACCTAGCACAGGCCTCTAAATTACAAGTGCGAATCCTGTAAAAGACACATAGGCTTTTCTGGTTTCTAGAGCAAGGCTCCTTGTGACAGCTGCTTTATGGAGAACCAGGACAGATTTTTACTACTTATTTTTTCTACTAAGGCAATCATAATTCCGATCCCCTTGGGAATATGCCCAACTCTGAACAGCATAAAGATATTAGGTTCTAATCATCAGGAGTCATGAAAAAAAACAACATAACTTTGGGTAATTAGAGCTGTTTAGGAATCTCATTGCTTTGCATGTGTTGAGGAACTGTTTCCTCACAGAGGTGGAAATAAGGGACATAGCAACAGGCAATCTTCTTGCTTCTTCCATTTCTATTTAGCTAACAGCTTTGTTTACCTTGGGAAGTCTGCTTTTATTCTGTTAAAGTACATAGGACTGTCAAACCTATCAACATACTTATAAGAAATGGCATGGCACTCAGCTCATTAACTACTCCATATCGTTAGGAACTATGAGTCATTAGCTCCTCTGTGTGTCCCTGATTGAAAAAAACTGTAATGTTACCAGAACAGGAATGGAGTGCTGAAAAGCTGTGGTGGACATAGAGCACACAGTGTCAGTGACAGTCTTAGACCAGCACAAAGAAATGTTAGTTGTTTTGGCTATGTCCACACAGCAAGATCTGAGAGTGTTTTTAATTTAAGTTCCTTGGTTTGGCTACATGCCCCATTCGTGTCCACATCCTGCATCAATGGAATATTTCAGTCTATTCCTCACTCTTTATCCTCAGGTTCCTTACATCTTACAAGGAAGCTGTAGCCTGGAAAGAAGCTAAGGTGTAATTCAGTCAAGCCTAGAGTGTCAGTGCTCAGTGAACCGGAACTATAGGTACAGTTACTGACATACCTCTGTAAAACAAAAGACAGATGGGGCTTCCAGAGTGGTATCACTGCACAGTCAAATAATTGATTGATGTTTGGGGTATGGTATGTTGCCTGTTGTAGTAATCATTGAGTACATTCTCTGAAAATAAGCCAGTCTTAACTTAATTTTGTTTTTTACCACGTTAAGAAAGACTAGAAATTGTTCAAAAAAGCAAGCCTTAGTTTGATGAGGTTAATATTCTTAAGCTACCTCTTTAATAACAGAAATAAAGATTCAAATTTCTCTATCCATAGATAAGAAAGGGAGTCTAGGAGGATTTAGCCTTTAACAGAGACTGAAGTTAGACTCTACTTACAAGTCTCCTCTACAACAAGGTCTTCTCCCATCACCCAGGATTTCACTACTTTTGAGCCTTTTCACCATGAGGGACTGCAGTAGTAATTATAATTTTGAGTGGAGTAGAAGCAAGCCATTGATCAAAATTTCATGCTGAAACATCCCTGAAATAAGTCCTTGTTACAAAAGCCAAATAAGAATATTTTCTCCAGAAGTTCAATTTATGTATGTCCTTATTAGATGTTAGACATGGGAGATACTAGTGTATTTTATGTTTGCCTTTATGTATGCACTAGACAAAGTTTCAGATTTGGTCTCAAATAGCAGAAAACTGTTATTTGATATTTGATTCCTTAACTGCAGTTAGCTCTATGTATATTTAATACAATGTTTAGTCTCATGTTGGATAAAATCACTCAAAGAAGCACTTGGCAAGACCAGCATTTATTCTTGGCATAGCTGCCCCTCTTACTTTTCCACTGAATCTTAAATACCAAGAAAAACCCTTCGCTGACTTCAGTTCTGGCATATATTTTATGCCAAAACTTTGCATGTGGACATCTTCATTTGTCCTGGTATTAATAATGGATTTTCATTGTTTGATCAACAGCAGGAATTGTCACAAAGCAAATTATTCACTTTACTAGAAATACAATCTCTTAATTAAAATATCTTCCATTAACTACTTGTGCATCTAGGGTAATCTACACCAAGTACTCATTCAAAGAAGGAATTTCATACAGACATTTCTCTAGAGCTTATTCAGCACTTCAGCTCTTACACATCTGTTCATAACTCTCTCACATCACTGAAATTCAAGTAGAGACTTAAAGCTATTTTCATTTCAGAGCTTTTCTGAAAAAGAATGCCTCTGAAATTATTTATAAAATTATACCCAAATTTCAATATTTGGCTATGATACAAGGTTAACTGATCAAAAATGTGACAACAAATGAACAAATTAACCAACAGTTCATTCATTTCTGAGTCTAAAATTTAGTACCCCAAAAAAATGGAATGAACACAAATGAGTATTTTATGTTCTGTTTATCCTTGTAATAACTGCAGGATCTTCCATGTCAGAAAGATGAAAAGGCCTTCAATTCCTACTTTTTCATTTTGTTTTGCTTTGGTTTTTGTGGTACGTTTAATCCAAAGTTACTGTTCAAGATACAACACAAGTATTGGGTCTAATTGTTAAGTGACAAGCACATTTCATGTTTGCATTAATAAATGAAGTTTTGAAAACAAGAACTTCAACAGAGATATAGCCTTTGAAGGGGCTGACCAGTGTGTAATTCCATCTGATAGAAAACTTTACATTGTCACTGTAAGTAAAAGTTTCCTATTTCAACCAAAATACTGTACATTAGACGCTGTTTAACCCGCAACTTTCAGAATAACAGGATGTATCAATGTTCTTACTTTACTAAAATGAGAAATGTGTAATACTGTCTTCTTTGCAGAATCTTTAACAATTAGACAGGTGAACCTACCAAATTTATCTGAACTATTTGCAGTTTAAATTGCTGATTGCCCTCTCCTATGCCAATTCCTGGAAAATTGTTTTGGAATTCCTTAGAAAATTGTTCTGAATTACTTAAGTAACCTTGAATCTGATGCAGACACAAGTTTTAGACACTTGTGTTTTCAAACTGTATCCAATACAGTCAAATGTAATGTGTTTTTAGAGCACTTACGTGTTCACTTACCTCATACCAAATCCTTTGTTAGTAAAACTGGAACAGTTCTATATCAAAGAAACAATATACCTGATAAGGCTCATCTTTCTCTTTTCTGACTCTACAGGAAATTTATCTATTTTTCATCTTATTTTTGAAATTCAGCTATGATCTCACTTTCTTATCTATGAAAAAGTAAATGCTACAGAGTGAAAGAATAACTTCCAAAGAAGACCCTTTCACTTTCTTATGTGCCCATGTAATTGTAGGAGTAGAGAAAGTATTCTGTTAAAATCATTCCTTTAGAAAACTATGGCCTACTCCCAAACCTGGAAGTATATAATTTCTTTTTTTTATATATAAAATTATTTTTTATAGTATTGGCGCAGTTTCATGATGAGCAGAAATTTACACAAGGCTATGAGTAAGCAGATAAAAGAATGGGTTGGCTCAGACACTTCTGACTCAGTCCAGCTCTGTGGACAAAATGGTTTTCTTTCAAAAAATGAACAATTCTAACAATACTTAGTAATCTTATTTCTATCTCCAAACTAATAACCCCAGCTACTATAAACAGCAACTTCTAAGGAAAGTAGATACTACTGAAAATTGTTTTGATTTCAACAGATTGTTCATTAACAGTCATCTACAGTCATCTATTACTTAGGCAATGGATAAAATATTAAATTCCACACACAAACTCTTTAACTCACACCTTCATATTTTAAAGAATATTTTTAAGTGGTAGAAAAAAGTTCAAGTGTTGTGGAGAAAATGGTAAAGAAAATAAGTTGTAACCTGAAAAGAACATTCCTAATTATCATTGATAGTTTTATGGTACTATATAAAATGCACCTGAATTACACTAGAGAGATTTTTCTTCAGATTTACATTAAATATACTGAAGTTTTCTTTTGACACGGACCCATCAAAATGACTGGATAAAAGCTTCTACTATTACAATGAATTTTTAATAGCTTTTTTTTTTGGTAACTCTTCATTGATTACTTCAGGTTAGATGAAAGCTAATAAGGACATCTATTTTAGGTTAACATAGCAAATTTAAAGTGAATGTACTCCATACCTTGAAATTGCTGTAGTCAAGAAAGATGTAATAAATTGTTTCTGCAACCCCTGAATTCCTGAATTACTAGTCAACAGGTCTTCCATGAAAAAACTTTCCTACGTATTTCAAGTTTTATGTTTCTTTCCATTGAAGTTTCCAGCCTTTCACAGACATATTTAGTTTGGCAGGAAGAATCTGGTGACTCATAGACTAAAGAGATTTGAGAGCAAGCTACTGAAAATGTATCTAATTTCTTCTTGTGTAATTTGGGAGCAAGCTACTGATAGTATGTCTAATTTTCCTAGTTTAATCAAATGTATTATTGGCAAATACATGTCCTGAATAAAAGCCATGTTTATTCCTGAAATATATAGCTAATATTAAACCCAAAAAATACCATCCATATTTGCTTTTAGAACACTTATGTTTTTACTAATTGTTTCTGGCACTATACTCTATATCAATGGGTGCTGCATGGAAAAAGATTTATTACTAAAATCATTTGCATTATGACCCTATTTACATTTTCAAATTCAGAAATATAAGCTTTTTCTTAGTGATTTTTTAAGGGAGAATAAAGGCGTAGGAAGAATTGGTGATATTATTCCTCTGTGATTCATCTGGAGAAGAACAGATATATTAAAAAGGCTCTCATATTTATTTTATGTTGATGATTCTAGGCTGCTTATGCCTCTTTTCAGACAAAAGTCTTTTAAATTAAGTTCTTTCTAGCCAGACAAACTGTGTCAAATATATCATTTTCATTTATTCACAGACAGATCGAAACTTTCTGAAGGATTAAGAGTTAAAAAAGCTTGATCCAACCTGTGAGAAGATTCTTCACATTCTCTCCATCTACACTCAGTCTCTTAAATGAGATCTTGTAGTTAGGAGCTTACCAAGCTCATTTTACTATCAGTGAAAGGAGTCAGAAGATTTCAGAGCTCTCTGTAAGTTGTAGATATGCCATAGAACAAACCTTTCCTTCTCCTCAAAGCTAACTAAGGAAGCTATGGCAGCTGCAAGCTTAAGTTAGTTGAATAAGAACTCTCCATTAAGACCTAAATTTGGATGTAGTTAATCTATTTAAATACATATGTATAAGTGAACTCCAAGATGGAGATAAACATGCACTCATAAGGACCATACATAAGGGATGTTGCTTCAGGCTTGAGTTGCCCTTTGTCCTTTCTCTGCCTCAAGTTTTCCCATAATAGATATGTTTAATACATTCTGCACAGGACAGGTGTCAGGCTTCTACTTAGGAAGCACTCTAGGTACCCTGTAAGAGTTAAATAAGAGTGGTGTTGATAATGAAAAATATGCTGTTATTATATTTCCTATTAAAAAAAAATAAAACCCTGTAAGCAGCATTTTATCTGCAATCTATAAGCAATAATTTTATTGCTGCAGTTACCAAGGTCTAATAAAATAGCACTTTCCCTTCATTATAGGGTTAGTGCCAGGACTAGCCATTAACTTTTGTTCTGTAGCCTTTAGCTTAGTTGTATGCGTAACAGTCTGTTGAAAAACATTCAAGTAGGAATTTGTATTCAATTCAATCTACTATTTACTCTGAAACTCAAAAAGAATGGCTTCTTATGTCTCTGTTATTTATCCATATCAAATATTGTTGTTAAGTGAACTGCTGATGATTACTCATGTAGGAACTGGATTTTTCTTACTGTGAGCGATTTTCTGGAAAATGAGTACAACTGTAGCTAACGTAGTAAGATTTGAGTAAAGCTCAAGATCTCTAGTGGAAAGATGCACATTTTGCATGTGTTGTGAGAACAGGTGATCTTAAAGGTCTTTCCAATATTAATGATTCTTCAAAAAATAAGTAATACTCCTTCGTATTTTGTTCCTTGCATAATGAGACAAGGTGCACTTATCCATGCAACAAATAATGAAGAAATTTTTTATACTGCTATTCACAATTATACATTCCTAGCCCTATGAATATGCATGGTCCAGCAGTTTTCTAAGACAAAGAGACAGTAATAATATTGCAAACCTAGAGTGTTATCTAAACACAAAAATTGTGCCTCATTAAAGAAGCAATTTCTCAACTGAAATATACGAAGTACAGCGATGGAGGATGATACCAGAATCATGATCAAGTACAGTTTTGAGATACTCAGTGATAAATCAGGCAGTTTGAAGATTTAATTCATAACTATTTATTATGTTTTACAATCAGCTATAAAAGCAAATACTTAACTGAAATAAATAAGAACACTTCATGAAGTAGTTAGCCATTCACTGAGTCGAATCTACAGCCCAGTGCTTTCTCACTTGAGTTTCTCCCTTCATTCAAGATGATACAGAAGTTATATTGGACCACTCCAAAGATAGATGCATCCCATGACCTTTAAAATGATGACTTTGCAGGAAACAGATAAAATTTCCACATCAGCTAGGAGGGTAAGAATTAGGCTTTAGGTTGTTTGGATTTTGACAGACTGCTAAGGTGAATTATTTTAAAGCAGTCAGAGAACTGCATAAAGACCAAACAAACAAACAAATAGAAACCAGAGGGGTTATGCATTGTATCGTAGCCAGTTTGCTGACTTGAGGGAAAGCGGGTAGAAATGAGAGCTGTGTTTGTTTCTATACGTTCTCTGATTTGGAGAAGTTGATCCTCAAAGTAGAAAAAGAAAAAATAGCCAAGAACCTTAAGACACAAGCAAATATTTTTCTTTCATTTTGTTTTGTTTTGTTTTAGTATGTGATGCTAAATAATCCAGGCTGGCCTTGTTCAGGAGTTTCTTCACTTTACAATTCACTATTAGGAATCAATGGACTCGTGATTATCTGCTAGTTGGCTTTGGCTCAATGCAGTGAGGATACTGTGAGTTAATTTGAGAAATTAAATCTATGTTCACCTAAGAAAATAGTAATCATTGATTTTCCTAGGACTTCTGCTCATCAACATCATTGGACCAGAAAAAATTTCCCTTGAATAGATTCCCACAGGTTTCTAACCAGTCATCTGTTTTTTCTAAGAACTACCAACTGAAATCTTGATATTTTTACCCCTTTATCATAAATATAGAAAATAGAACTTCTATTTTGCAAACAATAGATACTTCTTGGGCCTGATTAGAAAAGGGAAAATACACATTAGGAAACCAATCATTTTAACATTCAGCAATTACATTACAAATCAACCTGAGAGTTTTGTAGTGTAATTTTAAAGTTTATCTACCACTTGTGCTTAATGTAAACTATTAAGAGTACCAGTTATTTCAGGTGTTTGTTGAAATGCCTGAACTGTTCTAAGTTTTGTGGCATCTAAAAGACCGAGATCTAACTTGTTTGAAATGTTGATCTATTTTCAAAATAGGGTATAAGTCTCTTTAAAAGTTAGTGAGATTTTGGAAGGTTCCTAAAGGCATTTGTAGCAGGTATACAAAGTTTAATTGGTGTTAAAGAGGAAGATGGATATTCAAGAGACTTTCAGAAGCTAGCATGCATCTAAATTTCCACTGAGATAAATGATAGATGTTCCTAGACCATTTTTTAGAACCCTTCTTGGCAAATACCTGTGGTTTTAGGCACTTCAGTGATTTTGGAAACAGGAGTCAGGTTCCTTCGCTACTTGTCTTAGTTCAGCTGTGGAACTTACTGAATGCTGGTGAAAAAGCTACCACTATCAAAAGCCCTTTAAAATAAGAGTTGGCATAATGACTTAGCTTCCTCTCTGACGTGAAACATACTAATACGCTTAGTATGAAATCTTCTTATTCTAGCATAAGTATGCGAGGCAAGGGATGAAAGCTAATAATTTCCCAAGTGAGCTAAAAATAATGAAGGCTGAATTTGAATAAGTATTCAAAAGAGGCATTCTGGAACAGACAGTGGTTAATAAGGGCTACAAATTCTACCTTTCTATTAACTTTGTTTGCAAGATGCCAAGGCCTGCATGTGGATCACAAACATTATAGTAGGATGAAGACTGAACATGAGGAAAGTATAATCATTGCAGGAAGTCTAAGACAATTCATATTTTATTGTTTGAATTATCTTATAAACTGATAACTGTAATTAAAAATCTCTCAACATTCTTTAGGAGTTACGTTCACATGAGGTCTTCTTTTGAAATTCCATGTATTCGTCATTTTCCAATGAAATGAGAATACATGACAGCATCTAAATTTACTACAATAATTTTATATATACTGTAGTATCTGGAATAAGACAATACACTGGGTTTATTTTCAAGTATTAGTTTATGTAACTACAAATACTGTAAGAGTATATGAATTCACTGTATTTTTAAATATGTGCAGTAGCTAAACAGAAGAGCTTAAGGAAAAAGCTAGTGACAAAAACTGTGGTCCTTTAAGTCCCTTAAAATCTGGAAATATTAGCATTAATTTTCTCACTTCACGTGGTCAGTGGCCAATTAATTTTAATGTTAATTTTTTAATAAAAATTGTGTTTGTAGATACACAGGAATGCATGCTTCTTTGGAAAAGGAATAAACCAGTCTAATATTTACTTTTCATTATTTAATAGATGTTCTCATACCCTATTGATTTCCAAGATCCAAATGCTACAGACAAAAAGAATTAATATTTTTATCATAAACTCTCATGGAGTGCTCATCAAATAAGTATTTGTTTGTTATGCTCGCATAAACGCTTCGCACTCTACAACTTTTCAGAAAATTATTTGTTTCTGTGAGCACTTGTAAAGCTTTTTGACCTATTAATTGTATTCCCAAATGGAGATGGCAAAAATTCATTCAGTAGCTTTTAAGTTTCTGCTCATGCTTTGTATATTCAAAGGAGAATGTAAATGTCATTGAAATTAACTTAGAAAGACAGTCAAGTAGTATTGTTCCTTTTTACAGGGGAAGTGTACCCTATTCTACTTGAACTAACAAAACACTTTTGACAAGAGACTTACGAAAGCTACCTAAGCTTCCTCTCCTTTTCTTCAAAACTAAGCATCCTTCCAAAGCATTATTACCCTCTTCTGTTGCCATTGCGGCAACAGAAATTACCTCATTCCTGTGAGCTGCACAAATTCCAGAGCAGCTGCTATGCATCAGCAAAGCACTGACCAGGAATAATTTTCATTGCCAAGTGGCTGGTGGTAAACAGAATTCAGTGCAGAATCATCTAAAACTGTAATTGATTGAAGTCTCTTGGTCCAGAGAGAGATCTCATTTTAGATGAATACATTTAAAATGAGAGAATATAAAACCTTTGCGGCTGATGTAGGAGCTGAAGCAAGTTGGTACAGAAAAGGGCTATGGTTGTTTGCAAAAATTCATAGTGTGGAAACACCTCTCAGAGTTACGAGCTAAGCCTTTAGCTGGAATAAGTAACTTCCTGTCTCCAGTAATGACAACATAAATTAGGCTTATCCACTCATGGCTAGTATTCTGAAACTACCAAAAGGATGGGAATTCATTCAAGTAATTTTACAGTGTGAATGTCAGCAGAGACCACCAGAGCAGTTCTCACCAGCTACTATATGGATAAGATGTTTTTCACATAGCAAACTGCTGCCAACTGACAGTAGTCTGACTTAAAATATTCCACAATATGTGACGAATTGTTTTTTCTTCCTGCTTCCCCCACACTTTATCACCAGTACTGTAAACAACACTAAGAAAACTGTTTGTTCTGAACAACTTAAACAGGTAAATTTGATTTTGTTGGTTAAGTCCATTGAAACTGTCTTTAGCTGGGCTTCGTCAGACGAAAGAGTGTGTCATTTCTGTACTGCCAATTTTACTGGCTTCCTATAGTCTCAAAATATAGATAGATCAATAGGAAAATTTAGGCATAATTTTATACCAACAGCAGACTGTTTTCTTACTGAAACAGCTATAATCACAGAAAAATTCTGGCTGAAATAGGCAGCTGAAATCTGTATGTCCCATTGTTCTTATTTTGAGTCAATACAGAAAATCGTTTCTTTGGACCACTTCTACCTATATAGTTTCCATTATATACACATGCCATGTTGAAAGCAGAGTAATAATATTCTTTTAAACTACTGCTTTGAATTCATTTTAGATGCATTTAAACTACTGTCATTCAGCTGCTGGCCACTTGATTTCAGTGCAGCCAGTGAAAAAGCATGCAATTCAATGACCCCAAGTTCACTGAGATTACTGGAAAACCAAAACAAGGGTTTGGAAGTCCAGTGCTTTCACGCATAAAGAAATACATTAAATACTTCAAAAGATATAAAATTCTTAGAACTGTTGGACAGGCTTCTGTGTGTGAACTTTCCTGTCCAAGCAACATTGCTAAATACCGTGACTCCAATCAGAATGCTGACATAATGTTGTTGTGTAATTCATAACCTCATAACTCTGTCACTTTTTAAAATGCTTCATATATACATTCAGCAGCTTAAAATCTCAACTGTCAGATATTAAATAACGGGCAGTTCAGGATGTTTCTTTTGAAATATGAGTTCTTTAGATTTTTTAGAAGGGAGAAAAAATGTAAAGCTTGGTTAGCCAGTGTTAACATTGGAAGTCTAAACTCAGACAACAGACAGGAATCACCAATTGGAAGGAGAGCTAATCCGAACCATTTGATGGACAGCAATAAACTTGAACTTCTACAATAAAACTGGGATAAAGTGCACCTAAATGCACATAGTAACAAATACCATCAAGATCCTATAGGGCTGAGTAAAAGGTGTGAGTAAACAGCCAAGTTAACATTGTAGAGGTTAGGCTCAACAACAGCAAGCAATGGAGAACGAATGCTCAGAATGTAATCTTCATCTCCTTTTCTTCAAAACTAAGCACCTTTCCAAAGAATCATTAGGCTCTTTTGCTGCCATTGCAGAAATTACCTCATTCCCGAGAGCTGCACAAATTCCAGAGCTGCTGCTGTGCATCAGCAAAGCACTAACCAGGAATAGCTTTCATTGCCAAGTGGCTGGTGATAAAAAGAACTCAGTGCTGCCAGGTATTTTAAAAGAAATAAAGTGTATTCTTTGCTTCAATTGTCATATGACAGGGACTATCTGGTGCTATCCATAACCCATCCTTCTAGAATATCAGTGTAGCACTTCAGAGGCACTGTGTTGATCTAACTGAACCTATGAGATCACAGTCATCTATAAAGGTGATATGTAGACATTGATGATTCACTGAGGAGGCCACTAACAACATCTTTCTCTGTCACACATACGAATACAAAATAATATAAAATAAAGATTTACTAAACCACTTATGCTCCATATTCAGTATAATTGGAGGCTTTCACAAGGTAAGGAATCACATGTCCTTTATGAAACTATCATCTGGGACAGACTGAATTATAGATCCTTCTGTATGAACAAAAACACCTGGATATCTATGGTAACAAAAAAATACCATCTGATCTTTCAGCACTTAGCTACTACTATTCAAGGGCATAAGATTTCTGGACATGGATTATTTTCAGTATCAAACTCACTTTCACTTGATTTCTTTGTATGCTGCATAAAACAATCCTGTTACAATCCAATTTCTCATATTCACATTCACAGAGAATTTATTTATTGGTTTTGCAGCCATGAAAAGAAGCAGTGAGATGCTGAAATGTGTGAGTCCAGTAGTACAAAATTATGGTTTACACAGTCTCTTTCTTTGTAATCCATGAATGGAATTCTGAATACTAGAATCCTAGCATAGGTGCAAATTATCACCTCTTATATTTCAAAGCACTGATCAAACACGCTTCAAACAGACAGAAAAAAAGCAGCTGGGAGGGCTATGACTATTTCTAGCTCTAACACTATCTAACTGAAATGACCTCGACCAAACCATTTTATCTGTATTTGTCTTACTTTCACCATGTGTGAAAATGAGGCAATGATGTTTATTCACCTTTTAAACGTTTTTAAAATTCACTGATTAAGGTCACCATTCAAATCCATCCAAACACTGCTTTTTAGAAGCTCACCCATATGTAACTCAACCACTGGGAAAGTTACAATTTTAAGCAAAATAACACATTGCAGTAAACATAATAAATTGCAAGTAGCAGTTTCTCAGACATAGAACTAACAGTTCAGTAAGTACAGTAAAAATGCACTTGTTTTCATAGCGGTAAAAATTGGCTACTATTTACAAGCTAGAAGTTAATACATGCCACATTACTGCAGAGAACCCCTGAAATCTTTTCTAAGCAATACTTCAACAGTTATATAAAACATAATGGCTAGTAGATTGTACAAGCAGGCCCCACAGTCTACTGCAAGTATATGGCACAGGGTTCAGAGGTTACATGAGACCAACTTTCCTAGCCAAACAAGTAAAATCATAACACTTGCAGGCACTGAAACACTTTTCCTTAGACTTCAGTAGAAGCAGATGTGAGGCTGACTACACACTGAATAAAAAGAGAATATAAAAAAGAAAATAGCTGTAAAAAAACATAAGCTCAGTTTGCAATTTATCTGGAGTCATTCTTTCACCTCAACACTGGCTTTCTAGTATTGCCATCTTCTACTGAAGATCAGTGCAAGTCTTCAAATAATCAGGAGTTCATTTTTTCATGTGTGCTTCAGATTGCTCTGCTAAGCAAACTGGTGCAATATTTTGATCTTCATTTTGCTTTGGGGTTTAAGTTCTGAGTCATCATCATTTATTTTTCTCCAAGCCTTCAGTTTGTGTTTTCTGTTTTTCTTCCTGGATGTGTCATAACAACTGAATTGTACCACCCCAGTAAAACGGTAAAGCCCAGCAGACATCTGCCAGTGACAAAATACTGCGCTCTCACTCTGATTCCCCACACATTCCACTCTTCACAAAACTTTTCTCGCATCCTCTCAGTAAAGTGGTACAGCCTAGTAAGCAATTTCTTTTCACTCTGCACAACATTCTGCCAACACTAACACAGAGATGAAGCAATAAATCAAGAGTTACCTCAGAGAAGAGGCTACTTGCCTTACATGTTCTTTTTCTAGCCCAGTTTTTATCAATATTCCCAACAGGTTAACCTCCCCGAAGTCAGTGACTTCCCTGTAGGTAGGCTATCTGCTAGTTCTGGGTCAACACTGTGTTAATTAACTTTGGAGGTATTATTTTTTTTTCAGAATTGCAAAGTAATTTTGATTTGGGAAAATCAATTGAGAGACATTATACTCTTTCCAATTCAATAGAAACTGTTCAAAAGCTTCCAATATTTGTGAAGACAAGACTGATGGAAAAAAAAAAAATCTCTGAGTTTGGAAATCTGCATTTTTAATTTACAAGACTCGGTACTGTGGTATATTTATTTTAAATGCAGTCATTATACATCAGAATTTCATGCAGAAGAAACAGAGGTGAGAATGAGTAGTTACAGAAAAGCACTAAAACCAAGGGAGAAAATGTTTCATCTCAAAAGTGGTAAAAATGATGGATCAAAAGAAAACATAATTTAAGGTAGAGGGGACTTTAAAAGTTACTATTAAAGATCTGTATTTGGCAGCTACCTTACCTGAACTAGGACTTTGATTCCTTTGAGGGTGAATCATGTTTGAACCAGGTTTCAAGGACAGTTCTTCTCTCACAAGCGCACAGCACTTGAAATTGCATCCAATTTTTTCTTACGAGATCAGGGTTGGGCAGTGATTGCACCGTGTGCTAGCAATTGCATGTGGGTGGATAGCTATATAAGTATCAGTCCTGAAGTCCTGATTAGCTCAGACTGTGAAGCACACTGCTAGGGAGCTCTTTTGAAGTACTCACTCCAGTCCACCTAACCACAAAGTAGCCACATCGTGCTTAACTTCAATCTCAGCAAAGACAAGGAAAGAATGTTTTAAGAGAAATCCTCCCCTTAACAACCAGATGGGGAAAAGCCAGTATCGGAAGACTGCTTCAGTTACGGCAGCAGAAAAAATGACAGCAGCCATTCTAAGAAAAAGAAGAGTTGCCTGATGACAACTTCTAAAGATTATCACATGAAAGGTATAAAAATTGTGACAGCCTAGCTCTTTGGAAATTTGAACTGATAAATACTTAACCCTGGATTGATACTTAGATCTACTTCTACTGATAAGATTCAGAACCTTGGAAGTTTGAAATTTTCATTTCAGGGAAGCAGAAAGATTACACAACAAGACATCCATTAAGTTAAGAGAAAGTTAATTTTTCTTTGGGACATTCTTCTACTCTTATTGTCAGAAACTATCCAGTTGTTTTATTTGCATCTTTCTTTCTCCCACCCTTTAAACGAAGAAAAACAAAAACCTATCAAAAAGAGTTACAATGCAAAACACCTGGAATGCAGACATTTAGGTGTGGTTAAACTATAACAAATTTAAGTCAGAGATTAATATTAGAAAGTGTCAGGCAATCTAAAGTTTAGGTGTTGCTGCCTGCTCCAGCTATTAGCATCACTGTCAATATTGTGGTGCCAAACAACCATAATTTATGTGCGTGATTAACAGACATTTGTTTTGCTGCTCAGTTGTTTATAGTGTTGCAGGGTATTTAGTTTGCTTTTGTAAAAGTATTTAATTTTCAAACACTTACATACACTGCTTGCAACAAGGCAGTATGAATTGTTCTTTAGGGATTGGGCTGCCCCTCACTGATTCAAGCTTGAGCTTTACCAGATGCCATATCCAGAAGAGCTAATCCTTGTTTTTTCTTCTGCTACATTCACTAAGTATGATTTTTACATAATTGTACCAGAGCACTGAGAATAATGGACGAATGGTTCATGTAGAATTCTGGAAATATTTCAGCAGTGTTTGTGAGGCAGTGAATCAAAATGAGTCTGAGCAAGACTGGGACATGGTGCAACAATGTTTAGTTTCTTTGGAACATAAGGAAAGAGCAAGTATTCTATCAGAGATATTTTATCATTCATTTTTTCATTCATTCAGCCAGTATGGTGTCTGATGTGAAAATGTACAATGTGAAATAATAAATTAAGAACATCTGTTCTATTAGGAAACAAATGTATTACTCAATAATTATTACCAGTTTCAACACTGAAATGTTAACAGTATGTATGATTTTTTAAAGGCTTCACTTCTTAGCCATTTAACAGGGTATTGGTTTGAAACACTGTAATTGCCAGATGCAATACAGTGGTAGAGAAACACTACTAACAGGGAGCATTATTTATCCTTAGATCACCCCTCTGCTGTTCTCTCAAACCAAGAAGAAATGATTTCTGAATTACCCAATGATCTTGCAAGATAAACATTGAAATTTATTAGATCTAGAAATAATTACATTAAAAAGAGCATTATATTTTTTAATTCTAGTGCTAAGAACATAAACCTTTCCTAAGTCCTACTTATCAGTACAATGACGTCATCCTGGAGTAGGGAATAGGATAATCTTCCTTGTTGCTGTGTTACTGAAGAATGGCAAGGAGTTCTGATGAATATCCTGCTCACTGTGCATATATGTTTAATTACAGCCACTCCTCACATTTACACTGGATGGAACAAACTGTAGATTTTAAAAGCCATATATTGTTTTCAGTATTTCTCGTATCTTTTCTCCCTATAGTACTGCAACATGTTCCAAGCAGTTTTCAGTGCTTCCTCTCTGCTCTTTGCCTTCACTCCACCAGCTGTCACTCCAGTGACATTTCCAAAGCATGAAGCTAACAAAGAGCAGGGTAGAGCTTAACTGCTTAAGCTGTGGAGATCAGTAGTGGTATTTTAAAATATCAACAGAACTCTGTGTATTGGGAGTAATTTCTGATATCATTACTTCAATAGGCAGCAGTGTTTATTTACCACACAAGCAGTTGCGCAGAATATGTCTTGGTTGTTTTAGAAACTCTTAAAAGGTTACTGAACTATAGTACACAGACATCTGATGATTATCTATCATGCTTAATTTAAAACAGAAATTAAGAAAGTCTAGCCTGATTAATACTGAGAAATTTCTGCACAGACAATTAAGAAGCTATTAATAATGTAGAAAGGAGGCCAAAGTACAGAAGAGATATTTGATAAGTGTTACTTCCTGATTTGCACATATTCTCTACCAACGTAGTTAAAGCTATTAAAGGCAGCACCTGTCACCTGGGGTATTCTCAGCAGATGCTGTGTAGCTGCTAGTCTGCACGCAGAGAAATACAGACAAGCAAAGAGACTCGTGCAGGCCAATACTATGCAGCTATTTCCCATGTCAAACTTTGGTTTATGCTTTGCATACTAAGATTAGGAAAAAAAAAACAACAAAGCTGATGTTTATGTTGATTGTTTTTCATTGTCACTAATTCTAAATGAGGGATATGTTAAATGTATCTGATCTACAAAAAATATTGCTCTTAAGTTGTACAGAGATAACTATGCAAAAGTTTATTTTTATGTTTTTAATCTTTAGAGTGATCACAGTTGACTTTATGACAGTTTTATGATACTGAATGGAAAGCAAAAACAATTATAAAGTTTTAATTGATAACAACTTTTTTAATGACATGCTGTCTAACTGCTGGAGGCATAAACAAAGGATACCTAGAATGCTGGAATGAATTTAGGAAATTCATTAGAAAAGTTATTAAGTGACATTACAAAGAAGAGAAGAGGTATTGTATAAGAAGCATATGCAAATGACAGATGAGGGAAGACTGCAAATAATTAAGCAAAATCACAAGCTATGTAGTTTAGACAATCATTTAGAAGATAAGAAGAGAAAACAGACTCATTTTAGGCAAATTGACTTCATTTCACTTGCTATTATGATTTCATCCTGGATGCTAACCTGAAACTTTTCTGAATTTCACTAAGGAGGAGACTGAGATCTGCAGAATTAGTGTCATCCCAGATAAGACCCTCCAGCTGGAAACCTCACATGATCGGCCACTCTCACTAAACTTGCTGAACTTCTCTAGCCAGGCTGTACAGTCTCCTCAGTTTATTTCGGCACCTCCTTTTTTGGCTAGCAAAAAGGAGTTCAGAGGAATGCAAAATGAAAAACAAGGGGAAAAATTTAATCCAACTTTCCCAAACCACAGAAAACTTTCATTTGGTGTATATTTTGACCAAAGTTTCAGTGAGAGCAATGAACGTATTTTATCCAAAAATTACTCTGAATGGAAGGAACTCTGAGCAGTTTTGATACATATCTGGTAGAGAAACACCATGCTGTCAGCATCTGCATCTTATACACTCTTTAAGTGTATAAATGCTAATAGTGCAGAAGATTGCATGTATAATCACAAAACTGAATTTGATTATTCCACTTAATTATGAAATTCGGGTGCCTAAGAATAAGGTTACTTGAATATGTTATAAAAAATACTTTCTAACTCTGTATCTGTGATAGTTGAAAATTACTTAATATTTCCTGGATGTAAGCCCATTCCTTTGGTTGTATGAAATTATATAGAAGAAGCAAATATATATATTGCAAGGAGTACAATTTCTGTTGTGGAACTATTGTTTTTTAGCTATTCAATTTGGTTTATATATATCAGCATCAGATATAATTGTAGAGTTATCTACAATTCACTACATAAGAGCAGTTGTATGAAAAGTTCAGTGATCTTATTAAGACAAATACCTACACGGTAAGACTGAAGACCACTTTCCTGTCTACAGCTTGATCTTAATGTCAAGTTTGAGTACTAGAATATTAATTTCAAATACAACTAATAGCTTGTAGCTATAGAATAGGTAAAGTCTCACAACACAAATATTTGAAAAGACCTTAATACTTATGCCTACGTCAAAGAAACTTGTTCAGACACAACTTGGATTCTACACTTTCGGAGAATCAAAAACTTTTTAAAAAATCTTTCAGATTTTGAGATTTACTATTGTTTCAAGGAACTGTAGGTGTTGAAGGCAGGAGATTTAAAAATGGTCATGATTTATAATGACCAATACAGAGACTACAGGAATTCTTTAGAAATATACTTCAAAAGAATTACTTGTTGTTTTTTTTTTTAATTTTCTGTGATACTTCTATACGAGTCCTCCAATGGCCAAATATGTTTAAGGCAAGGTGGTGGTTTTCTGTCTTTTTTTTCATTTTTCCAGAATATCTTTCTTTATTTTTATTTTTATTTTCCATAAACACCATAGCTCCTGAGCAGAAACATATTCAGCCTGATGAAGTGTATCTCATGATGTACAAAGTCACTGGCCAAGATGGGAAGAATGATCTTGTAGACTTAAGCATATCTAAAAGAGTTAACACATACAGCTTACTAAGCTTATGCATTAGTCTACCAAAAAGATAAATTGAGAAGTCTGCAACACTGTAAGCATACTTACTCATCTGACTTCTTTTCTACTGAAGTTGGTTCCTCTGCTAAAATGCTTGTGGATGCACAATGTTATGGCTCAAAAGAAGTCAGAAAGCTTTTAAAAACAGCATGTGGAATTTAGAAGCTAGATCCATTCCAGAAGGAATTAGTGTCAAAAATTGAGTCTTTTTGGATAAGAACTTTGGTATTACCACAGCCTTTTTATACTGATAATATACTTAACCCCAAGGACAAGCAGGGAAACAAAAGCACAGCATGACGGCCACATAAGAGAAGCCACCAGGAAACATCTTTAACTGATGCTGAGGTTTCAAACATTAATCAAGTTTAAACTAGTTGGAAAGGAAATGGTAAAAGAATTCTTGTTACTTAGAAAAAAACTTCTCACTAAATGGAAACAAACTTTTAAGAACTTTGAACTTCCCTGAAAAGGCCATAGAGACTTTGCAAGTGAGAACTTTAAAACATTTACTTAGAAAACTACAATTTCTTTTAGAAACTGTGACTGGAAAGGGCATTGTCAGACTTGTGTAAATAGAATTACTGCATGTTTGTTTCATATATATCTTTGTTGCCTACTAACACTGCTATCTTCAACGCTCCCACAGTAAACATGGTCTTGGTGCATTCTGTCCTGCACTATATTAGTGTTACTTTGATTATGTACGCTCTACAAGTCTTCTGTGGTAAGAAAGTGGGCTGAGTGGTCAAACTGAGTAAGATTAGTTCCACCTCTTGTTCAGTACTAGCTTCTTTTTCTTGTCCCTGTCACCGAAACTTATCTCCCAACCTCCTGTTGGAATTCTATGGAGTATCTATCAAATAGAGATACTACTGGTAGAAAACCAGTGCAAGTGAAAGGTGAATCAAGCACATCACTATATTTTAGCTAGATTTAACTAGACTTGGTTTCCAGACACAATTTGCTGTCCCTTTCACTCCATTGACTTCATTCTCAATCCCTAATTGCTATGTGATCAGCTGGAAGTTTTACTTTTTCCTTTATCTTCTTAGACAAACTTAGCAGGAGCATCATGACCTCAAAGGAATGTTTGCTTTCCAGATTAGATTTTTTTATGCCCTACTAACTTAAATGTAAAGTTAACAGAACACAGGCATATAGCTAAGATATTGGCCAAATGTGCTTATGTTGATGTTAGTTCAATTCCTATCAATGTCATAGCCTTCTGCTCTGCAAATAATTGATAGCTGAATCACATAAATGTTACTGAAACTATGTATCATCTTTCTCTGCAAAGAGCTCACTTAATTTAGGATAAAGTTCTGTTTAACATCTGTGAAGATAAAATAATCTGACTTCTAAGTTTTTCTATCTTAATTCCCCTCCAGAATGCAGTGGTAAATTTGTCCTGGCCATTAGAGATTTTGTAAGTCAATCTTAACAAATAAAACTACACTAATAGTCCAAAAGTAGCAGAAAATCAAAAATAACTTTTCTGGAATATATTTTACATTCAAAATACTGTTTGTAAGAAAGATATATGCTGGACTTTAACTGAAAGCATTAACGTAGTTTTACAATTACTTAATCTTTTTAAAATAACATGTTTCTGACTTCTAGAGAAAGGTCAAATAACTGAGACTCTAAACAGAATTACTGCACAGGTGCAATGCTGCATCTTGTTCATTTCTTTTTCTCCGCACAGAACAGTATACAAGGTTGGATGTTGCTGACAAAGGCTTTGGTGTTTCTTATGAATCAGAGCCTATAGCTCTGTAACACATTGCATAATAGAGAAAAGGCACTGAAGTCAATTGTATTAGTCAAATGCAAACCCAATGTGAGTGAGAAGTAAGTCATGCACTTGCTGATATCTTCTTTCTCTCTCCTTTCTCTTGTTGCATTTGTTTCTAATGAGGGAAGGAAACTTGCTGACATATTTCTCTGTAATAGACTGGATGACAGCAGCCTGCTCCTAATTGCTTACACCCTATAAGGAATGCTGCCAATAGGTAGCACACAACAATAATTACACACATGGATCACGTGAGAGATATGAGAGTACATGCTCAGTTTCATTGTTATGCAACAGCCACTCAAACTTTCTGCTTCTAAATAGGTAATGCAGCAATAATAGTCATAATTGATAGTCATTTTTTGTTTCCTTACACTTCTCAGAATACATTTGAGTACCTTGATAAAAACCTGACTACACACTGCAAGATGTTGTATTTCTTGTTGTGTAATCAGAGGCATTAACTCTGAGAAGCAGCCAATCTGCTTCATATTGTACATCAAGATTCTTTTGTTCTTACTTCCTTCAAGGAATCACGTTACATCCACTGCTTGCAAATATTTCCAGATGCCACTGAGATGGTATTTACCCACTAAACTGAAATATTGGAGGACAAATCAAATGCATGTTCATTATTAGCCTGATGCTGAGCCCGCTGAGGGAAATTGAAGTCTTTTAATTGATTTTAATAGATTTTAGATTAGGTTCTATGTAAGTAGGTTCTGGCACGTAATTTATAGTCCTGGAGATGGTTAAAAATTTCCTAGTGACATCAGCAATGCTAGAATTTCATCCAATTATGCTTTTTGCATTTTTATTCATTTGGAAAATCCAAATAAATCAGAGTTTTATATTGGCGAATTTTATACGGTAAGAAGGGTAGGTCATAAAATGATTGATCACCCTCTCACTAGACACAAGGGAAAGCAGTTGTTAATTACTGTGAGAGCATATACAAGAAAAGAAAAGAATGTGTTCTCATTACAGATGGATGACTGTATTACCGCTGTACTCCTGGCTGCACTACAGTGGGAAATATCCAAATGTAACAGTGACCTCCTGGTTTCTAATTATCTTGTCCTAAACCTTGATAAACCTGCCCATTCTTGCAAGAGTGAATTTCTGTCCGGCAAAGCATTTCCCTTGCCAGAGTATATATATTTTTGGCAGCACCTTGCACTTTCCAGCCCTGGAATCTGATGTAAGCTTGTAAATTGTGCTTGGTTGGCAACATTTTCACCCTCTAGAGCACTGAATTGGTGTAAAATAATACACTATATTGTTTCCCACTCTCTCTCCTCATTTTTTTTCCTCAAAAGAATTCTAAATTCTAAAATTTCTACTTCGTATTCCAGCACAGTTTTCACAAAACTGTGGGTCTTTGTCTTTACACATTGCAACTGACTTAGTAACTACTGTGTGAGGCATAATGGCTCTATGGCTCTATCACATGCTTGTACACTTAATGGGCTCTGAAGAAGTAGTTCCATAGTGAGGACAGAGTATAGTTACTGAATATATGTGAGTGTAAATTGCTACCACTGCTGTACTTGGGAAATAAGCATAGGGGAGGATATATACATTATATATATATATATATATATATATATATATATATATAAAATTTAATATGCACTGAAGAACAAATTTACTCCTGAAAGCGTATTTCCAAGGGAAGAAAGAAAAAAAAGAAAACATTATTTCTGTGTGGCAGACTACCCAATAAACATAGATATATTAAATTAAAATAACTTTTTGGATAAATCTACATTTGTAGGCTAACCAACTACACTGAAGTGAAAGTGTTCTTTTCTTCTCCACTTGAAATGTTGAATTCTCATTTTTTTCCTAACTTGAGCTGCTAAATGTTAATTACTCAGGGAAAATTCTCCAAGAAGTCAAAGTCTGATAGATTTCTCTTATAGAACAGTGTTAATTGAGTGCCTATGCTTTTGCTGTCCCAATCGCCTAGTGTTTTAGATGGCAATGTTGTTAACAAGTGAAACCTTCTTGCCTTAGACTGAGTAATTAACACAATCCGATATTCTACATAGCAGTAACTCTCATGCAGTATCTCAATATTAACAAATGTACACACTTTCATAAAGTTCCACTTCTGCATACTGATAAAGCTTATCCTCTATTCTCATGCATATTAAATTAGACTTCAGAGCTAGATCATCTTTTCATTGAGCATTTATAAATGCTAATATATGCTCATTTTGATGAACACAAACAAAAATCAGCCTAAGCATAATTATTTTTTGGCACTAACAAAACACTGAAGGAAAGTGGAAGCTCAATATTAAACACTGTAGCTTCAAAATGCATGCAACCATTATTTACATGAAAATCAGAATGCCTACTTTGCAAAATTTAAATCATAAGGTACTTCTGCTAAGGAACTTTAAGGAAGGTCACAACATTTGTTTTTTGGCTTGTTTATTCATTTGTATATTATCATTTGTTCACAGAATTATCAAAATACAGGCATCTCCTGCTGATTGAACATTGACTCATAATTTTCCAAATACTGATTAGAAATTCCAGAGTATTCCCAGGAAGTATTACTGATATAATACTGAACCATTTATCTAAGATCTTAAGATGAAAAGCAATATGAGCAATCTCTTACTTTGCATATGCATTTATTTATAATATATGTATTATATATATATACATATACACATATATATACATATAATACACAGATACACATAACACGTTTATAACACAGGCCAAGAGGTATGGAGATGCATAATTAAAAATCAGAATGGGTGGTATGCTTTTCAGAACAAATATGGTTCATCATGTTTGATCGTTAAAAATGGAAATAAAAGAGAATGGCTTTGTTGTATAGCAGCCGTGTATCTTTTGTGATTTAGGACAAATCACTCTCAGTGCAAATCATCTTGCTTTATTTAATTACCTAGAAGTTGTATGTGTACCCTGAGAGTAGGTCGGGTAGCTTTATCTATGGTCAAAGAAAGAACACAAGCTCTTACAGACGACAGTTTATTTTGAATAATGCACCGAAACAGACTAAGTCATTCTTCAGACACACCTGCCTGTTGCCTATATTAAACGTGACTTCCAATTTTCCAATAAGGAAGTTAATGAAGATGAATCTCAGATTTTTCATATTTGCCACCAAAATGCAGAGAGCAAACAGAACTCAAGAATACTTCAACTATGAGCTCCCAGCCTAGATCTTGTTCTGTTACTACATTGCAATATAGCAGCATAGACTCTCATTCTTGCTATTCAGGATCCAAAAAACACTCATTGGCTGAACTACTGCTCCACAGTATGCTTACATACATCCAGATAAACACTGGTAAATGAGAAAAAGAGTTTTCTATCCCACCAATTTAAAGAATCACTAATAAATATATAAAAAAAATAAAGCCCAGAAGTGCCATCGGTGTTTCAGAATTGTACAAAACATGTTATCCTGATATTTTATAAGAATCATATCAAGTATCTCAGGTCAAAAATACAACTCACGATCAAAATCACAAGATCAAAGTCCACTAATTTGTTGATAGCCTTTCATATTTCTTTAAATGCTGAAGTTATAGTTGACTAATAGTAAGTTAGGAACATAGCTTTCCATTTTTCTGAATTACAGTCAAAAATAACATCCCTGAATTCTCTTGCAGGGACTGAAAAGACATTGACAAAATACAGAAAATAAGAAGTCACACAAAACCTCAAGAACACATTACTCCAGTTCTTTCTAAAGTCCTCAAACACTGATTTTGTTGTGTTTGTTCTGGGCTGTTTCTCATGTAATTTCCTCCTCTTAATGTTACAACAGTGGATTTTGATTCTCTAAAGAATATCTAGTTAGTTTGACAACTGAAACTTTTACAATCTACCTACACCAGTGATTCTAACACTGAAACTGTCAGTAGAGCAGTAGCATCAATGAAATATTTGTGGGTTGGGAAACAAACAAACAAACAAATCAAACATAAACAAGACCTACTGAATTACTACAGTGGCTTTGCATTGTTTAAAGGGATATGCTGTTAGTACAGAAGCCAGCTGTTTAACTATTGGAAATCTGTAACTTGGCCAGCTTTCAGTGGACTTCAGAATAGTGTGACTAAACTTAGTCTCTGCTTGTAGCACATGGAAAGAAACATTCACATATTTGGTACAGTAGATTAAGTGAGAGCCAAAAATTCTATTAAGTAAACTTTGACCTACACGATATGAAACCTCTTTTGAGCCTTAAACTGACAAAAAAAAAAAAAAAAAAAAAAAAAGGAAAGAAACCTCCAAGGAAATCAGTGTACATCAGCAAAAAGGAATGCCCAGGACTGTTATATGTCCACAGGCAGCACTTTGAAGGTTGAGTAAATATAAGGAACTAATTTGGTAACAGCTGGAGGGGAGCACTGAAATCCTGTCAGAAATATGAGAAAAAATTATATGGGTGCCCAGTATACTTACGCTGCAGGATCAGTCAGAATCTTTATACAATATCATCAAAAATTAAGGAACAGAATACTGATAGAAAATGTGCAGAACTCCCAGCCATTTGCTCATATGGATTTTAGTTTACAGCTTAAATAAAGTTCTCAGTTAAATCAGTCATTATGCAGAAGAGCACTCAGGCATGTGCTCATTGTTGAATAAGTGCTTTAGTACAATCTACTGTGCAGGAGCTTGAACTTTGGCTTAGATCTGAGTGCATCTTTTGATAATGATCACCTAATCCTGCAGTCCTTTCATAAGAATCACAACATTATAGAATCATAAAGGTTAGAAAAGACCTCTAAGTTTATCTAGTAGCCATCACCATGCCCACTAACCATTGTCCCTCAGTGCCACATCCACATGGTTCTTGAGCACCTCTGGGGATAGTGACTCCAGAACAGTCTGTGCATCAACACTCTTCCAGAGAAGAAACTTCTCCTGATATCCAATCTGAACCTCCCCTGGTGCAATTTAAGGCCATTGTCCTCTGTTCTATCATTATTACTTGGGAGATTAGGCCAATCCCCACCTCACCATAAACTCCTTTCAGGTGGCTGTACAGAGCGATAATGTCTCCCAGAGTGATAAGGTCTCCCATGAACCTCTTTTCCACACTGAACAATCCCAGTTCCCTCAGCTGCTCCCTTTTAAGGCTTATACTCCAGACCCCTTGTAGCTCGGTTGCTCATTTCTGGACATGCTCCAGGGCTTCCATGTCTTTCTTATCCAGAAGGGTCCAAAACTGAAAACAGTAATTGAATTTCAGCCTCACTACCACTGATTACAGAGAGGTAATCATCTCCTTGGTCCTGCTGACTACAGCATGGGCCAAAACTGATAAGATCCACAGAAATGATCACAACTCCTTGCAGTTCTTCATCTCATCTTTATCCATAATAACATTATGTATTGCAGTATCGAAGAGGACAACAACAATTTCAAATCTGTTGATTTTAAATTAATGTAAGCATTAGGTACTTCTCAAAAAGTAGAGCCTAGAATTACAATTATGAAAAATAATCTATGTTCCCTGTTCTTATCTGTTCTTTTTCCTAATATTCTGAACAGCACTGCAGGTAATATTGTTTTCTATTTCATACAAAGTTTAAGTATGCTTGATGAGGTATGTCTTTCAAAAGCCTTGATAAAACAGCTTTAAAAGGAAAGTTCAATAATATCTTTTGACTTCACAATAACAACATACACCCGCCATGAAGGATGAACATTTAGTATGCCATGTAATACATTAATATTTCAGTTTATATATAAACGTTGGTTCTTTTCTGACCACATCACTGACATGTTAGTGATTTCATTATGAACTTACTAGATTTTCTCCAGAGATTCTTAAAACTGCTCTAAGACATTATATCTTCCTTGGAGAAGTCATTAGTCCATTACAAAGAAATATAACTTGTACATTTCTTTAGTCTGGATACAGTAAAAATGATTTTGAATTACACTGAATTTCCACCTCAACAACTCCAAAATTCAGGATTTGTAGTAACTGCTTATGCACACAGTAATTCAGGAGGAGTGTTGCTATTGACTGCAAAACACAGCAGGTGATATTTCACAGGTTATTCAGTGTATTTCATCAACTCCATAAAATCTAAATTTAGATGCTGAAGGAGAAAATGAATTGCATTTGACCACACAAAATATAGATGAGACTAAAACATAGATCCTTTTTCAAGTTTCTGAAGACATCATAGACAAAGAAATGAGTGATGCTATTATAGTTAGAGTACATGGCTGTAGTTCCTCTGCCACATGTACACTCAAGGAAAAGATCAAGCGTATTCCTGCAGAAATTACCAAAATTATCAATTTACCTATTATTACCAGTGTCACAGATTTAACAATGAAAATAATCATACATTGTCAGAATGCTACATAACCCAATGCAGTTAAACATAATTGAAGAAAGAATCAGTTTAATTATATAACAGAGTTAAATTAAAATGTCAAAACTGAGGCTATGTTGTATAAGTACAGAGTCAAAATAGACAAACTGGAAAGAACTATGGATTCATAAAAAGAATTAAAAAAATCAAAAATAAATAAATAAAATAACCTCCATCAACCAGCTCATCTTTGGCTTAATCACAGCAAAGTCAAATATTAACAGTGTTGAACACTAGAAGGTTTTGCAAATTTCTGAGAACATTTACTTTGATTATTTCTTTTATAACATTTTCATATGGAAGTGGATCCCATAAAAATGCCACTGTGAGCCATTAATCATGGAAGAGCATTCTGATAAAAATATTCCACTAGCAAAAAAACTACCCTAATAAGTGCATTACAGATTTAATAATTGGGTTCAGAAAAGGTAAAGGACAATTGTTTTGCTAAACAACATTTCAAGTTCAAGATATTTGTAGCCCTGCTTCTCATTGTGATTTCATCTGTCACTTTCTGTAAGATCTGAAAGTTCCTGGAAGAGATATTTCATCTTATTGGCCTTAAAGTTTGTCACCTACATATGATGATGTCTAACTAGTATAAATGTCATGAGGATCTCACATCTGTATACTTCTTAGAAGAGATAAATATAATTGATTCTAAAATATCCTATTGGCTTGACAGATTTTTTAATGTATAACTTATTTCCTAGATAGCAAGCACATGATAAGCCAGCTGAAACCAACAAATAAATGATCCCTCCTTATTTCTACTATTATCAGTGGCCTGCCAAGGGTGCAGTAGCAAATCTATGTGCCTGTCAGCTCTTATGAAATACCATTCAAAGGAAAATACTTGAATGAAAGTTTTTAAAGTATGTTGCTTATGAGAAATTAACAGACTGGTAAAAGAAAGTTTAAATAATCAACAGTTTCTACCTGCAGTTCAGCTGAATCTATTAGGAAAATGAACAGAATTTGCCTTTCTATGTTTTAAATTGGACTAAGACAATTAAATTGGAATTATTAAATTCCCAATTTAAATTGGGAGAGCTTTGGGTATTTAACACAGTAATGACACCCCAGCTGCTATAATGACAGCTAAATTTTAAAAGCATTAGGCTGAGAGAATCTGATTAATAGGCTTCGGAGAAAAAAAAAAACAGACAAAAGCTTGTAACTTATAACTCGGTGAGTGAAAATAGTCTGGGAAAAAATAAGTCCAACAACAAATCTTTATCTTCCTATTCATAATACTTTTCAGTGATACACAGAAAACAATGCACACTCACAAATCAAAATATTACCGTAACATACTCCTGGCATGCTATTCTGTTTAGTCTTATGAAACAAATAATTTAGCAGACGATGTACAGTATAGAGGCCCTCAGTGAATTGCAGTATACCAAGTAAGCATGTTTCTCTTTTTGTTTAATTTATTGTTCCCAGAAAAAAAAAAAAAAAAAGACATTTAAAAACCTATTGTCTGGGTTTACAAAGCTCATGAGAATAGTTAGTTCTTAGCTGATTGTACTGCTGGCTAAAATGTTAGACATACTTTACCACTAGAGGTCTTTTCCATTTACGGATATACTGAGGGCTCAAAGTTTCTTCACCAGCGTACATGTTGTAAGCACAAGGAACTGAAAAATGTAGTATTGTCTTCCAATTAAGAACTGCAGACCAGGTATGTGGATATTATCCTAGAATTTCTGTATAGCAGGCAAGAATTTCTCAAAGAGAAACTGAATTTTCATCTCTGTTGATATGCCCTTTCCCTTTGTTTAGCTTGAGTAACTTCTAAAAACTGAATTCTCTGCCAAACTCTGTGAATAACAGTTCTGGTCTCAGCGATAAAACTGAAGAGGAAAAAATACAAAATAAAAAAAAAAATTGTTGAGCCGACTGAATTGAGTTACTTCATTTTTTGGCACTCCGTGTAATTTTCTTTTCTTTTTTTCCATATTTTGGGTTTTTATCCAGTGTGGATCGTCTCTACATGGAAATATTTAATGCTGAAAATGTCAAAACAAAACATTTAATCTTTTCAGAATTTTACTGTCTGAAACCAAATTCTACCAGAATTTAAAAATAGATGTAGTATGACAGCAATTATTTTGTTTCTTTTGTGAATTTACTGTTCATTCATTTATAGTGTAATGAAAGGGCAACTACACATCCAATTGGGCTTTATACATAGAATGCCGGGAAATAATGAGTCTGTAATCTTTCCATAGTATGTCAGTGAAAACTCCAGTTACTAAATAAATCAAAAATCCTTGAGAGCGTAAGAGTTCTGTGAATGAAAATGTAACTTTTTACTGAAGATGAGTGAAAAATATAGCAAAATGTATTTTCTACAGATGCTCAGTATAAACACAAAACACAGTCAAGTCCACATTATGTTTGTCCTGCTTTCCAAAGATATACAATATTCAGTCTTCACCTGCTCCATCAACCACAGTCCTATTTTTTGCTGCATTTAGTTAGTTACTGTATTAGCTTATTTCCTTCTTCTCACTAGTTTTTGAACTTGCAGATCTTACAGCCTACGTAGTTGTATACAGTATTAATTTTCCTTTTGAATATACTATAACTTCACATAGTGGCTTAACGTGGTCTTTCTCATTTGAAAATAATTGCCTTCTACGTTGTTATAATCTTTAATCATCAGCTACCCCAGTCAATGCAGTAATCAGATTTTGCCTAAAAGCTAGAAGGTTAATTTTTTTTTGCAAATCTTCTAAATGCCAGCTTGTGGTTTCCTTACTCTCCATTTTCAGTGCCAAGATACTTCCATAAAATCTTGTCATAATAATTTTACAAGAATATTTATGTTTGCTCAAATGCTTAAACTCCAACCAATCATAGGCAGAGAACAAAGCCAGCCATTTCCAGGAGTATCTTTGAAAGCTATGTCTAAGGACATAGTTGTAGATACCACATCTACCACTGACATAGGTAATTCAGATAAAAATAATGCAATTTACTATGATTTCTGCAGAGATCTTTGCATTTTCTTTCTAACGTGAAAACTTTCCATTTATGTTTTGAATAGGTAAGCCTACAGGGTATGGATCCAGCAGTAGACGCTTACACCACAAGGGAATAGTGGATGAATGCTGCTTCCAGAGTTGTGACCTGAGGAGGCTGGAGATGTACTGTGCTCCAATAAAGCCACCTAAATCTGCACGCTCTGTACGTGCTCAGCGCCACACTGATATGCCAAAAGCACAAAAGGTAGGCCAGGACAATAGACAAAAAACTCTATTTTAGGGAAAGAGATTTATGTCAGGGCTGGTGACTTAACAAACTACTGATGTGTTCTCCCTGTTAGAGACACTGAGATTTAGTGGGTTTGGGGAAAACAGCGTCCATGGTAGAAAATAAGGAGAAGTTGTAGCATTCTAACTCATCTCTTAGAATGTTGAATAAAAACCTGCAATTGCTAAGCTAGTAGTTGTGAGGCTTTATCCTGCTTCTGGGTATTAACTGACAAGTACTTACGTCATCTGATCATAAATAGCACCTAAAACCTCTTTCAAAAGAGAAATCAAACACTGAGTGTTTTAATACTCACTTATCCAAAAAGTACTCGTCCTTCTTTGTAAGGAAGAGGTAGAGAGTACTTCTAGTTTTATAGTGTAAATGAACACATCATCTTCTTCCTACATTGTTTTGACTTTTTATTTTTTTATTTACCAGAACTAAATTAAATTGATAGCCACTCCAATCCTTACATACTTCATTTTAACTATTTAATGTTTAATATGTGTTCTCCAAGAACTTTAAATATTCATTTTTATCATTTGTATAGTTACAGAATTCAGAATGCTCAGACGTTTGCCTCTGTTGTATTAGATATTGTACACATATGTAGTTAAATCTCTTTTATCCTCAACTGAGCCTATAGCTCAGCCGATGCACCTTTGTCTAGGTTGCCATTAAGCTCTCTTCCAGCTGTCTCTCCTGTTTGATTTCTGAACATCTGTTTTACACGTTATCTGTCATCTTCTGTACAGTGATATATTTTATTGATACTGGCCTTGTCTCTCCTGCACATATGCTGGTCCCATTCCTGCAGTTTTCTGAAAACTTTCTCATAGAAGAAATTGAGTTGCATGAAATCCTAAGATTTCATAGGAAGCTAGGAAACAAGTCCTATATACTAATTTCCTTAACATTATTTTCATTAAATAACAACAGTAATTTTTCTAGCGTGGCTTCTCTTCCATAAAGTAACCAAAGAAAGAGAATCAATTCCATTTCTTCCTTAAGGGTTTTCAACCTTTTAAAGTAATGGCTGTCTGATTCTTCCCAAGAAAGATCACTTTTGTTATGACCATTCCAGAAGAACCGCATGGTGGGTGTAGAATATATGCAGAACACAACTGTGGACAGAAAAACCCTGTAGATTATCCATATCAAGGCACACATACATATAAGGCTTCTAGAGAAAGAAGAAAACAGACTTGGCCTGTTGTCTCTGCACTTCTTCCCATACTTATTGTTAGAGTGATGGGTAAAATGTTCTGTAACACTGTCATGGTTTTGTGGTTTTTGTTGTGTTCTTGATATTCCACATCATGACATCATGTAGTGTATTGGGAGTTGAAGAAAAAATATGGAACACTTCACAGATTTGCGTGTCATCCTTGTGCAGGGGCCATGCTAATCTTCTCTGTATCGTTCCAATTTTAGTATATGTGCTGCTGAAGTGAGCACCCACTGCTGAGTCAATCCCAAACAAAAGAGCGATGGTCCCGTGACCACAGACAGTTTTTATCTTTCCCTCTCCACGCCTCCCCATATTTATACTTTTGCCATCGTCCTTCCCCCCAAAGAGGTTTCATCCTCTTGGCTTGTTTAATTGTGGCGCATGTATCAGTCATGGATAACCTGTGCAATAGCATCCATAGTCAAGTCCACCCCTCGGTCTCTAGCCCACTTACATGTTGCATCTTTTCCTTGATGGCCCGAGGTCTCACGGGCCCATCGAGCTAGAAATAATTCACTCTTATGTTGCCAGTCCAAGTTGACTTGAGCCACTGTAACTTTGGCAGCTTGATCTACCTGATGATTGTTTTGTTGTTCTTCAGTTGCCCGGCTCTCAGGAACATGAGCATCTACCTTTACAACCATATTCTTTGTTCGGGCAGCAGTGTCTTTCCACAGTTCAGCAGCCCAAATAGGTTTACCCCTCCATTGCCAGTCATTTTGTTCCCATTGCTGTAACCACCCCCATAAGGCATTTGCCACCATCCACGAGTCAGTGTAAAGATAAAGCACTGGCCAGCTCTCTTGTTCAGCAATATCTAAGGCCAGTTGAACAGCTTTTATCTCTGCAAATTGACTTGATTCTCCTTTTCCTTCAGTGGCCTCTGCAACCTGCCATGTGGGGCTCCACACAGCAGATTTTCATCTGCGGTGTTTTCCCATGATCTTGCAATGGCAAGCATTATGTGCTTACCATGGTGGAAGCAACCACTGGGTGGCTTGAAACATATGCAGTACCCCCTAATGCTCTTGGTCTAGTGGTTAGGAGCCAGCGCTCTCACTGCTGCTGCCCGGATTCAATTCCTGGTCAGGTATACCCAGAACGCAGTTGGAGCATTAACCACTTCAACTCCCAATACACTACATGATGTGGAATACCAACAACATAACAAAAACCACAAAACCATGACAAACACCAAGAGAAAGGGGACAAGATACCTGCTAGTCCTTTGATAAATCTCCATGCTATTTTCCTTAGAGGGACAAGGAATTTTGTTATTCTTTAAACAGATACATTTTTTCCTATAAGAACTGATGCAGGAAGACATTTCACAAACTGAAAGAGTCAGAATAAGGCCTTTGCTTTCTGCATTAGATGAGAAGGAAGTGTTTGATAAAGGATACTTTGTGCTGGGGCTTAGCTCCCCTCCTTCAGATAAGAGAGAATATAATAAACTTTTAGGCTTCAAGAAGCAACTTTGGACAGTGCTTTTAGATATTGCTCCTAGGTTGCCTTGCATGGAGTCAGGGGTTGGACTCAGTAATCATTATAGTTCCCTTCCAATTTAGGATATTCTATTTTAAGATGAAAAAAAAAAAAAAAAAAAAAGAGTGTGTGTGTAGAATTTAAATGACCTAGTTGCAGAAGAAAGAAACCAAGAAATTAAAAGGAGAAAAAACAAGAGGTGAAAAGGACAGCAATAAGACAATGAGGAAAAGGGGAAAAAATAAGGAAGAAAATTAGATCAAAAAGTCTTGGAAAATTAAAAATATAGAATAACTGAACAAAGTATAAAATACAGAGTTTTGAGAAAATGGGGTAGAAAACAAGACTAGAGAAAAAAAATCCTATTTAAGAAAAGTATACTAATAAAGAAAATGTATAGGACAAGGAGGAAAGAGAGAGTCAGAAGCAAAAAAAACAAAAATTATTAATGCTTCTTGATGGGAAATTGGCAATAAAATAATAGAAATCTGATGGGAAAAACAAACTGAATTTTTCCTTAGTTTTCGTTTATAGATAAAATCATACTGAGGAAACAAAAATACTGAAGGAGTAAGAAAAACTATAATTTATGCTAGATAAGAGGAACATATAGTTAAAAGAATTAGAATGCAGTAAAAAAAATATACATCATAAAGCTCTAATACATATTTCCATATAATTATTTACTCTTTGTAACAGTAAATGCTTCCATTAAAGAAATGCTCATACTATTCTTTGGATGTGTTCTTCCAAGATGAATATGTTTAGTTAATTTTGTGTTGATATGTTACTGATTTTAACAAAAAACAAATACTATTTTTCCAAGTTTTTTCTGCTATAGAGTATTTTTCTCTCTGAATATTATACCATATATAAGATATAGATCTTAAACATACATAAGGAATATATAAAATAATGTATACAATCCCTATAATTTCTTATTTAGATGCAGGATCTAAGGAAGGAATAATTGCGGCACTGGATGTTCTCATTCTCAGATTTTGTACACAATCAGTTTATTGTGCCATTCATGCAGCTTTTATTTCCAGGAATAACCGAATCTCAATAAACTTACTTCTGTGAAGAAGGTTGCTCTGATTATAGGTTACATTGATGCAGATCTTTAGTCATCACATTACAAACAACTGTTACTATACTACGCATAGTAATCTGAATCATAGAATCATAGAATCACCAAAGTTGGAAAAGACCTCTGAGATTATCCAGTCCAACCATCCACCTACCACCAATATTTCCCCACTAAACTGTGCATCTTAGTACCACATCTAAACATCTCTTGAATGCCTCCAGGATAGTGAGTCCACCACCTCCCTGGACAGCATGTTCCATGGCATCAACATACTATCAGAGAAGAAACTTTCCCTTATATCCAGCCTGAACCTTCCCTAGTGCAATTGAATTGAATTGCCTCCTTTTCTATCACTGTTACCTGGGAGAACAGGCCAATCCCCACCTCCTGGCAAACACCAAGCGGGACTGATTGCCAGCTGGATTTATTTCCAATCACCACCTCTCTCAGGGCCCAGACCTCCAGCTAGTTCTTTTCCCATCCAAGACTGCACCTGTCCAAGCCATGGGCTGCCAGTTTCCCCAGGAGAATACTGTGAGAGATAGCATCAAAGGCTTTGCTTAAGTCCGGGTAGGCTATGTCAACAGCCTGTTCCTCATCCACCAGGCGGGTCGCTCCATCATAGAAAGAGATCATGTTGGTCAAGCAGGACCTGCCTTTTGTGAACCCATGCTGTCTGGACCTGATTCTCTGGTTGTCCCAAACACGCCATGTGATCCCTCTCATAAACAGGGATGGGAACTGAATGAGGAACAACAAAATGTGTATGTTCACACAAGGGTAGCATCAAGAACCATTTTTAATCCAATTACAGAGACTGTATGTTTTGAGTTTTCTGTTTTGTGGTGGTTTTTTTTTCGTGTGCGTGTGTGCATGTAGCTAAGAAAACAGGATTTTTTTCTTCAGGATTGCTATTTGTTCCATTCTAAGTCCTTTATTCACAATCAAATATAAAAGTTTATTGAAAACTAAGCAATAAACTCTTTGATAACGTATAAAACGATATTACAAGCACAACATATTTCACAGATTTAAAAAGAAGAAAGGAAAAGGGAAGGGCAGTTAGAAGCACTTTGTTATTGCCATAGCTGCTGCATTCAATGGAACACATACTCAACCTTAACTCTATCTAAATTAGATACCCAGCTTTCAACACCTCTCTAATTGCTCTTTCACAGTCAGCCTGCAAAAAGATACTTTAAACTAGGCCACCCAATGGAAGTACCACACATGCATATTTGCTTCGACAGAGAATTGAAGTGTGCATCAGAACACAATGCTATAGCTGTAGGCTAACCACTCCAAAGTCTCTCATGAACCAGACAGGCTAACTCCGAGTATAGATTTCAACACTATTGCTTACTTAAGTTGTAAACTGTAGAAATACATTGTTTCTGTAGGGCCCAGTCAACAAGTGCCCTTCTCAGACATCTATCTGAAGGATACCAAATTTTCATTAGAGAATGCATCTTCTACTTCAAAACAGTTATCACCCAAACTTCCTGAAATATTTTATATCCTTTGAGCTGTAGCCTACAGAGGTCACCAGATGTACACGGGTCAGCAACTGTCTGTGATGAAAAGAAATTGTGAAAGGTATTTTGAGACATTAATTATATTTTCTTCTGTGTTGGACAACTGATCCAAGCTGGAAAACATGAAAGCCCAGAGAAATGACAGCTTTGTTTTTAAATACTCAAAAGTTGACACAGAAGAAAGTATCTTTCTAGTATTTTGGCAACTGGACAGCTGGTCAATGAGAAAATATAGAAATAGTTTTTTCAGTAGCCATCATATGTAGATGTAACAAACAGCAGAATTCACACAAGACAAATGCATCTGTTTAAAATTTGGTAAGCTGTTTACTAAATATGTGTTGGTTCTCTTCCCCTGAATATAATCTACAAAGGGTATTTACCTTCAAAGTTGAATCGACATAGAATAGGATCTATCCATATAATCTTTATTCAATTAATATGTCTTCTAAAGTATGTTGCCATGACTATTAAGATTTCTCAGTATAAAAGCTATTCACCAGAAATACAGAAATGTAATAAAATAAACAAGAACTACAAACTGTTTACTAAATATGTGTTGGTTCTCTTCCCCTGAATATAATCTACAAAGGGTATTTACCTTCAAAGTTGAATCGACATAGAATAGGATCTATCCATATAATCTTTATTCAATTAATATGTCTTCTAAAGTATGTTGCCATGACTATTAAGAAGTTATTTAAGGAAAGCTAGGTGACTAAACTTGTGTTTCAGTTTAATGTTTAGACTGAAAAAAAAGATGTTTGGGCCAACTGTTCTGGACAGTGTAGGTAAGAGAAACAGAATAGTTTTAAAACACTAATGCCAGTGCTATACAGACTGCTTTCCTATCTTTGATTTATTTAATTTTATGTACATATTACTCTTTTATTTATCATATATCTATTTACCATGTATCTACTACTTATACTTTTTATTTTTATATACCACATTACTACACTGAATGAAAAAGAGAAGTTTGGAAAAAGGAAGATGTCCCTCAACTTTTAGCAAAGAGAATAGGTATGAAACCAAAGCTCATTACAGATAAAGATTTTTTCTTCTTCCTAATACTGTGAGAATAACTATTGACCTTATTTCCAGTTTCGAAACTCATTTAATGAGCAAATACATCAACTAGTAAGGTGGGAATAAGGAACAGAGAGGAAATCTTTGAAAAACAGCTGTTCTCTGGTCAAGGAAAGGAAACTGAACTGTTTCCACAACAATTAGGTACATACAAAAGGGAAGACTGCAAACTATTTAAATGAAGCAGTGCCATAAAATCAATGACACAAAGTTGTTATCAGTTTGGCACTACAGGATACCTTGAGAATTATAACATGAATTTGGTATTGATAAGGCTGATTAAAAAATTCACTAGACAAGGAACAGGAAGAAAAAAAAACAGTAATTTAGTGCCATTCCCTCACATCCTAAGCAAGAAGAGCAAAGTGATCTATAACTTGATTTAATTTTACTCTTCCTTGGATGTTTATTCCCTATACTTCTTTAGGATTTATATGTGGATAATAAACAATTGAATTAACAGCAAAGGTTCTCTCAAATGATCAAATGCTAGCCAACATCCTTTAAATTCTAAAGATTAGACAAAATCTTAAATAAATACTAAGTGGGACTAAGAAACAGTGAAAATAAATGTTTTTACTTTAAGGAAATCTCATTGAGAAAACAGAAAACATATTGATTATTTCTCATTAATCTTTCTAAGATTGGTTTTAACTTTTGTAATTGGCTCTTTATCAACTCACACATACATTTACAGATCGAAATATGCTTAATGGCATTAATCCTAATTTCTATTATATCCATACTACATTATCAAAGCCAGCAAGAGAACTTTTATGTGTAAGAGATAGAAGGACTTGGCCTCTTCAGAAAATTTTCTCCCACTGCTTACTTTCCAGTCTCATTATTTTGTTACCAACTGCACTGCCCACAGAGCTAAAAAAAAACTTTCAAATAGACCTTAGAGAATCCGTAGCTAAGATATCATGTGTGTTACTACAAACATTAGACTTTCCATTTATTACCAATAAAGCAAGAGATCTTTTAATGCCAATATGAGCTTTGGAAGTCCATTCTAATAGCACAAGAATGCTGTTGCATGCTTCCCAGTACATTTCATCTTAGCTAAATGACCTTTACTGTCACTGAGGTTGTTGTTATCCTTAAGTCTCCTAATATTCCTGCTTAAGGTAGAAGGTTTAAAGTCTGAATTTATCTGTTCACATAGCGACTGATGCAAAGTTGACATTTTGCAACTGACATCATAAAATGCTTATTATTATATTTTTCTGTATCTAAATATCAGCTTAAAAGGTCAGGCAAATAAACATCACATACACAAAAATCATTTCTAATTACTTAATTTCAAAGTCCATAGAAATGAGGCAAGATTTTATATACTGGAGTAAATGCAGGTCTAAGATCCTGATTCTGGCATTCATATTTTGTTTTCAATAGTCTCAACATTGCATACTTGGAAAAAAAAAATGTGTTATATGTATCAAAGGGCTTTCTGGAATACATGTTAATCTATTTATGGAACTAAATGCTGATTCCAGAAAAGAAACTCTTCTAAAAGTTACCTGCCATCTTCCCTCAATTTCAAAGCAAGCCTGTGTATTATGATAGCTTTCACTTCACACACATACAAGCATTAAAAGCTATAACTGAAACCTAGCTACATCATGCTATTTGGTTTATTTCAGTGTTTTTTGTAAGCTATTTTGAAGTCAGACAACAACATTAGTTGAGTTGAATTTATTATTGAAGTGAAAAATGGCTGTTGCTTTCTACAAAGGCTCTTACTTTTCCTATAGATTATGAGTGTGCAGCCATTAAGAATGTATAGCTTTTTTTGCAAACAGAATGCAGTACATAATTCTTTTCATATATACCAGTAAACTCTCCTCAAAAAAAAAAAAAAAAAAAAAAAAAAAAAAAAATTAGAGGCAGCAGTAACAGGGCTGTTTTGTTTTGTTGCCATGAGAAAAAAGAGAAATGAGTCAAAGAATTCCCTTCTTCTTAGTCCACTGCTACAATGTAAGTACTTTATAGAAACATAGAATCATCTACGTTGGAAAAGACCTTAAAGGTCATGAGGTACAACCATCAGCCTGACCTACTAAAGCCCATCTTTAAAACACCTTCCTCAGCACCATGTCTATACAACCCTTAAATACTTCTAGGGACAAGACTCCAACACTTCCCTAGACAGCCTGTTCCAATTCCTAATCAATCTCTCCACGAAGAAATTCTTCTTGATGTCTAACCTAAATGTCCCCCACCTCAACTTCCGTCCATTTCCCCTTGCCACTTGAAAAAAGACATTCTCCTCGTTGCAATCTCCTTTTAGGTAGCTATAGAGAGCTATGAATGCTCCCTTCAGCCATCTTTTCTCCAGACCAAACAGTCACAGGTACCTCAACCACTCCTCTGAATTCTTGTTTTCTAGTCTCTACACCAGCTTAATTGTTCTTCTCTGCACATATTCAAGCATCTCAAAATTCTTCCTGTAGTGCAGGGCTCAAAAACGAACACAGTATTTGAGATATGGTCACGTAAAAAGTGCTAAACTCTTTGCTAGTCCTACTTGCCACACTATTTCTGATGCGGGCCAGGATACCATTGGCTTTCTTGGTCACTGGGACTTACAGCTAGCCCCTGATCTGCTAACCAGCTTCCCAGGTTCTTTTCTGCTGGACGCATTTCCAGCAACTGCTCCCCAGCTCCATACTGCTTCATAGGGTTGTTGGGGGTGTTACAACCCAAGGGCAACAGTCAGTATTCAGCTTCACTGAATGCCATGCAACTGGATACAGCCCATCAGTCAACCCATCCAGGTACCCCTGCAGAACCTCCTGCCCTTGTGCAAATCAGCACTCCCACTCAACTTGGTCACATCTGCAAGCTTCCTGAGGATGCGCTCAATCTCTTGGTCCAGATCATTGATAAATAGCATTACACAAAGCATTTGTAGCATGAAGTAGGATCCTTAATTCATGTGAAATGGTGCAATAATAATTTAACTGAAAATCATGAAAAATCCAGAATGAGCACCTTAGGATGTAAACTAAAATGCAAGTGAGTGAAAACTGGAGAAAGAAGAGGTAGCTTTAAAAAATCTGGAGAGGAATAAACAACTGAACAACAATAGGACAATGGTAATAATTTTTGAAAAAGCAGAATTGTATTGAAGTTTTTGTCTCTGCATTCAATCTGTTCTAAGAAAATATTTTTATAACTCTATTAGTAAAATATGATTAATATTCATATTCTATTGAATTGATAGAACTAGATGATTAATTTCTTCCTCATTCAGTGTTGTACCGTAGGCTAAGAACATCTATAAAGGCTGATTCCCTACGAAAGAAATTTCTTTGTCGTGAATATTTCACTGTTAATAAATTTGTCTTGTCAGTGATTATAATTTTAAGTTTAGCTCAATGTTATTCCTTAGTAGTATAATTAATCTGACACTTGTTGGTTTCATTGGATTTGGTATTCTTATATATTCTAAAAAACAGAATTCAACATGAATCCATCAGAACCAAATCCAAAAGCAATGTCAATCCACAAGCTGTATGTGAGCTACAGTTTTGTAATCTTTCATCAGTGCTGTCATCAGTTTCTGATTTTGTTTTATAGATACCAGAAGTGAAGAGTCAAATATAAAACAGTACTTTATACAGGAAATTATTACTTAAAAACAAACAAACAAACAAACAAAAAAAAAACTACTGTAATGCACCAAACTATTTTCTCTTTTCCTTCTGTCCATCCAAAAAGCAGATGTTTTCATTACTTTTTAACTTTTGGGGGAAGACTATATTTCTCTTTCTAGGGCTAAAGAGAAGAAAACACAGTGGCACATTTCCATACATATGCTTCACCTTTCTCAGTGAGATTTTACATTTTGGGGGTTTCTTTGGACAGCAGCCACAACTTCTGTTAATAAAGAATTTTACTTCTGATGAGGACTATAAAAATTAGAGTCACTTGTCAATTCTGCCTCTAATCTGGTAGAGAATGTGTCATTTTAAGTCCAGCTAATATTTACCAGCATGGTAAATGAAGAAATTAAACAAAAAATAAATGCAAATAGCAACTTCTAGTGTTTCCAGAAACTGCCCTGTGTATGGAAAGACAGCAAACAGAGAGCATTATTCATTCCAAAGCCCTCTTGATTTGGCTGTCACATCACTCTGATTATGAAAATACAAATGACCTGGCTGCTACTCCTGCAGTGAACGCACATATCTGATCCACATCTATAAACACCTACGTTGCAGGAGGCAAAGGGACAAAGCCAAACTCTTCTCAGCAGTGTGTGGTGATAGGATGAGGGGAAGTGGCCATAAACAGAAGCATAGGAGGATTGCACAAATGTGTGTGGGAACCTCTTCGCAGTGCAGGTGACGGAGCACTGGCACAGGCTGCCCAGAGAGGTGGTGAAGACTCCTTCTCTGGAGATGTTCAAGACCCACCTGGACATCTACTTGTGCCTGCTAGGGAGCCTGCTATGGCTTGGACTAGATGATCTCTAGAGGTCCTTCCAACTACTGCTTCTGTGATCCAACGAAAACCTTACCTATGCATGTAATATGGAACTTATGCAACATGTAGGTAACAGAATTCCTCTAGGTAACTTTGAAAACCTCTGCTCACTGGGTACCAAAGCCAAAAACACTCAGTAAAGCCTGAAGGCAGAACTTTAAATTTCCCTTTGCCCCTCTGCATCCTGCTTTTGCAAACATTCTTGTTCTGAAAGAAAGACTATTCATGGTACCTAACAGTATGTCTAAGCCCATCTAGGTTCCCATATATCTAGGTTTCCTCTGCCAAAATGCTCCAATGTAACATCGGTTTACTTCCTCCAAATAACTGAATTTTGCATATTAATGATATGTTGGAACTACTCAGATCAACAATGACAGCAATCAAGATGTTTACACCAATAAGAACAGGAAAATTAGAGGACAAACTAAACAGAATTAAGTTCTCAGTGATATGGTAGAAGTGCTCTAATAATTCTAGCATTTAGGATAACTTCTCTCTTACTCATCTAAGATTCATGATATTACAGAACACTACAATCTAATAATTTTTTTCTTTTTTTTTTTTTTTATATTTAACATCTTCAGGAAGTGCATTTGAAGAATACAAGTAGAGGAAACACAGGAAACAGAAACTACAGAATGTAAGATCATGCCATCCACAAGAATGAAGAATGAATGTGCCATCTGCAGGATACTTTGCTGTAAATAAATTATTTGTTAAACATTGGAAGACTAAAAAAAAAAACAAAAACAAAAAAAAACCTATGGTTTAATAAGCTCAATGCAATCTCAACCAATGGGCATTCTCCCAGTGAACAATGCAACTAAACATTCCAAAATTACGTCTTATAAAGCAGAATATTTTAACCAGCCCAGAGCTAAAAAAAATTCTGTGGTTGATATATTGTTGTGTGTTCACCTCTTTTAGATGTCCTGCACAAAATCTCTTTAAGTCCTGTGCCCCTCAAAAGCCTACAAATTTACGGGCCTTTGATGGATCCAATTGCACTAAATTAACCTATGAACACTGGCTGCTGGAGTCATTCATCAGCCTTGTCTAAGTGGTGTTTTTTTTATTTGCACTTCTATACAAGCAACAGGCTGTTTGTTCTACAGTGTCTGATAACATTGTTTGTCTACCCCTTCATATTTGCACAGTCTGACATTCCCAGTAACAGCAGCAGTAAGGTAACATATACAGTTTTAAACTTCCGTTAATTCCATGTGACATTTTGACAGAATATGGGTTACAGATACATTTGTTTTAAGATAGTTTTATTTTTCCTTCTCTTGCAAAGATGCAGTTAATTGCAACTTGTGAGACAAAAGATTTTTAAAAGCAGTTACAGCATACATAGGCTCTCAAACCATTAATGATTCTTCCAGGTAATTTTTTGCAACAGTATAGGTAACTTCTTTCTTCCTCCATATAATGCAGTATGTAAAATTTAGCATATCAGTAATATGCATATATCAAACAGTATGTAAAAATCTCTGTTTTATAGTACAACGGTGCTATTTTATAGTTTGTTGTATGAAAGGGTCTGGCCAAAACAGTAACAGGTAAAAGCAAATATGGAGGTACAAATTTTAAATTATAAGATAATATAATGAATATTCAGTTTAAATGACTAAAATGGCTGTGGATTCCAATAGCGAAAGAAAAAAAAAAAACAAAAAACTTTCCTGTCTTCATAAAAAAAAAAAAAAAAAGGATATTTGGCTCCTTTTAGCTGTTTGAACGATGGTATTTTCCCCTAGTTTCGTGAAATAGATGACTAGGCTAAGAAAAGACAATTAATAGAAGAGTTCTCAATTTTAAAAAGTATCAAAACAGGGCCTAAATCTTTCTGAAATACCAGTTCTATTCAAATATTTGAGGGTTAAACAAGTCCTCTGCCATTTTAATTCTTCCCAAAATCTGATGACTGAATTGACTGTTAATCAGCCCACTACATCTGTCTGTAAATCAGAAAAGCTATGCTATTCACCAAATTACGGTTCAGAAAATCTTCAAGAGGAGAAAAGCCACAATGTCCTCCAAACTGCTACCTAAAACAGATTTTCATACACTCATATAGGAGACATTTAATATATTTTCAGATAATATCTGAGACAAACTTGATTTGCAATGCACTGATTCTAACATCAGTGATGCTTCCTCCTGCTCCATTTTTATAAATCAATTCAGTGCTAGATTAACCATGCAATAAGGGTGGATAGATAGTCAAAGCATCCTAGAGTGAACAATAAAGAGACTGCTGGGGAGAATGCACTGCTTCATCCTGTGCAGAACTGCAGCATGTTTCCATGTGACTTCTCTCACCTCACCATCCTGCCTGCAGTAAGCTTAGACAAGGAAAGAGGCATCCCTTTGTCAGTCCCCAAAGTGGGCATCAGGAATACTGCATGAAGGGAGCAATTAGGAAGATGTTAGATCAGATTTGTAAAGGCAGTATTTCTCTTCAAAGGTTCAAATCTGGCTCACCTTTTACAACCCACTATGGGGGTGGACCGAATTGATTAAGACACAGAAGAGAAGAATCTCTGTAGATTATATATTGTACAGTTCATCAAGACTTTCTTGTGAACCAGACAGGAAAGGTAGGTCTTAAATTGTAACAGATTACTTGCTTGTTCCCTTTTGATTTCTCATTAAGAAATTTGAGTTTAGTATTTCTTCCAAGAAAAGTGCAATATTTTCTTGTATAATTCTTTAAATCTTTTCCTTTCCATGGAAAGCATGCTTGTGTGCATAATAGGTTACCATCACATTGTAAAAACAGAACAGTGAATGAATGAAATAATCTGTGTCAGCTGTCACCGACTGTGATAGGCATGTTGAAAAACGGAGGTACAGAGAAGTGGGTAGGGAAGCTAACCTAAAATATTTACCACCAACTCCACACAAAGAAGTGGCAAATCTGTTATCAATTATTGTTTCAATAGGCTTTTTTTTTTTTTTTCCTCGGTGGGAAGGATGGAGAGAGAAGTGGGTTCAGTTTCTATGGTTGCCAAGAATTCTTAAATGCATTCTAAGAATAAGACATTTTTGAAGTCATAAACATAACACGTTTCCATTTGCTGTATCTTGACTCCTTCCATCTCCCCTACTCTACAGTTCTAAGAAGGAGAAAAAGATAAGAGCACAAAAATTATGTGAGGTCGGCAAGTTTGTTCATAAATAATATCTTGCTAATGTAGTATTAATAATTTTCTCTCTCAAAAAAAAAAAAAAAAAAGCAACCCATAGGTCATTTAATCATTTAATTCCTGTAAGTTACTCCAAATTTTGTGTTCATCTTGAGATTCATACAGTTGCATCCATGTCAAAATATTTCTCCTGTTAAGAAATTATAATCTGAAATGTTTCTCATAGAGAGTGATATCTAACATTAGAATCTGAAAACTGTCTAAACAAATCACAACAGATCTTGAAAGAATAGTTGAAAGAATTAAAATGAATAGTTACTAACTTCAAAGGTAACTTTTGGCATTAATAGAGAAAAAACAGCATCACAAAATGGAGACTAGATCTACCACTGTAGAGATGAGAAATGCATAGATGGGGCATACTTGCATAAGAATTCTCCAGTCATAAGGCAGTGAGCACATGATATGCCAGTCAGCGTGAAAGAAAAAGGACTGCATTAGCTTAATAATCTCAATAAATCCGCTACTTAAGGAAGCTGAAGCATAAGCCAAAGCATCTCTCTCCCAGACATACAAAGTAGTCTTACTTGAAAAACTTCTTAATTAGAGATTTTCAAAAGCACTCCAGATATCTAGGAGTGGTGTCCCTACTAGCTACAATCTATTCTCATAGATCACTTAAGTGATAAAAAAAAAAATCCCACTCCCCATCCTTCAATGTCACGTTAAACAAATGACAGAAGTCACAGATTTTTACGTTCTAGAACTGACATAAAACTCCAAATACTATACAGAATGTCACTGAAGTTCACTGAAGTGCAGATGTAAAAATGTGCATTAAGCCTCATTATTTTCAGTAATTCAAAAAGGACTTCACATCTAAACCCTCTGAAGTTATCTTTTTCAAGATAGAAAAATTTGAACCACTATAAGAGTTTGAATAGAAGATGAATAAATATTCTGCTCTAAATGTACTTACATATGCACACATCTGAATGAAATACTGGTATGAGGCTTATCTGAACCATTTAATGTACAGAGGCAAGAAAATCAAAGCTTTCTTTATAAAAGCAATCATTTCCAGCTGCTTCAGAAAGCAGGTGTTGAGTTAGCATCCGTGCTAAAGCATGACTGGTGAAGACTCTAGGTCAAGCATTGTGTCCTTCAGGCTCTCCATTTAAATAAGCAAGTACATAGTAAGAAAAGCTCAGAAATATGCGTACATATATTTGCTTTACCTTTTGCTGATTTGGCCAACAATGCCAAAGTGGTGCTATTGTTTTGTTTAAGAAAGTACTTGACTAAAATATAAAAGAAAGTATAAATATTTTTTTAATGTATGAAAATGACACTTATATAGGTATGGTTATTGAAATAGAAATACAACTAGCCATAACTTTTCAACTTCTTTTCACTACAAAATGGCAAAGAAATCCTGTATCAATGGGGATGGATCAGCCAAAAAAAAAAAAAAAAAGTGATAATGCTATTAAAATTCATAGACTTGGATTCCAGTTCTTAATTTTGTTTCTAATCTGAATTACGCATGGAGAAAAGAATTTAAAGTCAGAGAACAATGGTATGACTGAAAATCTGTTCAGATTACTGAAAATCCTGTCCTATACCAAAGATTTTTAAGACACACTCTAGACTGAAATCAGTGTCGAGTTTGGCTTAAAGTCAGTGGCATTATAGGATTGAGGTTCTTAGTGAACACAAATTTCTGTTTATACCTGATTACTTTCTCTTATACTTGATTACTCTTCATGGCATGCCCCTCAGGAGTCACTTGTTTTTAAAAGCAGAACAAAAAAAATGAAGTTGATCTTATCAAGAAATGAAGTAATAATATATTCCCAAAGGAAATTGTTGCTATTTTAATTCTCACTGGTTTCAAACTGTGAAAAAAAGTTGAAATATACGGCTAACAGTTTGTGAATTTTTTAAAACAGTTTATGTGGTCACTATGAGCATCCTAATGTGCAAAATTATTCATTTCTTTGTTTTGTTTTTTAAATGATGGTAAATTAAGCCCAAGTAGAGATTCTTGGAAACTTTAGGCTAGATAGAATATTGACTTTCTGCTGAAGGTAAAAATCAATATATTTAAAATGTTTTATTTTTAGTTTGAAAAGGAATAGTAATAATTTATTCAGGGACTCAACCTACACTGGTCCCTCTTTTAAGGATACTGTTCAGTCAAAACAAGTCTTCCATATGCCATTCTTATATTTAAAAGCAACATTAATTCCTACCTCCTCCTTCTCCAGCAGATCTAGTTAAAACACCATAATTTTTATTATTTGTCTATTAGTTTGGGGGATTGTTTTGTTTTGCTTCACTTTGTCTTTATTTGGGGAGCAGGGAAAAGGAGGAGGAGATGAGACTTTTGAATGACTGAAAATTTTCCTCCTGGGTACAATCCACAAAAATAAAGGATTTGCCTTTACAAGATTACTAATTGTCCAATTCATGCATGGAAGCAACATTAAGTAAAGCATTCATTAACACAAAGTTTTGACCCATTCTAGTCCTACACTATATATACATTTTGCTTGTCACAGTATCGTAATATTCTACTGGACTTAAACAGTCCAAACGCACAGTATCTGGTATAAATTTTTTAAAATGAAGGGTGTTACAAGAATGTCTGAAACTTGATTACATATAGTACAGTAAAGAGATACCAGTTTAGCAGAGACCAAAACAAGAAGGACCTCCCTGATTCTTACATTATATTTGGAAAGCTCATCTTCGTTTCATAAGGGGTGTGTGTGTGTGTGTACATATATACATATTATATAATATATGTATGTATATAAAAGTTGTTAAAATGTGTGTATGTGTGTGAGCATGTATGTTATGCTTTTATTCTTTTCCCTCTCAAGTAAAATCTTAATTTCTTGTTTTTTACATATTTCTTATGGATTATTTTCAATAATCCAATTGGAATCTAATTTTAAAAGAACATATATAAAATGGGTGTCACAAGCTCGATACAACATTTTTCACACCTCAACAAACCATTTTTATATCACGAGAAACTTCTCTGCTGTCATCAAGCAAACCTACTTATCTGTTGAAAGATGGCTGTAAAATAGAAACATTGAGTACCCTATTTTGAAAATATCAGCTTAAGAATTCTATTTTATCCTTCCCTGAATGACTTCTGTTAGGTGAGATTTTTCTTTAAGTGTATGCATCCTTTCAAAGTAAGGATAAAGTGTAATACAGAGAAGAATGAAGATTTCTGTCATTTAATATTATCACCTCTATTATTCATCAATTAGATGCTCTTTACAAGTAGAATATACGTTTCTCTATATTACCCTTAGTGATCTCAGTGAGAAAAACTTAATACTGTAAATTCATATATCCAAATTTTTTAATAACTTCATTGATATCTGTATATTCTTCAATAACTCCTTTTGCCACCCAGGCCCACAAAAGTCATAGAATCATCAGTGTTATACTTCTGCTGCTAAACATTCTTTCCAACAAATGTTACAAATATTTTTACAATTTGTGTACTCGCACTTGATAGGGTCTCTAAAAACATCACAAATATGGTTGAAAGTTTTTTTCTTCACATTGCAGAGTTATGAACAATTTTTAAACAAAATCAAAGACATTCCACCTTACTGTATTCTACATTTGTTAATATCATCTCATTGCTTGGGAAGCAACAACAAAATACATGCAGAACAAACAGGACTGTCCTCTATCTTGGTAAATAAGATCACACTTACATACTCCTGTGTTAAAGAAAAAGTTTAACCAGATACAACTGATTATGTGAAATTCATATTTTATAGTGAAATATTTAACTTTGTAAATTTTAAAATCAAATGAATATTCCATTATTTCTGGTTTACTGGCATCAAGCTGGTCTGTGGTATGAAAAATCCACTTCAGCGGTGATCAAAAGCAAAGAATAGAAGACCAATAAATTGCTGCCACTGAAAGAGACACAATGGCCATTTTTCATCTACAGAGATGCATTCTATCTTAAATATAACTCCTTTTAAAATTTTAGATTAGAATTAAAAATTGACTTGATATTAATACTACATAAGTATGATACTCTTCATTAGCTCCACTTAGAAACAAGTTTGAATAAAGCACATGCAAAGTGCACTGCATGATACAGTAGACAAATCTTACCTTTTGATTTAAAACTATTTCTAAGGATTTCGTTCAACTGAATTCTATAGAAATCCAGTGAAAGATGAAAGAATAAAGGATTGTTAAAATTGTATCATCATTATAGTTGCCTGACTGAACTCTCATCAAATTAGTGTCGTAAAGTAGTCCACTGAAAGCATACCAATATTGATAGTATTCTGAACAGCTTTACCTTTAGTATGATACTTCACGTTGCTTTTGTCAGAATGTGACAGTCCTGTTTTACAGTTTCTTAATTCTTGGAGTCTATAGGTTGAATAATAAATGTTTATCAAGCCTCCAAATTTTTGGTGACAAACTAGAAGAAGCAGCACCACCTGCTGCTGATCATCATATTATACATGGGCTTTCTCTACTAGGAAATTATCTGCACAAGACACCCAAAAGTGATAAACAAAGATCAGTGGTACTTTCAGGAGATCATCTTTCCAAACAGAAACATTAACTACCCTCCTTTTCTTCGCTGTTGGACGTCTATTGGTATCCTGACTAAAACTGCGGTTTCAATGATGCAGGCATGAATGTGGATACGTGAATTTCTGATTTCACTACTGAATAATGCTACTATTAACATTTCAAGTCATTAAAGCAGAACAGTGACAATTGTTAAGTGTTCATTAACTAAAAACAATTTAAACTCTCTATTAAAGCTCTAACTGGATTTATTCTTTCTAATTTTCTTGTGCTTACTCATAATACAATGTCACTACTTGATGACAAATAATATTTCATACTGTGTATGTAACATCATTGTGTTGCAGAATCCCCCAAATACCTCAACAATGTCTTTATTGCGCTATTCTCCCCATTTAGCACTTAAAAGCTTTTCTAGTAAAGGCCAATAAATCAAATAACAGAGCTCCTAATATGTACAAACTTAAAAAAAAAAAAAAAAAAAACAAGATTTTTTGCTAGCTTGCAGTTCATGTAATGTCATCTTGACCGTTCTCTTCCCCTCTCTCAACAAGCTGACTACAACTCAAAACTTTGTTCCATAAACAATAGTGTATTCATGCTTTTAAAGGCTTTTACAGTAGGTAAAAGTTGGAAGAGGTAGTTGACTGATTTTTCACTTTTATCTACTTTGATTTCAGTAAAGGGCTTTGTCACTCTGTATACATAAAGGCTAATGCACCCTTTGGTTTGTAGAATGTACTGAAATGTTTGCAGCCCTCTTGGTATCAGGTCCAAAATGTGAAGCATTACTGTTAAGAGGGTATCTTTCTAATGTATTTGTATGTATAGCTTACACCTCTGTGAGGTCTAATAAAGGATTATGGTTAATAAAAACTGTGTTGAAAATTCCTCATCCACACAGATTTTGCAGTAATTTGCATTCTTCTTTTTCCCTCTTCCCTGGCATGTCAATATCAATTCTCAGGTTATTCTGAAACCAGGACACACAGCAATGACATGAATATGTTTCACTGCAAAGATAACACTTAGAAATCTAACTACTTCCTCAAGAGTGTCAAAAAAATGAAGTGTCAGTAGAAGAAATAATGAAACCTATAGGCAAAATGTGCAGTCACTAAGTGAGCAGGAACAAACCAGTATCCGAATTTCATTATATAACCTCTCACTCCAAAGTTTCTTGCTATATGAGAACTGCATGCAGCATATTTGTACATAGCTCATCTGGTCACAAGAACTTGGATATCTTTGTCTTAGGTACTCCATAATTCTGTCTTTCTCTATTGTGAGCAATGCTTTACACACAAAGCCTCCACTAATAGACTCGTGGTTCTGGAAGGCTTATGGAAAGCCACTATGAATGTTAATAGACATAGCAAAAGACTCTGATTCAGGAACTTCTTGAAAGTTTCACTACATGTTGCCACCTAGCATTTCTTCCCAGACGTTCATTTTGGCTACAGTGTAAATAGTTTCCTGGACTCATTTCCCTTTTTCATCTTCATTCTAATTTCTAATATACTTTAGTTTTAATCCTGCTGGAATAGAAGCCACTCTTAACTTTAAGCACATTCTGTAAATGCACAGCCCCTGGATAATATTATTCACAGAAAATTCTTTAAGTTATATTTACATATTCACAGACAATCATTTTTAAAATCTATACTGTCTCATTATATTATCTGAGAAATTTGCAGAGATTACAGTTTAAAAAGTATTCTTTACCATACAGTGACAAGATGTAGTTACCTGAGACCACAGCAACTAGTGGATTTGGCAACATGGGCATGAAACATTCTTAAAATACACTTGTCTGCAGACATAATCACAACTTAAAGATTGTATGTGTAACTTTCCAATCGTGTACCAATAGTATATACTTGTTTACAAATACAACCATTTGGCAAGATACGCTAGCATAATCAAAATAAAAACACTCACCACGGATAAAGTCTACAAAAATGAGTAAGAGAACATAAATATTAAAACTTCAGTGGGCAGCTCTTCTCTTCAATTCTGCTTTTCCACAGATTAAGGTAGTTTAATTTATAGAATTTCTGATCAAAAAGTTATTGCAAATTAACCAAGCCTCAATACTGGCTTACAGGGAAATCATTTTATTTCTTCCCCTAACTTGGAACTTGCTTTTGAGTCACAGCTAAATAGAAAAAAAATCTACAGATCAGTTGTCGTTTGATATCCAAAGGGCTTCTGTAAACTTGGAAAGAATTAGGACTATCAACAGCAATTGTTAAAAATATTATAGAAGAAATTCTTTTTGCATAAGGGCAAAGCTGATGTTGTGTGTGAATTTCAACTGAATTCCCCCTCCCCCCATCCCTTGGAAAACTTCGTTCAGTTACACGTGGCTTTTTCCTTGATTTTCTTACAGCATTTTCTTAGTAGTGTGTTTTGTTTAAAAATAACTTCATTAGCGCATTACCTTCACTGTGGCTTATAAATTTATATTTTTACTTGCTCTCTGTTAAACTCTTTTTAGATGAAGTTGATTAGAGATGATTCTGAGACAATCTTGTATCTCAGAGAAGTATGTTTCACCAACTGAGAAGGTAACAGAGCTATTAACGTTTATAACAGCTTGCACATGCTGTGCTATGTATCAGCAATAGAGATTTTTCACTGGCTTCCTGATGCCATTTGTCATTTCTGCATTTTGATAACCAAAATGTACAGAACAAACTGAACAGTTAGTCAAACAAATAAAACAAAGATGAAAAAGCAGGAATTCCAGTTTACCACCAGGTTGGTTTTGAATTTTTGGGAACTGTTTGGTCTTAACTTTAAATACAACAAGCATTTCAGTTAACTGCCTTTGGGATAGCCACTACACCCTCCAGGACTCACCTTCTCAGCATGTGCATTACCCACCAATTAAAGTTTTTGCTCTGTTTGTTTGTTTCCTTCTGTACCATATATCATGTATTCTTGTTACGTTAGAGACTCACTTCAATAGGAAAAATAGCAAGTGCATTGTCAGAACTTCCAAAAAAAAAAAAAAAACCAACAAACAAACAAAAAATAAAACAATAAACTGGTTAAGTCTACAAGTTCTGGCTCTCTCTCAAGAGAGAAAGGTTTAAACACCTTCAGACTGAAAAGAGAATCAAACCAGACTTTCCATCTTCTATGTATATCATAATGACCATATAATTTTGGAGAAAAGCAACATTATTTTCACGTTGCTGACACTACATCACTTAGCATCCACTAAGCCTTCCAATAAGAGTAACCACTTTGAAGGCTTAAATATTGTATAGGTTGATTTCCAGACCCCTGTGTAGCTTACAAGTGAAAGGAATACTTTAATTCTGGAGACAGGACAGCTTCGGGCACACAACACCTCTCTTCACTTACAGATCTTCTAGGTTAAGAGCATCTAGAGCAGGAAATTCAGTTATTTCCGCTTTTAGCAGGACACAAGGAAGCTGTTGACTTTTTAATCACTTTTGATCTAGATGTTAGTATTTCAGATAGCTATTTTCTTGAAATCTTGCAAATAATTCATTTTCTTCACCTCCATTATTTGTATTGCAGTTTACATTACAGACATATTGGGCTATTACCTGTGTTCACAAAAAGATCTTATGGAAGCTACTTTGGACCGCAGAATTCCTATCAGTCTGTATCCACACTGTGCAACAGAGATAATTTTATTTATTTCACATTCTTCAAACCCTTGCTTCTCTTATTATGCTTTATATTATTGTCTTTCGACAGATTTTCATCTGTTTATCATTGCTGGTGCTTCTCAGCTTCAAATATTTTTAGTACACATACCACATTCTTAGCTCTTAAAGCCAAATCTGTCGGTCAATTTGGTAACCTAACATGCTGAGTACTGTCTTTTGCAGATTTATTAAACATACATAACTTACTATTAAACACTGTCCCTAATGTTATTGTTGTCCAGGATTTTTGTGTTTTTTTTTTTTTTTTTAAACGCACCTTATTAACAAAGCTCAAATACTGAACGTTCACTGACATGCTAGCCAGCTCACTGACTGCTTGAGTTAACTTAGGAATATTTCCTCTTATTCTTAGTTTCACCTTTTGACCTTTTTATTTGAGTGTCTGTACTATCTGTAATCACAAAAACAAGATAATTTAATAACAGCTGAACTTGCAGTATACTAATCCTGTTACTCCCTAAGGACTCCAGTGAGACAAAGGATTATGTTGTTTTAAGCGAGCCCTCTTTAAATCAGTTTTTAAATGAAATCTATATTGTTATAACTATATCAGCATGAAAATTTGTCTGTGAAATATATTAATGGACTTACAATCGTAAGTATTATAAATATAAATATATATTTCAATATTAACTCATGGTGCTCAGAGGGCTGGTGCACCTCCCCTACAAAGACAGCTGAGTTCAGACTGGAAAAGAGAAGGCTGCAAGATCTCACTACAGCCTTCCAGTATTTAGAGGGGGATTATAAGAAGGAGGGGAATCAACTTTTTCCTTGGGTAGACAGTGACAAGAAGAAATCATTTTAAGCTCAAGGAGGGAAAGTTTATCTTGGATATCACAGAGAAGTTCTTTACAGAAAGAGATGTGCTGAGGGATGCTGCCTCCCAGAGAGGCTGTGGATGTTCCAACTGTGAAGGTGTTGGAGACCAGGTTTGAGGCAGCCCTGGACAACCTAGTCTAGTACCAGATTGGGAGATTGGGCCCTGCTTCTGGAAGGGGGGTTGGAACTCAATGATCCTTAGGATCCCTTCGAACCCAAGCCACAATAAGATGCTGTGATACACCCTTTGCTACTTCAACAGAAAGCTATGAGATGTATTTTACACTGGATTTCTCTGTGTTTACCCTTTACTTCATTCACTAATGTTTTTCAACAATATTTACTAAATTTGACCCTCATTTTAATTAATGATATTAAATTACCACATGCCTTTTGAAGAAATATGGAAGTATAAACTTAATGGTTCCTATATTTCACATAGTTTCTACTGCTTCACCTTGCAAGTACTCAAATCTCTTGAACTTTGTTTTAGTAGTTAACTTTTTTATGTATGTTGTTCCAATTTTCCCTCTTACTTTACTACTTCTTCCTTCCTATTCCCTTATGCAAAAAAAAAAAAAAAAGTCTCACATTTTCTGATTTTTGAAACATGATTCATGTTTGCGCATGTTTCTTTGTATAAAAATATTAGTGCCAAATATTCTTTCCCCATCTCTCATGCTCTAGTAATTACACGTCCGGAGAACCCCTCAGGAGAGCATTTTTCATGATGATTTCTGTTTGAGACAGTAAGTCTGGGCCACAAGGAAGAACCTTTGCCCTCCTCTTTGCAGTGCCACCACTCCTTCAAGCTTCCCAGCAATACATAAAATAGTAATTTACTCAGTTAAAGCTCAAATTTTCCAAAGAATATTACCAAAATTACCTCATTATGACTCTCACGTCTTCAGTGTGAAACGACAGTGTTCTCATTTCATTTTGTGATTAACAAAATAAATTTCCCAATATCCTACATCCACTGCTCCTTCCCTCCCTGCATATTGCATGTAGCCCACAGGTTCTACCCTACTAGTCTTCATTATAGAGAATTTTTCCCATTCTCTTTACAATGAGCCGCAAATGAGTCATAAAAACAAGAATGCATACCTTCTCTTTGAAGGCAAGTTTATATTAAGATCTAGAATGGTTTTCCTGAAAAATCACTAGAATTTTTAGATAACACACTGTAATGAAGATATGAAAGGCTCTGCTATTTTTCCACCATAAATTTCTTATTACTTTGGACAAGATCATGAAGTTCTTGCATCCAGAATTACCTAGTTAACAGTTGGAAGTGTTAAGTGTTAAGGAAACATTTCAAACCTTCATGGAGCACGACTGTAGAAAACTACAGCCTGGCAATAAAAAGCAATGGGAATAAAATTTACAGTCCTGTGTTCATTCCATGTTAAAAAAAAGCATAACATGAAGACATAACCTCTTTAACCACTCCTGTGATCTGATGGATTAACAGATTCTAAACTCTAGAGAGTAATTCAAGAGACTGTGGATGTTAGATGATTAGAATGACATGGATGTATACAACATTTTTACGTAGATCAGGAATAACCCAGCAGCACAAAAGGCTAGTAAAAACGTGGCATGCAAAATAAAATTTTGAAAGGTTCATAAAACTATCAAGTCAGCAACAGAACAATCAAAGAAAACTTCCATTTGGAATGTCTCTCCAACTCTAAAGTACTCTTTTCAATACTTGGCTAGAAATGGTATTCAAGAATTTCTAATAATACATTGGATTCTTAACTATCCAGCTCACACACTAACACAGAAATGGCAATTACTCATCCAATTTTGGGTGTACATCCAGCTACAGATACTTGGAAAAAGAATAAAACTGAAAAGTTTTAACCTTAGTTTCAGGAAACTGAAAGACCAAATTCAAGACTATGAATGCTGAAACATGTACCATGCAGCTACTGTTATGAAGGTCCCTCTAAAACTCTCAGTTTAGAAAAGTGTCATGTGGTTCCTCAAATTCCTGAAGCCTGAACATATTAGCAAGGTGATATGCCATTGAATTTGAATGCAACATAGGAAAAATGACAGCAACTAGTACAGATAATTATATTATGAGCTAGTGAATGAATAATTCCTTCTACTTAAGAACATCAGTGTTTTTTAAAAGAAAATGAAGCAGAATTATCTTCATTTCGCATCACAGGAAAGCCAAAAATAATTCTAGACAACCTGTTCAAAAATAAGTAGGCAGTCTATAACAGAACCAAGAGCAGCACTTGAGAATTCCAACTGTTAAAAACAAGTGTCTTGCCACATGTATTCTATTACTCTAGACATGAAAAATGAAGTCTCAGATGTAGGATAGCTCTGATGAGAAAACTACTGAAATTAACAGCAATGAATGTCAGGGCCTTTTAAATGTTTATGACATCCTTTTCCAGTTATGAATAGATTATTAGTCTATCTGTATCATGAGACAATGCAACTTCATACATTTAGATTGGCTACCTGTTTAAGTTTATACATCTATATACACATGAATATATATAGCTATATACATAAAGTTTATATGAGCCTTTTCATAGCTCATAGCCAGTTTCAATATATATTTTTTTGCAATAAAGGATTTAACACGTGTATTGAAACATATATTTAACCCAGACTTTTCAGAGTAACTTCAAAGAAAAACTAAGCCATCACATTTAAGCAGTGTTATTTATTCACATCATATGGTTTATACATAAACATTATATATTTACATAGGAATATATATATGCTGCTTTTAAAATGCCATCATAAAATTTAAGTGTGAAGTCTCAGACATAAAAATCGCTGAGACTGCAAATCCAGAATGCAAAAGGCAACAGACTGGTCTTCTGACATTAACTTAGAAGTCATATTGAAAACATCAGATAGAGCCTTCAGCTGTCATAGATTTCTAAAGAGCTCTATAAGCAAAAACTTTTTTTAATAAATGTGATAAACACTTACATTCAGGCTCTTGGACTGCAATTGAGACTATGTATATACTTCTAAATCCACTGACTTGTTTTATTCTTCCGCCAGAATACAGTCTTATTGGTCTCCTGGAAAAAGTACATGAAATACAGAAACCCTCTACCATCTCACGGTTGCTGATCTCTTTTTAATAATCTCTTCAGAGATTATTTGCAATGGCTAGATGGAAATAAATCAAGAAACTATGACACATAAGCAGCCAAGTGATACTGAACTGGGAGAAATTGGCAACTACCCCATGTTTCTCAACATTTGTTCTATCAGTAGGGCTGCAATTTGGACATTGCATTCAGTCAATGGGTAAAAGCTTTAAAACTGATTTAAAACAAAAATTAATAGTCATTCCAAGCTGCAATGGTCAATGAAGAGAAACAGGGTTACTAGGGAGAAAGCACCTAATGCACAGGGAAAGCATATTCAGGAAATGGGTGACTATCTAAAAAAATCTTAAGCACTTCTCTTAAAAGAAAAAATTCCTCTTCCTTGCTCATTTTCAGCTCTACCATCTAATTTTGCTCCTCTCCATTTCCTCACTTACTCTATAACTTAATTTCTCAACTTGTTGCAGCAACTGGAGCTGCAATATATTCATTTCTCTGAGATCCAGTGAATCTGGCACTTACCTGTCTAACGTCACAAAAGCAGAACCTTCAGAGTTCTGAGGAGCTGCAGATCCCTGACTTTAGTACAGCTGAACATATGACAGCTCAAATGTGACACAAGTCTAACTAACAGAATAATACCATTCGTATACACAGTGTGTAGTAGCTTACACCAGCTCAGAATATTTCTAATCCACATTACTTCTATAAACCTCACAAGAGCTATACAAAATCTACTTTGTTCAATGAGAACCTCTCTTTCAGTGAAAGTAAAGAACAGTCTTTAGTTGACCAGAGTTCAGTTTTATTTTATGAGGACAGAAATTATGACTACTCTGCCAAGCAAGCATTTTTGCAGTCCACCATTGCCTTAACAGGTAAAAATCACCACAAGTGAGAAAAAAATCCTCTATTAATAATTCTGAGTGCACTCACAATCCAGTTTGAGTGAAAAGAAAAATTTCAATTCTGCTTGGAAACCGATTAATTGAACAAGTAATTGTTCTGCATTGATTATCAACTAGAGGTTTATCTTCTCCATGCAACAACTAATCAAGGTACTGTTAGAGGAAAAATCTTGAGTCTGTGCACAAGAATAAACTGGAAACTTGTCCTTCCTGACATGAAAAGCACACTCATAATATGGCACTGAGTTTTAGAGATCCATTCCAAAGTTCATGCACCAAGCAATGCTTGTGTCAGCCAATTTTATATGCCAGGTGTCTTAAAGGAAATAGGAACCTGGAAAGGGAAAAAAATGAATACTAAGAATACTTAATAAAAACATGATGAGGTTCTTTCTTATGGGCAAATATAAAAAAAAAAAAAAACAAAAAACCTAAAGGCCAAATGCTGCAGGTCTTAAACTGAGCAAAATTTCTAGTACAGTCATGAACTTTACTAATTAGAAATCAGAGGCTCAGTGTAGTTGAAGACATACAGGTCTGAGTAATCAGCTGAGAAAAAAAATTGTTTAGTACTACTATCATATTCTCCTCATTAACAGAGATGACAAATATTTAATAAATGAAAGTGGTATTTCAAATTTAGTAAGAACAACAAATGGCAGAAAACAAGAAGTCTGATTAAAGAACACCACTACCTCCATAGTTTATTTGCTTAATTAAAAAAATGTTAATGATTCTTATGAAACTATAAATTAAAATAGTAAGGATAAGAAATTCTTTCACTGTTTTGCAAAGATATTATGAACTTTAAGATAAAAGAAAAAAGGTTGCTTTGGTGCAGTTGAGACATTTGCTTCAGGCACTTCAGCAGAAGGATAAGGCTAACTGATGCAAAAAAAACTAGAGTGAGAAATAAGGTAAATTCTAACAATCTGGCCAATGTTTTACCCCTGAATCCAGGATGAAAAAATACAGTCTTTATATTATTTTGTCTTTACCATGTCCCATGACAGTGTATGGTAGGGATATTGTCAATCAGACACATTTCATTTACTGTCAGAATGCAGGGGAATGTAAAAATGAAAAGATGGAATTCATGCAACTTCATTTTTAAATCAAAAGGATTGATAATGCAGCATCCTTATTCCCAAGTACTAGTGGAACCACAACACCTTGATTTAGTTTGCAATCCTATATCTATCTATATATATATTTTTTTTAATATCTTGCTATTTGCATATAAGAATGACTCTTAAGAAATACTCCAGTAATGATAAAATCAGATTTTTTTTATTATTATTTGTGGGTATAAAATTGCAGGAAAAAGACTGAAGTTGTCTTATCTCTGCAGAAAGATGCTAAGGCACTAGAACAGAATGAGATATCTAAAGAAGCACATGAATTAAAGACATTTCTAATATTTAGTACTACCTACAGTATGGAAGCCCCGTGCAATGCTTTTTGCCGGGTCCTTTTCATTCAAAGTTATTTCTTGTCACTCAGTGATCTTTATCTCTTGAATGACATTGCAGAGAGGATAGCAGTTAAATGCTGCAAGTTTGCATTCCTAATATAATGAGGGAACATTTATCCTGAGAAGTTACAAATAATTTAGGGGCCAGCAATTTTGAAGAAGAAAGCCTAGTTAAAAATATACAGCATTATTGAAAATTGAAACTAGGGTAAAAAAATGTACAGATTGTTAGTGATGCCACTGGAATTTTAGAGCACTTAGAATAGTTTCATATTCTACATTAACCAACAGTGACAAATTAAAAGAGCCAAGAACTAGAGGTGATGTACTCACAAAGTCTTTTAATAAAGAACGAGAATTCAGTTCCCTAGAGCCATACTGAATAGCCCTAGACGTGGAGATCTACTAAGCACTTTCAGTCCTCTGTATTCAACTGATCTTAAGCAATTTGGTTTTACAGAGACCAGGCTGCCAATGTGGAAGGGCTAGCTTGATGATTTTACTATTATTATTATAATAAAAGCCAGGCAGATTTGCTGGAAAAGGTAAAAGCAGAAAATGCTTTCAGGCCATCAAGGAAAGGAAGAACACATGATTAACAAAGAGGAAATGCTTGTGTGAACAGGGTGAGCCACAAAGAATGATTACAAAAATATTAAAGGAAAGCTAAGCACACCCCATTCCTGTTCTACAGGGAAAAAAATAAAATAGAAAAAAGATGGGAGAGGAGTAACAAATAGCACTTGTTCTTTAAAATTGCACTAAGACAAAGTTTACCACTTTCACCTCCTAGTGGCAGTGAGTAAAAGCAGAGTAGAAAATATTCCACAATGTTCTATCAATTAGTAGAACTTAAATGCAAACACATACTATAGATTTTTTAGTTTTTCAAACCACAGTGAGAGATTTGATAGACATACCTTTTCACTTTACACAAAAGATATATTCAGAGGACACATGAGAAAGTTCACAAATGGAGAAATTGAAAGACTTCTGTTATTAAGATCAGATGTTCCATAACTATAAAAAAAATTATGAATGACAAATATATCAATAATGGACTTGGGGAAAAAATAGAATTGTATTTCAAAAATTATTAGAAATCTTTTCCTCAATTATTCAAAATCTCCATTTTCTGATATATGAACAAAAACAGTTTGGACTGCTCAGTCTCCGTAAGACTAGTAAAAGAGAGATTTTATCAAAGTGTTACAAATCCCAGATGCAAGACAGGAAGTAAAGAAGACAGAGTCTCTTTGGAGATACCTAGTGAAAGGAAAAAAAAAAAAAAAAAAAAAAAAAGAAGGGCACATTGTGAAGAGAAAAGGAATTTCCATTCAAAGTTAACAAAACAGTAATGGTACCCTGGAACAGGCTGACCAGAGAGACAGTGAAGGCTTCACCCTTGGAGATAATCAAACCCAAATGGACACAGTCTCAAGGAAAGTTCTGTAGCCAAGCATATGCTTCTTTAGATTGGTCCTTTGCACCTCAGTGTTCCAAAGAATCATAGACTCACAGAACATACTGAGCTGGAAGAGTCCTGCAAGGACTACTGAGTCCAACTTCTGGCTCCATATAGGAACACAACTCATACTACAACTCATACTTCTGAGAGCATTGTCCAAATGGTTCTTGAACTTTCCAGTTTCTAACAGGACCAAGGCATCTGCTACATGAACTGAATGGCTTTGAGTGAAACAGAATTGCATGCAGGACAGAGTAATTGTGGCACAGTGAAATTTCCCAACTTCCCATATGCCACCATTATTTCTGAAACAATTTTTATGTATTCACATTGTACAGCAATGTTTACATGCTGAGTTTACACTGCCACAAGGAATATGAAGAACTCAGCAGAAATATAGATCCCTCCACCCTGGGCATTCCTGTTGGCCCTCAATCTCCAGCACAAACTCCAGCCTTGAAGCTGAACCGCATGGAGGAGTTGCCATGAGGGGCAACAGAAGGATTTGGAGTTTTATGTAGGCACACACAGTGCTTTGTGCTGCATGCTTCCAGACTGGGTACACCAGCACTGGTGCTATCCAGTCCAGAGGGTTCTGGCCATGTGCCATGGCCAGCCTTAGCAAGCATCATGGGGCCCTGTCCCAGTCAGTAAGTTGCCATTGCCTGTGAAAGAAGGACCCCATGGTGATGTGCTGGGATTCCACTGGGACAGTGGAGCCATACTGAATGGACTGAAAACTGTACCTCCATAAGGAACAATTTCACCACCCTTCTAGTAGAAAGTGACGTGCCCAGTTTTGACAGGCGCATGGCGACAAGTGGCCAGTAATTGTAGTTTCTAAGTTTTTACGTGCACAAATTACTGGCAAAGAGTGGTTATTTAAATGACTCTAGCTGGCAGGCACATTCACTGGCTGGCTGCAATCAGACTCTCTGCCTGGCTTGCCCAAAACCATATGCACTTTCAAGGATATTTTACTTAATTCAGCTTTGATAAAACTTTCTCAGGGGAAAATAACAGGCAAATATTTAAACTACTTCCTTGAATTTATACTTGCTAAAGGAAGTACAATTAAATTACAGATTTTGGCATTATTGTTTTAATTGGACAAATCTGAACAGCAAACAACTTCTACACCTCTTGCCAAATTCACTGATCTTACCTGTTTATAAAAAAAAAAAAAAAATAGAAGAATGAAGTTGCACCTTCAGGTGTAACAATCAAGCATCATCTTCTAATATATTAAAGCAGTTCACTTACATGTTTGATCTTATCAGCTTGTCACTACTGCTGGTACTATTTGTAGTTGGATGGCCTAAGTCAGATAAGAATGAGACAAGAACATTAGACCATCTAAGTACTTCATAGGCTTTAGTGCCAGTGCCATCAGTTCTTATGTATTGGGAGAATTAATAGCTGATCATTTTGGATATTCCCTTTCCTAAAGTTACGTTGAATCATAACTAAGAAGTTGAGTAGCTACTTCTTCATGATATATTGGTTATTTACCATAAAGACTGAATATCATTTTATTACATGAGACACTCCTGTAGCACGACACCATTGAAACTTAAACATCCACTTTTACTTCTGTTGCCAAGTTTCATTTAAGCCTCCAGACTGCATTTAAGTCCAACTTATCCATTTTTAATGTTGCTGACAGATTAGAAGCGCTAGAATGTCCCCAGATTCCTGTTTCAAGAAGACTTTTGTGTTAAAACTGTAAAATCCAGGAGGTAAGTGCATTAAATGAAAGGAAACCATGACAACAAAACAACCAGAATTATCAAATTAATGAAGAACCACAAAAATGATGGGAAGTATTTAATTCCTTCAAATGTGTTTCATATTTTATCAACACATTACCACTGTGGGCAAGTCTTCTCCAATATTTTTAATGTCTTAATTCACCTACATTTGAAAACAAAACTGAAATACTCTGCTTTTGTTCTTAAAATTAATAAAATTCTCATAGAAGTTTCTAGCCCAATGTCCTTGAAAGCACTTTGATGGTGAAGAAAGCAGTAACCAGCTGCTGCTTCACAGATGCTGAAAAAGCATGGAACAAATGATACTGATTGTAATGACATGTTTCAGAAGCAATAGCAGTGGAGCACTTCAGTTGAAGACAGCCTTCCTGTTAAACAGAAGACCAAGCACAGACTCTTCCTCTTGTTCTGTATAACATAACTAGTACAGATCACAGATCTCTTAAAATGTCTACAGTGCTCCTCACACTGAAAAGAAATTTAGAAGAAACTAGCTAAGGGGCAAACAATATGAGCCAAGATTCATGTGTTACTAGAAATTACATAAAGTTTTCAGTTAACTAGTAAGAAATGGGAATTGCAGTGAGGCAATATGTAAGTGCAAATTTCTAAATTAACTTGGTTTTAAGAAAGTTTACTTTATTTCCTCCTTATCTGCTTCTTCAGACAAACTTCCAGTGACTAAGAGTTCGCTTTTAAATAAAGGATAATTCTTAAGTTCTACCAGGATTGTCAATTTCATTTAAATGTGTATTTAAAAGTAGGACACTTCAACAGTAATGCCTCCTATTTATTTCCATGAAAACTACAACATTTTTTGATAGAGCCAATTCTCAGCTACTGAACATTATTTTTCAACAGTCACTATCTTTAGCTATGCATTTTCACTAGCAATGAAGAACCTACTTGCTGCTCTCAAATCTGCATCAGCAAAGTGAGCCACTGTTCCCTAACTATAACACCACTGTTGCTAGAAAGATGTTAGCCACACAGTCCATCTTTCACCAACTGAAACAGATAGAAGTCAGAAGGTGCCAGATCCCTACTATAAAATAGGTGTGGTAGAACAGTCCAGACAAGACTAGCAACATGCTCCATGGTCTTTCAAGCAGGTATGGTGCCCGGCACTGTTGTGTTGCAAAAGAGAGACAGTCTTTTCCTCATACCTGACTCTTGAAATTGTCACCTTCAGCCTTGCGTTGCTCCAGTAGGTTCTAATAAACTTATATACGATGTTCTTACTGATTCTGAGTGAGCATTTGTAATGCACACCTGACACACACTTACTATATTCAAACATTATTGTCATCATTTCCAGCTCTATTAAGCTGATCATAACCAGAGAGCTGTGAATGGAGATAAGACACTGATCTGCACAGATGAGCTGATCAAGACACCCTTCATCTCATGGTGTGACAGCTGTGCATGGCTATCTGGAACATGGCTTGTCTTTCACATTGTTGTCAACACAGCTAAGACATACCACCTCACTGTGTTCACATCCACTGTTAGCCTTCATAAACATTCAGCAAGCATCAGCAAATACCAATGGGTGGCTTTTTTCCAGAGGATGGAACTCAATTCCACACCTTTGTTTCATACACATTTCCATACAGGATGCCATTCTGTCAGACTGCCCTGCTACTGCCATCTGCCACACAGCAGAAAAATGTAATCAAATACTGACAGAAAGGTTCAGCCTCTACTTTTACACCACCAACATCCACCTACATCATGGGCCAGCATCATATGAAATCGGAGGCATTACTTTCAGAGCAGCCTCTCTCTATATATATACACGTGTGTGTGTGTGTTTGAAAATTGGATATTCCATATAGCATAGATTACTTCAGCATCAAATATATAACCAGTCAATAGCTAGTCAAGAATTCCCTTTTCTACTGGAGAAAATAAAGCATTTTTTCGTTAGTGTTTGCTGGTCTTGACTAGAAACCTGATATGTCATACTGCATAAACCTCTCCTAATCTTGGAGGAATGGAAAATATTGAGCCACCTAAGAGAAATAAGTAATTTGGGGTCTGAATCTTGGAGTCAAATTTTACCTGTACGGAAATCTTGACAGTGATGGCAACACAATTTTTGTGAAAAAAAGTTTTAATGAATTAAACTCAGTCATAGTGTCTCAATTATCTACATCTGTATAATAACAATTAGCATGCAGATGCTACTCATGCCGCTTCTTTGTGATGATCATCTGAGGAAATCTAGAACTCAAACTCAATAAGACTGTTTCCAAGCACAGAATAAAATAGAATTTTTCATTTTCATATAATTAAGCTAGCTAATATTACTCAAAACTGACAGGATAAGCTGCAGAACTAAACAATATCAATACAGTGTACAATTCTTAAGCAAAATCAAGCATGTAAAAATAGAAAAACAGGTTTCCAGCATCAAAAATAGATGTTAGGAAGTTACTGACAACCTGAAAACAGGCAGTCTTTAAAGCTTATTAGAGTCCAATAAGATCACTTTCGCTGGGTCTGCAGGTATCCTTCCCATTACCTCGAAGGTCAAAGGCACCGCCAGCCTGCATACAAATCTTGCCAGATGCAGACATATTTAAGGTGTTAAAACTTCATTTCACCTCTTAGCTCGAAGGACCATATTTGTCCATTACTTTATACTGGAAAGTCTTTGATAGCACACTTGATCTTAAGTTCCAATTTTCCGTAATCTTTTCTTTATCTGCCTGATTGTGTAACAAATGCAGTAAAACTTTAGTGAACTTAAGTAATGTTGCTGTGCTCAGAAAAATTCTGTCTTGGCATTTACAGATACTACCAGCTACAGGGTTTCAAAGCATGACATCTCTCTTGCCGACTACCCTTCACCACCCAAGAAGCTGGCTACTACCTCAAGTAAAATAGCTGGTTAGCAGTTAAACCCAGATCTCTAAACCCTTCACCTGCTTTTCGACTACTTAGCTTCTCCACAGGATTCTGTCTTAAATATGAATAAATAAATACTCTTAAATAAAACTTACCTTAATCTCATCCCATGGCTGTCCACATACCTCTGAACAAAAGCAAGATCATGTAAAGCAGCTAGATAATGCTCAGTATACATATACCATGATGCTTACTGTTCTACACAGTTACTCTGGAAGCTCTCTCACTCTCTCTCGATAGATATATATAAAAAACAAATCAGTCAAAGATAGATTTTCCCTCTGCTTTAAAATGCTTTGAAGTGTTTCCCTACATCTATTGCTACAGTTTCATAAGAGTCAAAACTTACATAGAGAAGATACTGATTCAAAAGTCACTCTTACCACGTCTGGAATTGTTTACCGCTTTAGATGATTTTCATGCTTTTAATGTTTAGGAAATGTGCTTAGTAAAGGTTATTATGGCACAAGCAAGAGGTTAGGCTTTAGTGCACACACTCAAACTAGATGAAGAAGCACACAACGGATCAGAATGACAAAATAATGCAAGAAATCAAAGCCAGTAGTTGGTCCACGTTCTAAAAGCTGTTATACTAATTATTTTAAGCATTAAATATGACCAAATATATTATTACTGAATTGCTAAAGCCCTGCATTCATCCAGGGAAGGAAAAACATCTTCAGCTAAACCAAGGCTCTAATCCTGCCAATATCACATGAAAATTAGATACATTTAAGTATATAACAATGACTTAGAGCTTGACAGTAACAGTAATTCTGTAGTGTTCCCTTTTAATCTTCTCCAGTGCTTTTGCATCACACTCATAAATCCAGAAAATTCCAAAAACCCAACAAGGTTATTCAACTAACTATAAAATAGGCAGACAGTTTATGTTTCCAAGTGCCATGAGTTTAACAAACAAGATCCAAGACATTTTTTGTGCTACAATTACGTGCTCTTTAAAGAGATTAGGAGCCCAATTTAGATCCAGTCTAAATTTACGTTTAAGCCATCCAAAAGTACACTGATCTAGTAAGGACTGAACTTTTTTGGGGGCTTATGGTTTTTCTTGCTTTTGGTATTTTAAGCAATTAGAAGCACGTCTAAATGAAAGTTGTTTGAAGGTTTTTTTTTGTTTGTTTGTTTTTAAAGCCAAGTACAGTTTCTCCAGGTTTTGAGCCCCTACACAAAATTATCTTGTCATCTCCTTTTGGCAGATGAACCAGTTGGTCTTAGAAGTCTCATCTCTAAACCTGCATGTTAGGTGTCCTTATGTGTATTCTACCTATCCAAAAGTACATTCTCCCTCCATAAAATGCTTATGAAAGCTTGTTTATGAAAATACAGTATTTTACACTGATAACTGACTAATAAGTAGCAGCACTATAAGTAGAATACAGTTGTATAACAAGTTTATAGAATAAAACAGCACCAAAAGATAAGTAGACTCAATATGTTAACACCAACAAATCTACAAAATCCAAACTACAGCACTAGTTTTAGCAGACAAGGCCTCCCAGCATCAACTGTTTATGGCAGTGTCTCTTACTGTTGTGTCTGCTCAAGGACAGAGAGGAATCATTTCAAAATTCTCAGTCAGTACTTCTACTAAAATCTCTTTTTGAAAAACAAAACATAAAAAGACAATTTAAATCTCTGATCATAATATACTAATTCAGATGCAATGCTCTGAGCAAACTATATACTCATCATTCCAGCTCTAACTCCTTATGTCTATAAGCTTTTGGTGACTCACACAATCCTATTGTACCAACAATGCTCTCAAAACACAGATTGCTAATGACTTCTCTTAGACCAATATGAATCTGGGAGATACGTGCAATTCAATGCAGCATTTCCAGGAGTACCATAAACATTCTTCCACGTAAGTTTAAAATACTAGCAATCAAAGTTTTATTTCATGCCTAAAGCTACTCTCATACTGAATAGATATGATGTAACATTTGGAAAACAGTTGCACTCTTGCATATGGTACACTACTACAATAAGTTAACATACTTTTAATGCATTTGAATGGGTATCAACAGAACAGTAAAAGTTTATTTCCCTTTTCTGTAGTACATTTTCAATTATTTTTAAGACTTCACTGTTTCCTTATACTTAGCTAATTTTAGGCAACAGCAAGGTAATAATATGGAAGGTTGAAGTAGGGACAAGGAGCCTGGGAGAAATATAGAGAAACTGTTCAAACATGCAGAGCAAAGTTAGGAAAGCCAAAGCCCAGAAGGAACTGAATTTGGTGAAGTATGACAAAGACAAATAGAAGAGCTCTGGAAAACACAGAAGTCGCAGAAGATGCAGAAAACCAAGGAAAATATGACCCACTGATTAACAGAGCAGGTGCCCAAGTGACAAGATATGGAATAGGTCCTCTTAAAACACACTAAGTTTCTCTAGTAGGAATGGCTTTTTATTTTTTACAACCACAAAAATAATGTAAAATATTTCTTATTTCTTTTATCCTCATAGCCACTGAAATATGAAGTTAATTCTACTGCACACCACTTAGATCTGCTAAGATTTTCATTCTGAAACAATAAAAATTACAATATTCAGCCTGGACAGTAGCACAAACAGCTTACCACAAATATTCTCATCCACTTGTTCAGTTTGCCTCCCTAACACAGACTTCCCATATAAGGCATGTGGAAAACAGACTGAAAGCAGTTGCTCAGAAAAGGTTAATATAATCTACTGTTTCAAAAGCATTAATTTATGCAAACCTATCACAGTTCTCTTCATGAAGAAAGCTCTTCATTAACTATTACACTGATCTAGTATTTTAAATTGTACCTCAGACTCTTGTGAAAAGTTCTAGAAAAAGGTCCTTTTGACATTAATAGTTATATTACTGCCTTACACAGGAGAAAAAAAAAAAAAAAAGTCCAATGTGGGAAAGTAACTGCCCAGTACCACACCATGAATCACTGGGAGAGGTGGGATAGATACACCATCACTTAAGTTAGAAAATAACTGTAAGTTCATCAAGATCATCAAATCCAAACCATCAAAAGACATCTGTACTTCTATTTGGGTGACCTGGACGGGTTCTCAATGAGAAGGAAATCCCAGGACTTATCCCCACAGCTAATTTCCAGGCAAACCCTTCACAATGATCCAACATTTTGTTGTCTTTTAGATCTGCCACCCTGTTCCTGAAAAATTCCTGTCTGCAGAAAAACAGGAAATCTCTCTCCTCTAACCAACCTTTCCTTTCCCATATCCAGATAAAAAGCAGTTTCTTTCCAAGAACAATGGACATAAATTGTTCCAATTTAGAAGCATGTTCCCAAGCCTTCTGTGTTCCTTAAGGGCCAATTAATGCTTGTTCTCCTGCATGATCTTCACTCTCATTAAATAACTATTATAGAGACTATCCTTAGTTTTGGTGGATCTTGGTACATTCAAGAAGCTCTACAGGAAGGAAAATATGCTTTAGTGGAGAAAAATCCTTGGGGCTGCAGCCCTGACTCAACATGTGAACAGTTTGTAAAATTCAATTTCCATGACAGGATTAAACCTCTGCCTCTGAATAAATCTGATCTCACACAACAGCCTGTCACATGGATGGGAAACTTAATAGGTCACTTACTCTAGCAACTTACTTTAATGAAACTGATGGCAGTTATTTATCTGTAACATCCCTTTTTCTCCTCTACTCATTGCATGAGTCATTGAAATTAGCAGGGAAGCAGAAACTGACAACACACTTTCACAAAATTTTACAAAGTATCTTAAATAGACAGGTATTAATCAAATTTTAACATTCCATTTCTCGGTTGGTAGACAGTGAATTACTTGTGGAGCATCCTTTTTACACTCAATCAACCTCAAGTTCATTACACTTTGTGAAAACTAAATGATATACCATCAATAACAAATTGTGTACAGCTAATCAGATAATTGGCTGCAGAGTAGAAGACAAGCATCATGATTAGTTTGTGAATTCACCTCCACAAACACTATTTCTTGATCAGACAGGGCAACAAATTCAGCTTCTATTCAGATACAGAAGTATATTTCTCAGTGAATAATCTGGAAGAGGAAAGATTACATAAGAGCACATGCAAGTTACACAGCTCCAACAATTTTACTTCATTTTTTTTCATTTTTAGTTCATGGTTTCAGTCAGATATATAACTGAACGGCATTATGCATTTCAGAGAGAAGTAATTATTCCCCAGAATGCTAGTAAAGAATCCACGCCCCTCCCCCCCGAAAAATGTAGAGGGATATTACAGTTTTCTTAAGACAAAATTAAATGTCAACAATGAAAACTGATACCATTATCTTCGCAAAGATCTGATTACAGAAAATCAAACTGGAACTGAGGAAGAACTGTTATAATGCCTCTGGCACTCCAACTGCTGTGTATTACCTGCCCAGTTGTGCAACAGCAGTCAGTGAGCAGATATGTAGTACATAAAAGCACTGTAGGAACATTGAGGACAATAGAAGTGTAACTATAATGCAGGGACAATGTTGCAAAATGCAAAAGTTTCCTGAGTTAATCACATTCTATAAAGTGAAAATAAAATCAATAGAGTTGGAAGGGACTTCTAGAGGTCATCTAGTCCAACTCCCTGCAAAGAACAGGGACACCACAGTTAGATCAGGTTGCCCAGGGCCTGATGCAACCTCACCTTGAAAGCATCCAGGTATGGGGCATCCATCACATTTCTGGGCAGCCTGTTCTAATGCCTCACCACTCTCACTGTTTAAATTAGAAATGAGACAAAGTGCTACATTCATATGAATCCTTTTTTCATTTGCTAGAAGATAAACGTAATTATTTACCAAGTCTCATTTGCAGCAGGGCTTTGTCACACCTTCCATGAATAGTACTCCTGTTACCAGTAGTCTCTCACTTTCAGAAGCACTTAAAAAATAGACTTCCACAGAATAAATTCAGAACAAATTTTTTTTTTTATAGCTGTATGTGTTTCCACAACAGAGTTGCGAATTAACAACTGTCCTATTTAAAATGTAACAGTATACATGCTTTATTCCAAAGCTCATGTGTTTGACTCACAAGTCCCTCTTCTGAAAGTGATGAATGAAACCCACAAATAAATAACACATTCTGGTTAGGTAGTTTACCTCACCCAGATACCAAGTTACCATTACACATCAGGTAAACGATGCTTAAAATGACAAAGTTATAGGATTCTGCTCAAACCATGGCTGAAGTTTAGTTGGCTCATAAAAGCCTCACGAAGGGTTGATCTTTCACTGTGGTTTTGTGATTGCCTAAGCAGCATACAAAAAACAAAAACCTATATACAATACTGTATATGATCATATATCACAGTTCATAATTTTCCTGACCTCCCCAGCACAGCTCCATGGCATTCCCTCAGGCCCTGTCGCTGTCACAGAGATCAGAGCTCAGCACCGCCCTCTTCTCCCTGTGAGGAGCTGCAGCTGCCATGAGGCCTCCCATCAGCTCCTCTGCTCCCAGCTGAGCAAACCCAGGGACCTCAGCTGCTCCTCCCAATTTAGTGTTATCTGCAAACTTAACACCTTCAAGTTCCACATACAAGTCAGTTATGAAAACATCAACAACAGGCCCTAAAATGGAGTCCTGCAGAACTCAACCAATAACTGACCACCAGCCTGATGTAACCCTATTTACTGTAACTCTGAGCCCAGTGCCTCAGCCAATTGCTCACCCATAACAATAAGGCTTCACCAAGCTTTTTCACAGGACATTTTGTCCTTAAGGATGCTGTGAGAAACAGCATCAAAACCTTTAGCTGAAATCTAAAAAGATTACAGTAACTTGCTTCCCTCAGTTAACTAGCTAAAGAACCATATCAAGTACGCTTGTTTTTAATATCCAGGCTGAACAAGCATCTTTAAGAAGGGACACCATTTAAAAACCAAATACATTTATAGGAAGAGATTACAGGAAAAATGCAAGGACAATGTTAGGATATCAAGAGTATCTTCTAACTATGTGCGTAGAGAGAACTTCCCATTGTCCAGCCTGCAGGCATCACATCAAGAAAGGACTATTAACCACAATGGAACATAATTTAATAGCAATGAAAGGAATCATACTTACTCATACAATCAAAACATATAAGCACTCTTCTCCCAATGAGATATCATATGATAACCTTGAAAGGGAAAAAGCTACCTTTTGCTCACTGCATAAACTTCCCCCCTCATCAGCGAGACCTACAAACACCTCTAGATTGCAAATTAGTCAATCTGTTGACTGAACACATTCCATCTTTGCCAGCTGGCTGTAGCGATCTCCTAGGCTTTTCCCTTGAAAGCCCACAAGAAACCTATGTTCTATTGCACAGGGTATCTTGTATACCCCTGTGCTCTTTTCCAAGCCAAAGTGCTTACAGTTAGTATGAAAATTCATATGCATATCTGACTCTCTACTTTTTTTTTTTTTTTTTTTTATAAAAGTGATTGTCTCCCAGATAGAATATCACTGGACACCTAGAAGTGTTCTCACAATCAAATGTCAGTGATGAGTATTGTTACATTATCTGCCTTTTGTCACACTCTTGCCACAACCAACGTTCCTAGGATTTCTGGATTTCAGCAAGCTGCCTTTCTTTCTTATTGTTATTAGTATTATAAATAGCTTGACATAGAAACCTCTACATTACTTCATGTGATTTCCCCCTCCCCCCTCCCCAGAATACCAAATACTCTGGCATAACACTGAACTTTATTCAGTCTAATGCCAACAATTTCTTTTTTCAACTTATGGTATTTTAACATGCAAGTTCAGATACTCCATTGTCTGGCCAAGCTAGAAATATTCAGCCAGTACAAAGGTCCCTATGAAATCCATTTCTTAATCCCAAAATACTCCAAGATAACAACCTTCAAAAGAAAACTATGCTTTTGTTTATATGTACTCTTACATACTTTTTTCCTTAATGGCAAGCTTTTTGCTAGTCAATAGTAGAAGTATTTTGTTCTACTGATGAAGAATTGTAGACTAACAGCAGCTAGAAGCTCAGGCATAAGGGGGAAGCCACGAAATGCAGAAATTCACATTCAGACATTTTAATCCTTAGAAGAATTGTACTCTAGTAGGTAGTGTATCCACAACATATTCAGCACCACCACTTAAGAATGCCAATTATTTGGCTAACACAGATGTAATTTCTGTGCAACAGAGATGAATTATGTCGCATATTTAGTCACACACAGCATCAACCAAACACGTTTTCATTTACAAGTTGAATCCAAAGCATCTAACACTTCAAACAAACAAACAAATAAAAAAATATAACTAAGGAAATACACTATCAATATAAACTGTTTGGTCTGTATTTAAAACTAGACTTTAAAACTACTTTTGATATAAGAACTACCTATTTTCCATTTTGGAATCACTGTTCTAGTTCATTACCTCATGGCCAAAGTTCACTGTTTCCTAAAATAGGTGCAAGCCTAAGACCAACTACAATTTTTACTTCAGAGAACTCCTTTGGTTGAACAAATGTTTAATAATATCTTCTCTCTATGATGTAGCCAACCAGGGTTTAAAGTGAGAAGGAAGTGTTATATAAGCATCTCTGGATAATTAAAAAAAAAAAAAAGAAAATTCATTAAGCACTACAGCTCTCACAGAAATATGTAAAGCTAATGACGATACCTAACACAGCTTGCCTTTTCCCAATTAAAGTTTCATCAGAAGCAGATTTTGCACCAATCATATAGCAAATACTGCAAGGACTGCCTTATTCAATATAACCAATGTAATAAGTAACTATTCAGGTTTCATTGCTTTTTTAGTACACTGACGATAAACAATTTCCTTACCATTCTAGAACTGCTTGACTGTTTATGAATAGGAAATTCAACAACAGGAAAAAATCTAGATGACTGCAATTGATACATTTTTCTAACAGCAAAACACTGCAGGATTTTAAGATTATCTATGACTTCATCTACAAAAAAATTCAAGAGATTATGTAATCAGAAATGAAGCTGCAAGAAGACTGCCAAATAGGGGCCAGATAACCAGTGCTCTTAAGCACTAACTTTCTATAAAAATATGTAAGGAGACAAACAGACACACACCTCAGGTACCTTAGTAACTTACCACACAGTTCTTCACATATTAAAACTATGATTACTGTAGCACAAATACAGAGCCTGGAGCCAATGTTACATATTTTGCATCAATCAGAAATTCAATCATATTTGGAAGTCTGATTAGTCATACCAAATTGGGAAAAAATGGCTAACTATGCCACACTAGTTGACCAATCTATGTTCTCTCTCACTTCTGTTTCTCCCTCTGTTTACTGATTGAATGCACAGTTATTGTTCACCCATTAAACACAAACAAGAAAATCATCCCCCATCACACACGTATTACGCTCCACCAATAAACATGAAGTAAACTACCGTGTTTAAACTTCTAGTAACGTGTTCCCTAGAACTGCCTACAGACTTACATGGATTCATTTTACATTATATAATCCCATTTTAAAATTGCCATGACAAATATGCATGAAGTAGACAACACAAACAGTAATGCTTAGAAAAGTTGTTAGCTGTTATAGTTGCTCTTGCTAAAAACAGAAATACTGCAGAGATATTTCTGACTCGCAAGACAGAGAGAGTTCATCACTTCAGGTTAAAAATACTCATGTTATGTTAAATTCAGACATTTATTCAGTAAGCAAATGAACAAGAAAATAAACTCAGAAAAAAAAAAAAAATAAAACCAACTTGCTACTGCTTGTCCTTGGAAACAATGAAATTGCTTCTGGTAAGATCTCTGTGGTACCAAACAAAGCATTATCACAAACAACAACAATCAAATACAAACAAAAAGTTGACTCACCCAGATGGCAATAGGTTCTCCAGCTATAGAGCCCTCCTTCTCAGAAAGTAACTTTAATCCAGGAAAGGCTCTCCCTTCAGACGCTAGTCCTCATGTAAGTCCAGGGAGTGGAGGGGGTGAACCCTGGGTCACTTGGGAAACACAGGTAAATTGCTTGCACTTGTGCTTCCTAGGCTAGCCATTCCCTTCACCAGGTGCTCAATCATCAGTTCAAGTTGTGACACAGCAGTTCCCTTACACTACTATTACTTAAAGGTCACACTATTAAACTTGTTCTTACTCATTTTTATATCCCGGAGAAAGCCTTTTTACTGAGTATTCCAGATTTTCTTGATAGATCAACTGCCAAATCAGATAGACAATTCAAGTTAATTATACATCTGCTGGAGCTGGAGAAATTAATTGATGCTTAGGAAAATGTAAATTTAGCAACCATAAGATTACAGTGAGATGCGAAAACAAATTGGGAATTACAGATCACGAAATGACTGAGGTTGGATGGGACCTCAGGCAGTCTCCTAGTTTGGCCATCATCAAAGAAGGATCACCAACAGCCTGTTGCTCAGGGTCTTGTCCTTTGAGATGTGAATACCTCCAAGACTGGAGATTCCACCCTCTCTTTGGCCAAGATATTCCAGTATTTAGTCACCACCCTTACATTATACTTTTTGTCTGTTTTAAGAGCAATATCTAGTGTATCTCAATTCGTCCCTTTACTCTTTTCAATTCACTGGACACTAATGAAGAGTCTGTCTTTGTCTTATTTACTACCTATTATTTCAAGATCACTACAGCCAAGATCAGCTCAATCTTCAGATGCAATTCTTCATTAATGGTATTACATCAACCACAGCAATTCTTCTCATCATCTCAGTCTCCTAAGTCAAGAAGACATTATCAATGCACTTCAGATATCTCCTGGGCTGATTCTGCCTTGCTGTATTGGCCTTCCAGTTGGCAGAAATTTATATGTTTTGCAATCTAATTCTATCTTAAATCCTGACTGTTCCTTGCTAGGAATTACCTGTTCTCTTTATTTCAAATTAAGGTTGGTAATTACAGGCAGCATCTCTGAATGAACAGGTAGTGGCAATCAATTCTTGCTCATGACTATGTATTTTTCATATCTTAGAAACTGCAAACCAGCTTTCAGTTAAACTGAATCCATTCTTACCATTTCAGAAAAATATCCAATATTTAGAATTTTAATGAAAAGTAACTTGTAAACACAAAAACTGTTAAATTAAGTGATTTTAGATTTTAACACCTTCTACTGGAGTGTTATGTCCTGTGAATACTTACAGTGGTGTCATTACTAAGTATTATCAAATTATCAAAAAGGTACGACAGTTTATTCAAAATAAGAAGTGTTCCATTCTATGTAATGATAATATAACTACATTAATAATATTCAGGAAGATTGTCTCCAAAATAGAAAGCCCAGTCAAGTGTAGATGAACAGGTAAACTGTTATAAGATTATTGACACATGACAAATCTGCAGTCTGCTGTAGGGAAGAAGAACCTCTTGCTTTAGCAAGAGCTTGGACTTGATCTCCAGAGGTTCCTTCCAACCATTCAATTCTAAGATTCTGTGTAATTATGTAATAGAATAGAGCACATCAAAGACATCTATTCAAGAACAGAAACACATTCCATTAAAAGCTGCATTTACACATAAATCCTCACATATAATGGATTTCCCTTCTCTTGTAACATTATTAATTGAATAGCAGAACTTTAGTATCATCCTATTCCTTTATCAGGCAGCTGCTGAACTTAGTAATGACACCACTGTCAGTATTCACAGGAATTTTGATGAGGCTAGAGAAAGGACTCTTCCTATATGCACAGAAAGCAAGATGTGGAGAAAACACTCAATCACATTCCTTGACAAAGTCAGTAATTTAGGCTGAGGATTTAGCTTCAGCCTTTCTCACCAGGTCATCTTGCTTTACTTTATATAAAGTAATGCTTCCTATTTATTTCCATGGAAGCTACGGCAGACACAAAGGATGCAATAACTAATGATAATTTGATAATTTTAATAATAACTTGATAATATTAATAATAACTAATAATAATTTCATAGAGCAAATTCTCAGCTAGGAGGTGCTATTTTTGGAGCAACCATGGTATATTTTATATATATACGATTTTGTATCTTCTGTAATAGGAAAGTTGTAGTAAGGGTAAGCTGGTTTAAAGTGCAATGCAGAAAACAAATGATTCAACAGATTGTGTAAGCACAAATTACCACTGAGTTCAAACCCAAAGTAGAAGAAGACTTGCAAATCGTTACACATCCAGTAAGAATCACTGTACAGGCAAAGCAGCTCCAAGGCTTCCACCTGAAGCTAGAATCTATACCATTTCTATTAATTGTGAGTCATGTATTACATAGTGTGGAGCCCTTGCTCCCTCCAATGTCACTTACAGTTCAGTGTCCACAGCAGGCAGTGATAGAAAAAAATAAAAAAAGAAGAAATCAGAGTATGCTGTGGGATGTATGCTGGTTACATCTCAGAGAATCATATGTACCATCAGCAAGGAATTATTTGAATGTGAAACAATGCAAATGTAATAGAATATGAAACTACGTAACTATGAATGGCCGACTGCATCTCCCAAAATGGTGAGATAGAGTGGTTTCAGCTGAAAACCATACTTTTATCCAAAATTTGGGATCCAGATGAAATAATGTTTAGCAAGGTAATTGCAGCAGTACATTTCCTGAAGAAGACGGCTGATGTTGCTTGCCTTTGGACAAAATGACCATTAGAGTTCAACTGAATATCTTTCTTACAAAGGTGGAAATAGAGGAACTGCTGCTGCTCTCAAATGCAAGCTATGGTCAGTCTTAGGATCACTGTATATCTCACTACCCTTCATAGGACTTCATCCACTAATGGTCTCAGTAACCCTGGTTCAGCGTTTTCAAGAGGAAAAACTTTAAAAGAAATTCTCCTGCCTCAGTGATATTATTCAAAATAAATGACTCATCTCAGTACCATCAATACTGTGTCAATGGTAATGGTGAAGAGTAGAAACTGCAGAAATTCTAGCAGACTTGCTCAGGATTGCCAGCCCCGTGGCATCCCTCAAACATCATGTATTCAGAGGTAATTCAGATTCTCATTTGCATCTCCTGCTTTTTTGAGTGCTTTTCCTTAGCTAAAATCTATTCACTTCTCTGAAAAGGAAAGGGACCCCAGTTTTCTTTAGACTTTTTATTAGGCTTACAAGGAAATTCCCTCTGTTGATTGGTTTCAGACAGATGTAGCTCATCCACAATAACTTTGTGCATCAGGGACTTCTATCAGAAATATGGATACTACTATCAAAAACACCACTTCAAATTTGTTAACAAAATAAGAATGTAAGTGCAAAGATGGATATATGAAATGCAGTTTACTTTACTTGACTGAAGAGAAACCAAGTAGCCTAAAAGACATACACAAAGCTAGGCATCCTGACAGACTGCAAAGTCTTCTAAACGCAGATTGGAGTTAAGAAAACTAAGAAAATGATATAAAATTGTAATCTATACTCTGAGTTGTGGTCGGTGGTGCAGAGTCCAGTTGTAGGCCTGTACTTAGCACTGTTCCTCAGGGGTCAGTGCTGGGTCCAGTCCTGTTTAACATCTTCATCAATGACCTTGATGAGGGGATGGAGCCCACCCTCAACAAGCTTGCTGATGATACAAAGCTGGGAGGAATGGCTGACATGCCAGAAGGCTGTGCTGCCATCCAGCCAAACCTCACAGGCTGGAGAGCTGGGCAGAAAGGAACCAGATGAGGTTTAACAAGAGCAAGTGTAGAGTCTGCAGTACGCGCAGTCTGTCTAATACACACACGCACACATATATATATAGGTCTAAAATAAACATTACAAAATCCAAAGTCACCTGTTAAACCAAAAGTAGTACCTTACTGGGTAAATCAACACTGACTTGTATTCTTATGCTGTTCTAAAGTTCAGTAAAATTATTTTTTTAAGGTTGTTTAAATACTCCCTCGCATTGTAAAGGTTTTCAGTTCTGACACTGGCATAAAAAGCAATCTGGCTTTATAACTGTTTTATTTATTGCTCAGTAGTCAACACTAAGTATTAGGCTCAAAAATTCACACAAGAGAATTATTCATGTACGAGCATGGGACAAATTCCAGACCTCTAATGCCTTCTCATAAAGAAATCTTGCAAAAATGTCAGTCAGTCTTCAGATCTTAGGTATTCATTTAATTAAGTTTGTATTAAAAAGGTAATATTGCTTAATTCACTCTTACTATTTTTTTATTTGGTATCTATTCAGGTAGTTCTTTCTATTCTATACTCCCTTATTATTTCTTTTACTTGCAACAGTGGGAAAAAGCTTCATGCAGACTTTGGTTTTAAGGCATTCACAGGTATGATTACATAAGAGTAACCGCAAAAATTCAAGGTTGGTTGGAACCTTTGGAGGTCACTTATCCAACCCAACCCCCTTGCTCAAGCAAGGATAGCTACAGTAGGTTGTCCTGGGCCTTGTCCAGGCAGTTTTGACAGTAAGTGCTTCCCGATGTTCAGATGCAACACTCTGTGTTCTAGTTTGCGCTCACTGCCTCTTTTCCTGGCTCTGTCATCTTCGCATTCTCACTTCATATATTCATACACACCCCCCTCATTCTACTCCAGGCTGAACAGTCTCAGCTCTCTCAGCCTCTCCTTACAGGAGAGGTGTGTCAGTACCCTCATCATCTTGGTGGCCATTTGTAGGACCTTCTCCAGTATGTCTGTGTCTCTTTGGTACCTGTAGGAAGTATGGGGCAGAACTGGGCACAGAACTCCAGGTTCAGCCTTACCTTAAACAGGACTGAACACAGTATTGATACTTGGGGTACCCCAGTCATGATCTGTCTCCTACATGGAGACTTTGCACGATGCCTAAACCTAATCTTCTCAGTTTCTTGGTCAATTTCTTATTGGTTTGCTTTATCTAGGATGATATTTGGTTCTATGCCCTACCCTGATGACTAAAATAAGCATGAATTTATGGAATGGCACACAGTCACTAATAAATGGTTTCTGACATTGAAGTTAAGAGATTACCTAAACCCGCACTTGCTTTCCAGATGAAGTAAAAAATATTATATACAAACTCCTGCCCTTTTTTTTTCCACAGAATAATACAGACCTCAAATATATATATATATATATATATAAATTTTAAATTTTTAATTTAAAAATGAAAATTCATTTTCTTTTACTTTCCTAGCAAGCATATCTGATTATTTTGCATTACTTTGGGAAATGTTCATTTTCAAAAAGAAAATAGAGAAAAATCACTTATTAAAAAATATTTCTTACATGAGCTCTTTGACTGACTAAAGATAATGGACTACTCAAACATAGTAGCAGTCTAAGCTATCGTTAAATTACAAATATTTCAACTCTTTAGTAAATCAGTTTTGTTAAAAAACTATGATAAATCACACCTTACTGCTTACTTATGTAAATTTGTTCCTTTTTTCAAATTGCCTCAAATGAATGCAAAGCTTATTAAGCACCACAAATTGACATCATTATTTTATTTGAGCTTTGCTGTAATGATCCTTCAAAGGAGGTATCTTGCTGTTGTAAAGAAACTAACTATCTATGCTAAAGAAATGTTTAAGTAGTTCTAAACAATAGATGGGATTAGAAGGCTTATACAAAACGTTACTCCTTAGTGTGACTCATCTAAAAGCCTGAACTCATTGCTCACTGAAGTAGTTTCCATTCAGACTGTAAAATATATAAATGGGGCACAGATGGAGAACATGTTAATTTACACCTGAAAGGCTCAGAGCTTGAAAACTGCTTACCTTATATGAAAGCATTAAGTAACTAAGAATGTGCATCTCATCATATATGTTAATACTCTCTCTTTTTTCTCAAGGTTTTCTAATCTCAGTTTCAAAATCTCTGCAAAAAGTAGAAGATGAAGATATGTTGCTAACTGCATTCAATCTAGGAAAAACCCTTCGAAATGGAGATAGAACTGAAAAGAGAGGAGCTGTGCCCTTGCTGAAGCATTATAACATTGAGGAAAACTTATTGGATGAAGACGATGACAGAAAGTTAAAGCTTTTTGTGAGTTTTCAGTTTTGCATTTTTTTATTGCTTAAGCATAAAATTGAAATTCTCTTTATGGTCCTGTGTAAATGGTACAATAATTTAAAGTAATAACTGATGGATACAGGAAAAAAAATCAGATTAGCCTAATATTCTTAAGGATGAAATTTTCCACTGCAATTTCCTCTTTAAATTTTCTAACTTCGAGTTTTCAAATGCTTAACCTAGGCAGTTGAATTTAAATAATAATAATTTATAATAGAGTCAAAAAAATTTGGGGAAAGAACCTGTTTCAGCATGTCTTTTTTTTTTTTAACAGAAAAACTGAAAGCCTTGGTTTGTTTTTTTCTCAAAATAGGACACTGGTTCCAGGCGCAACTTCTTAAATCATGGCATACCAATGAGTGTGGGGAGAAAGCATTCACCTTATCTTGCACTGAAGGGAGCCATTGCTTTTCCAGCTAACACTGAAATTGAGAATATTGAATCAGTACAGGAAAGAGAGACTGAGGATGATGAAAATTCAGCTAAGGTCCCTATAGGAAGGAGGGATTTTGACAGTAAGTATTTTTTGTTCATTTGTTTTTGTTGTTGTTTTTAAGATTAATTCTGGTGAGGTATAGTGCAGTGTCTTTGAAAGACTTTGTTAAAAGTTCAGTTAGAAACTCCAATTAATATTCAGAATTTCTTAGTGCTATTTAAATCCCGCATTTCCAACTTTCCTCTACTGTAAAAAGTCTATGGGGGTGGGATTGTAGGCATTTGTAGGCCATACAGAATTCTAGTTCTTTGATATTTTAAACTTTCACTTTATATTCCTGTAGTGCTCAGATGTATGCTGGGAAGAGTCTATCGACCTTGTTGGCAAGTCTGAAAACTACTGACTTACAGCACCTTCTTTGAGAAAGATTAAACATTCTATTACAAGTTTAACATGAGTGGAAGCTAATGTATTTTAGTATTGCTAAACATATGCATCTAACATTATTTTCACACCACAATGTTGAAAGAAGCATAATTAATTACTAAAATAGAACATAGTTGTAATTACTGGTGTATTATTATCAAAATTAAAAGATTTCTGCACAATCAGACTTGTATGCCTTTGTTTAATAATACACACAAGCTATTTTCATTTATTTGAGTATGAAGAAAAGCAATTTACGAATTTCACCTTCTTGCAACATTTTCCAACGTTTGAAGTGATCAACGGAAGATGCAGGTCAAAATAAAAGCTTACAGTTTAAAAAATTGAGTTAATTTTGCCTGACCAACAATCAATTTATTCTTGCTCGCAGTTCTGTTGTTTTTTCTTCTTCCATCAATTTTGCTGTCCAATTCCTTCTGAGGGTTGTTTGAAGTCCTACGTTTCTTAGCATTTTTTGGCAAAGATGTTTCACTTTCCTCATCATAGATAACTTTGTCATTATTCAAATCCATCTGTTCATTCCTGGAGTTCTTGTTTCTTGGCTGACAACTCAATTTCCCCATTTCTCTGTAATTTCTATTCTGATGAACATTTTCCGAAATAGTTCCAAGCGGTGTTATATCAGGAGAAGAATTCATACCTTCTGTCATGTGAGAATATCAAAAACATATGTGAAGAAATAGAAGTTACCTGGGTTTACTCATCTGTTTTCTATCAGGGCTATCACGTTATTTTTAATCAAAACAATTGCTTAATAAAACAGAACAAAACCAATCTGGTCATTGCATTTCCATTTTGCTACACACTAAGTACACTGACATTTCAAAATTACATCGCCCAAAAATAAGCTAAGGCAACAAAATTAGGGAAATGAATTTAAAATTTGAAAATATTAGAAAATATGCCTTTAAGAGCATTCTTTAGAATATGATAAGACTTATGGAGAAATAACTAAAAAAAATATTTTCTTAATGGCAAAGATATAAATTTCACTTAGTTTGCTTATACCAAAGAAGGAATGCTACAAAAAAATGAATTTTTTTTTTTTTACCTTAAGATATCATCAATACATGTGTCTCAAAGAGATCTGAATTTTTAAAATACTAGCATTAAAATTTTAATGCACAAGCATTTAACCAATCACAGTATATGCAAAGCAATGAGACACCTTCTGTGTTTGTTTTTTTAACATATTTATACATGAATTTTACTAAAGCTTCTTTTGATAACACTTGAAATATTAGCTATCGCATTCACATATTTAATTCTACTATGGCTTACCTGTGAAATATTTACCTTGCAAATGTTGCTTTGGTGGAGGACGTATGCAGGCTGGCTTTTGGCTATTGCTGAGGAAATGCTCACCCTCTAATTTACTCAACTCATTTTTGTAGGTACATGCAAACTGAGATTTGATTGAAGATTGCTTCATCTACTAATAATAATTTGTATTAGCTTTATTTACAGAAGTAAAATACAACACCAGCAAGACTAGTAAAATACCAGGTTTCCATTCTGCTGTCTCAAAAATTTTACTAAAAAATGACTACACTCACGTAAAGAAAATATTTATATGAAGTACTCGATTGTAAATTACAAGCTTTCAAGAATACTTACAACAATATTGAAACACTGAAAAAGAAAAATAAATTAGGCTTCAACATAATTATGTCTAAAACTTCTGTATAAAATACTATTTCAGATCTCTATGTTAAAGTTCAGATTTTACATTTAATCTCAAAATACACGTACACTGAATGTCAATATTGAAGGCCAAATTTGTCAAAACATTCACAGCCTATGTTGCAAAAAAAACTACAATGGTGAAGAACACTACTGTATCTGGTTCTCTATGTTTATCTCCCTCTCCTAATTCTGGAAGCAGGTAATCTAGTCTTATAGCAGAGGCAAATCAGAATATGTAGTTCAAATACATTTTTTTTTAATTTATAATAGGCAATATAATTATATTTAATGGAATCAGTGATTCCAGGTCAAGCTTTCTCAGTTTATACATAGGCTACAGTTTCTCTATCACTTCTAATTTCAGGGCCAAGCTTCGTACTTGCAGGCCAATTAATTAGAAATGCAATTGAGCCTGCAAGATAATTTGTCCCCTCACTTCCTTTTGAAAGTCTATTAAATTATATAAAATACATTGAAAGGTATTATAGGGATTAGGATTTCTAGCTAATAAATCTGTTAAAATGTCACAAGTAATAATAAATAAATAAATATGAGCTGAATGAGTGATCCCGTGCAAATATCAGGAAAAAGAAAATACAATAAACATTGTCACAAAATAAATAGTTTTCTTCTTTTAAATTGGTTTTGTTGAGGAGGGTTTACAGACACTTTTAGGATTTGAAAGTTTGCATTATACAAGTCTACTCGCCTTCTTGGTTACAAGAATGTGTAAATGCTTTATTTCTGGTTTCACTCCTGTAGATTATTTTGTTTCAATTCCAACTTTCAAATTCAAATGTAAAAACAGAGAAGAATACATGGCTGTAAACCTTCTTTCACAAGGGCCGCAAAATTCAGTCACAGTTTATGCCACTTTCATCACATACTGCTTTCCTCCACACAAACTAATCGACTAGCTTTTTTTCACTGTTCAGATGCAGCCTAAGTATCTCTGCATAATACTGCAGTCAGTCAGATGAATATAACTCCTGTCTTTCTAAAAAATAAAAATAAAAGTAAAAAATTATTTACATAAACATGTATCTTTCTTACTTAATGTGCCCATATCCATATAGTCTTACTTGAAGACTCACCATAATTTTCTCCAAGTGCTACAGGGGAATTCCTGCCCCAGCATCTGGAGCACCTCCTACACCTTTTCAATAACTTTGATGTTTGTAGAGATGTTTCTCTCAGTTTTCTCAGTCATTTCTTAGAGCCACCATCCTTACCCTTTCTTAAATAAGTTATCTCAAAGCTACCACCAGCGTCACTGATGAGTTCAGCATTGGCCAGTGGTGGGTCTCTTTTGGAACTGACCGTTAAGCATGCAGGCAGCTCCTGATCTCTTATACAGGTCGCCCGTAGTCCCATTCCTACCCAAACCTTGCCACATAAAGGATAGGTGGCATAAAGGACAAAGAAACTATACCCAAAGACTCAGAAAAATAATTTGAAACTGCAAAACAATGCATGTCTAATCTTGTTTAACTAAATGTAACATCCTACCTATATAATGTTCAGAATATATGTCTTGTTTTTTTGTTGTTTGTTTAATATTACTGTATTATTATGTTTCCTGGTTTTGTTGTTTCCTGGTTTTGCTGATTCTCCTTCTCTGGAAGATGTTCAAGACCTGTCTGGACACCTACCTATGCAACCTGATCTAAGGAGCTGCTTTGGCAGGGGTGTTGGACTCCATGATCTCTAGAAGTCCATTTCAAGCCCTACAATTTAAAATCCACTCAATCCTCAGTTGTTCATTAAATGACACACATTATGCAACAATAACTTGCATTCAAAATGCAATCATATTCATATTGCAAGAGGCAAATAAGATGTATTTTGTGATGAACTGATGAAGATGTAATACATACAGCACCAAAAACAAACAACCCATCAAACAGTCAAGAAAGCCTGATAGTTGCCATTCTATAAACAATTAATTATTTTTTGGGACATCAGGGTTTATTTTTGCCACTCCCACTAGACACTTAACAAATTTAGTTTTCAGGGATTAAAATATGTGGAATCAAAGGACCAAATACTGAAAAAAAATCACAAATTCATCTGCCTGTATTTCAACTGCATTGAAACATGAAATGTGCCTCAAAATCTTGTGTCACACCAAAAGCTATTTAGTCATTTCCAAGCAGTACATAAAACTCTATCAAATATAACTGCTTTAGTTGATGCTAGTATTAAGCTAGAAGGTATATATGAATTGGGATTACAGAACTAGATTTGCTGAAGCAGTCAATATTACCAGCTGCTCTAGGAATATAAATCTGCTAGTACAACAACTGTACTACACTGAGTTAGCAACAAGCAAATTTTAATAGCCTGAAGGCAGAACAAAACAGCGAGAGTCTACAGCTGAATCAAAAAGTAAAGCTCTTCTGCAATGCTTCCTGAAAAAAAAAAAAAAAAGACTAACTTCAAATTTGGTTGATGTACACATAATGAACCCTTTCAACAACTTGGAATGGACTTAGAAATGAGAGGTTTTGTAAAATAAATTTCCTGAACTACACTGTTTTGAGGGAACCCAGATCACCAACTCAATAACTCACAGCTCTGGGAGGGTGAAAAGATGTTGGGAATTCAACTTCCTAAGCAAGCAGCGGCACATAAGTAGTGTGAAATGGACTCAGGCCTGCTGTCCCTGTTCCACTACACAAGAACGAGGGATGTTGCTGTTATACCTACACATATAAAGAAATTCTGCTGAATCTCAGATGTAGGGGGTTACTGCTATCATTGTTTAGCTGGAAGAAGCTACAACAGAATGCAAGGCAACCTGTGTTTAGTACATGTAGGTCAGATATTAGTCCTAACAAACAGAATACGTAGATTATTCTCCCACCTTAATTTCCATACCTAAAGTTTTTTACTCAATTGAGATGCCAATACAAAACATTCACAGTTATAAAAAAAAAAAAAAAAAAAATTAATGGTGCACGGTCTATTTATTTCAAAAAGTTAGTTGATAATCTATTCCAGATCTCCTTCCACCATCTGCATACAGTCAGTACTGCCAATAGTTAGTCAGTAAGAATGTTGAAATTTGGGTTTTATATGCTGGAATAGCATAATAGAATTTGAAAACCTACATCAGTAACAACAAACACATGTTTTTATTTTCCAGCCAAACAATTAGAATACTATTTGGAATAGGAAGAGAGAGATAAGAAGTAGAGAAAAATGTATTCTCTGCATCTTTACATGTTTTCTTTCAGAAAATGTAGTAAAGATAAGCTGAAAGAAGAAAAGGGAGTGCAAAGGGAAGAGAAAGAAAATATTAAGAAAAACAGTAAACACCATCATCAAAATAAGGCATCATGTTATTCAACCACAAAAAGTCATACTAGATAATAGCTCAGGTAAGAGCAAGCTCTGATTTTACCAAATCTGACCTTTTCTTTTTAGCATGACATTATACCAATCTTCTGTTTTCCTAAACTAACTTACTACTGTTTTGAAAACATTTAGTCACAAATTATCACTAACAGTTTCAAGAGTGCTCAGAATTTACACTTAGGGATCCTTAGAAAGTCGTTTAGGGGTCTTGTAGAAATAATAATGGTACTTCCCCAAAAGAATGGTTTACTCAGTACCCGACTAAGAAAAAAAAAAAAAAAAAGACTGTTTTTAGCTCTTGTACTGAACATAATATATATCTCCCCTCCCCCTTTCTCCTTCAGGCACTTGCTTTTTTAGCACACTTCATAAGCATGGCAACTACTAATCAATTTACATTCCATAATTATATTCCAGTCAGGAATTTTATTTTTACAATAGATAAGACATCTACCTGAGGTGGATTATTTTCTCTATTGCTATGCCTTTTCTCCCCATGGTTAAGAGTAGGCATGCAGAAAACTCTTGATAACTTCCTGTTGACAGTTTTCCAAGTTACAGTTTATTTGTACTGGAATCACAAATAGGCAAAACAATTGTCTCAAGTAACAGTATTTAGGGAACTAAGCAATGAAGAAAAACATCAGTGCATGAATCTAGATATTTAGTCATTTTATATAGGCATGAACAAATCACACGAGAAAGGCAGACTGGAATTGTTTGCTTTCTGGAGCTTTTTCCTTGGAAGGATTTCTATACACAGTAAATTTTACAACGAATTTCAAACAAGACAACATTTGTTTTCTTCAGATGCAGATTGTTTTAAAACTAAAACTACAGTTATGTTCCCAATAGCATGAAAACAGTGTCTCAGATAGGAAAGGTTGTCTCCAGTTACATTAAGAAAAAAAAAACCAAACATGCCAAACTACTGAAAGTTCTTGCTGCTGTCATGAGGTAAATGTGTTAAGAGTGCAGCAGGATTTTTAACACAATGCATTACAGGATAAAACAATCTTGAGTTTCCAAACTAATATAAACATTTGTTACTCTTTCACATATTGTATGCTTATGGCGTACAATGTGTGCTTTTCTTCCCTCCTTCGTAATTGCTAATGTTCACACCCAAAGTCATTAGTTCCAGTACAGTGTATAACCTATAACTTGAAACTCCAGTTTATCCTTTGAGGTGCAGAGAAAAGATTAAATCTTTTTTATGCAGTCTGTTTATTGTCTTAAGTTGATCTATAACCTTATCAAAGGAGGTGATTATTACAATCATTCCATTCATCTCACACACAATTAAGTACTACTTAAATTACCCCACTGCATTCAACAAAATAAATTGAATAGTGGGGTTTAAAATTAATGTATGTATAATTCAAAATACCAGACATAAGGTTGGATTAACTCTTTTTAAATAAAGTAGCTCTCTCTTGTGTAGTTCAGTGGTCTAAATTCTTTTATGAAGCAGAAAATGAGTGCAAGAAAAAATGGCTACAAGAGACATAAGTGAATAGATATCCAGTGGACCTCTCTGAATTGAGGATTTTTTTCCATAAAATACCACTCACCATTAAGATATTTCCCTTTAACAATGGATAGCAAATTTGAAACACCATCTCTTAATCATCTCTCATTGGAAGACGAAGTTGAGTTTCTCATTATTACTCTTACTTGTTTCTGCTGGAGGGAATGAAAAGGTGCAACATACTAGTTCTCCAAACTTTTCCCTCTGCAATGAATTGAGCACTAGCATTGCCTTCTAACAAATGCCTTTATAGTTAGGCAATGTTTTTGCATCTATTCCAGTATTTAATGAGAACTGCAAGAGGAAATATTTCCTTTTCATTGCTGGCAAGAACTGGTTTTGGCAAAATGGAAATACTCACCGAGTTATCTTGTTTTTAAACATATTACAGTTCATAGCTACCTGCTTTCTTTTCCCACTTCTATATTCTTAGATATAAAGCATATGTCAACCATATTGTGCCCCAGGTTTAAATACTGATCTGCAGTTCTCCACAATTCTGCAGTTGTGAAAAATCACTTTCTGTTATGGAAGGAGAGGATAACATTTTTATTTCTATTATTACTACTATTTATTTAGTGAAGCGTCCTTTTTTCCTTCACTTACTGGATTTTCCCAAAATTCCTTATTAGGCATAAAATTCATGATGGGGGTCAGCATATAGCTAAGCTAATCACCACCTCCCCAATCAAATATCACAGTAAAGAAAACTTTTATCACAAATTATTAGAAATCCAAATGACTGAGGGTGAGTTAGTATTGTAGACTAACAATCTAACCACATCAAAGGAGGTAGCATGGAAAAAGAGTCCTAAGAATAATTTTATGGAACTAATGTTACCAGCACATATGAAATTTCTCAAAAGAATCACTACCATTGTAAAGGAGCATCATATTTCCACTGTTTTATTCAAAATACATGTACATTATCTCTTCTGAGTCAATTCTGAAATCTATGCATTATGGATAGCAAAATTTACAAGTGTGAATTTTACAGGCAACCTGTAAATTATTATTTTGTACAATCATCTTGGAACATGAAACTGATATTCAGCATAAGAAGGTGATAAATACTAATACAGCACTTGAAATCTATGGTCATGGACAAGGAATTCATTGTACTATGTGCTGCACAGTTAGGACAGAACACAAAATATTTATATCTAGGGATATTACAATCTCAGACGGGAAAAAAATGGATTCATAGGGAAAGGAACCCAAATTAGTCATTGTAACAGGCATCCCCCTCAAAACATAAAACTGCTACATTTTGAGGAGAGGTTGATTTAAAGGTACTGAAAAAGCTTTTAAAAGAGGATAATGAGTTCTGCAGATACCCATAGGAAATCTCTTCATCCATAAGAAGTACTATAAAGCAAAAAAACTGAAAGAGACAGACTGAAAATTAACAAGCCAACAATGAAGGTTGGTATTGTAGACTAAATATAAGTAAGAACACGCACCTCAGATAGGTGCGGTAGGATAGGAAAAAACAAGTTGCTTCTATCTACTACAACTTAGAGGAATAGATTTATACGCAAACAGAAGAACGGCATTTAGCTTCTAAACACTGTGCTGTTCAATAACCGTCAGTCTCAGTGAAGATAGGCTCAAGCTGAATATATCGTCTATCAAGTCCAAGAAAAATATACACTGTGAACAAAACACAATCTTTAATGAATTATAGTTGAGTGGATGTATGGATATAGAATAATTTATTCTACAGTTGTTACAATGCAAAAAAAAAGTAGCAGATAGGCTACTGTCCTCAAAGTTAAATATACCAAGACAGACAGACATACACTTAACATCAACAGGTGGTTACTCAGAGAGTTGTATAGAAGTTTTCTATTACAAAAGATGCTGTTTTGACAGCAGAGATACTTAGGTTACATATAGATTTATGAATTGTTCATATATGGCTGATAACTGAATTTGTTTGTATGTGTATTCCTCCACAAAAATGGTATAGAAAGAGAAGGAAAGATGTGATCCCAAAAGTCTTCTAAGTAAGAAAAGAAAGGAAGAGAAACACGCAATAGAAACCCTGTAAGAAACTGTTAGAGTTGTCAAAAGGCTACCAGGAATAGACAAAAGAAGAATGAAGATACTCTGTGAGAGAATGGAGATCAGAGATGAAGGTCAGAGAATTATCTCTGAGTTTCAGCTGGAAAAATCATTAGCTGTTTTGGCAACAGCAATTTCAGTTGACTGAAAGGAGAAGCAAGACTGAAGTGAGCAGAAGAACAATTTCAGACTTTGCAAGCATATAGTATAGTCCGGATGATAAATGTTTGGGTAATACACAGAAAACAGAATTGCAAGAAATGTGAAACATTCAGGCAATGTGAAACAGCCTGACTAAGAAGACTCTGTAGTGATACATATTTGCAGCCCATTTACATTTTGAACACTATTATTTCTTATTTATGCTTTTTCAATATGAAAAAACATCTTGAGATAGTTGGCCTCAGTTCCATGCAGTGCTTTTTCTTGCTGATACAATAGGATACACTGGAAGAAAGCCATGAAGACTGCTTATGATTACAAGAGACAGCTCAGCAGCCCCAATGTTCCTTTAAGACATGAGTTGTGTAGTTCCAAGTGGCTTTTTAGTTTAAAATTAGTCACATATACCTTATCATCCATTTTGCTGAAGTCAGCTTCAGTGAGTCAACTTTTACATGTTTAATCTTCAAAACACTATGAACAATCTTTACAACTGAAGACATCAAAGAAAGTTTAGAAGGATAAACCGCAGACTTTATACCTGCTGCTTGTTCCCCTTGTATTTTGGTTTCCTTAGGATAAAAGGTAATTTATATTTCAACATAGTCATCCTTATTTATAATGGGCACATTATGAGTGTCAAAATGAGTTTCAAAAGTAGACTGAAAGACTTCAGCCAAGACTGAGTAAAAATAATAGTGTTCTATTTTGCTACAGACGCATTCTGTGTCATCAGTAACAGTGACAACAAGGCTGAGAAAAAAGTCACAGAGAAGTCACTCTTTGTACTGCATTGACAAGGGGTATAGGAATCACAATATCCTTATTAGACAATATAGAATCAGCACAGAAGATTGTCACAATCAGATAGCTTCGATGAGAACTACAATTTACATAGAAATTCTCTGTAGTAGCTTATCTCATGTTTTTGACAAACAAAAAAAAAATAAGAATGATTTCATATCAGGAATCAATCTCAAGTTCTTTATTTTTGATAGTTTGTGTGAGAAACTTGGTATGTTCCTGGTAATGATCCCAAATTTGACAGGCAATTGATTTCAGATCTGAAACATAACTTCATAACTTCAATTACAAAACCTTGGTTTAGACAATAAAAACTGTCTATTTCAATGTATTATGTAAATGGTATATTGCATTTTTGCTACTTGATGAATAAAGCTGCAATTTAAATATGTTACTAATACTAAAATTATCATGAAGATCATTTATCAGCCCCAATCTTTTCAATTGTTTTCCAACTAGTTTCAAGGTAGATTTCAACTTAATTAGTGCATGCATCTAAAACAACTCACTCCTCCACTTCTATAAAAACATATTCTGTGTGGAATCTAAGTGTATTTAAAGCACTTGTTTGCAATACTGACAGTGATTTTCATTCTAATTCCTTTCAGTGACCTTCTATTTCTGATACATGTAATATGTGAAAATTCCCTTCATCTTCATTGGCAGAGATATCTTTTCCACTGTGTTCTTCCAAAACTAATTCTGATGGCCTATAGAATTTGTGTTCCCTTCTTTACATACTGATTATATTTATGTCTTCATCTGTTGTCACAACTAAGTTTGTAAAAAATGCTAAGTCAGTACTTCCATTTAGCCCCCTGTTGAAATGCTGTGGAAGATACAAAGACTTTCTCTTTCCATAGTTCCAATATTAAAATCGGTCAATTTTGAGAAAAAGAGACTACGTAAAATTCAATTTTACAAAGGCTGCAATTTTCAGACACAATGAAGTTGTTCTATATTAATTACAATACTAGTATACTGCAATGTTTGATTTCATCTACACAGTAAGCAAGCATTAGTACACTTTATTGTTTGCACTTCAGTGGATACAATAAGGGAAATGTCCATGAAATGTTACACATAAAAAGGATTGAAAAAAAATCATCATTATTACTTCAGTACTGAAATCTGTTCCCACTGTTCAGTGCTACTTTTGCTTTCACATAACTTCAGTTTTAATTCTAGAGCCCTGAGATGCACAGATAACTAAATGAGGAGACATAGATTAATCCAATACCTTGCCATTATGCGATCTTCACTACAAAATATTTTTAGTAAGTTTAAAGACTTTTCTGCAGTGTTGCATGTTCTCATTCAGTACGGTTTCAGTTAGGCCATTAAACACAAGGTAACCAATTATTTAGATATGCAGTACCTTTCAGACAAGAATTGGAAAATTTTATCACTATTATTTTCATTTTAGCGTAACTTTCAATGCATCCATATGCATATAGCACTTCCTGTACAGTACCTTAATTATTTTTTCATCCATAGAATTCTGAATTCGCTCTCTAAGAGGTTTCGGAGAAGATTCTTTGGACTGTGCTGGAGATCTATGTTAAAAAGAGATATGAAGTGTTCAGAACATAAACACAATCAGTTAAGAAAAATAATTATCATATGCTTTTCCTCACAAAGAAGCCAAACATTTTCTCTTTTCAAATCATACTTCGTTTTTTCCCTTCCTAAGTATTTACATGTACTGTGACTACTGAAGACACCATGATGAAATCAGACTTAGAGTTTCAATTTCTACTCTCCTTTTGCAGTTTATTTACAGTATTGTAGTTCTGTAAGAACAGTATTACAGCTAATGCCGGTGAGTTACTAAGTTACCATTCTACTTCCACCTCCTTGAATATATGGTGGATATCCAAAAAAGTGTTCCTCCTGCTTATGTACTTTTCTTTAGAAAACTCAATCAAAATGTTTCCACTATATGAATAGCAACGTAAATGAATGGCAAGTTTTGATGTTTAAAATGCATAATTAAATAAATTATCTGTATAAGAGAGGTATTTCTGCACTTGATTATAGAATAATAACAATTAATCTGTACATGTTTGTACATGTGTAAATAATATTTCTCAGTTTATGTACACAGTAGGCCTGTGCATGTCGAGATAGTTGTTTATTCCCAAAAGAACTCATTCTTTATTTCATTTATTTTGCTCATTCTATTAAAATTCAATGTTATTTAATTATTCCATAAATAAATTCAATTTGTTTTGCTCATTCTCTCTTTTAGATCCGTTTTGTGGCACTAAATTTCTCCCTGACTTAGCAATGTATTTAAATTGCCAAAAAATGTAGTTTCAGCATGCCCCCATCTACTCCATTTTTACGACTCGTGGTCTCCTTGTAACCCATAGCGATAAAATCCTGTGTCCCACTTTTCCAACACCTGATGTTTCCTCAGGATAAGTGATCACTTAAATCATTACTACCTCTCCACTGTATAGATATGTTAGCTTTCTTTTTCCATCAAAAATTGGTTTGCAAGAGATTTGTTGCTCTGTGGATCACATCAACTTGCACATTCTTTATACATGTTTAACATTTTAATTAAAAAAACAAAAATTATTAAATTAGAGAGGAGTAAATCACAGAATTGCAAGGATTGGAAGAGACCTCAAGATATCATTGAGTCCAAACCCCCTGCTTTTAAAGCAGGTACCCTCCATTAGGTTGCAAAGATGGGCGTTCTGACAGGTCTTGAATCTCTCCATAGGAGACTCCACAACCTCCCTGGGCGGCCTGTTATACTGCTGTCACACATAATGTAAAGATAGTCTTGCTTTAGCAATAATGTGACAGGAAGATGACAGGCATTATATGAAAAACAGCAGCAAATATAAAATTGCCCTTAACTCCATAGACTTGGTAAACCATCAGAACCAGAAAAAAAGAGTTATAAAAATACTTAATTCATATTCATGCAAAATGTAATTATAAATTTAAACAGTGTAATTAATTGCAACAGAGTCACGTTACTTTGATTTCAATATGATCACTGCATTTCTGTTTACTTACAAATTCCAGTAATACTGAGGGAAAATCAGCACATTTGCCTTGTATGAAGGTACAAAATAAAATTTAAAAATGAAAAAAAACCAAAAAGAGGTAAAGGAACATTATTCACACTTCTGTAATGCATATTCAAAAAGATTATTCTCAAGAAGACTAAAATGAGGTTTCTTACTGAAGGAAAATATTTGAGGTGTGTACTAAAGGACCCATGAACAAAGAACTTCAGCCTGGTTTAGATGTTATAAAATAATGAGCTTACATCATCATTGCTTACATTTTCCATTCCAAAATATCTATGCATTTTACAACTTAAAAAAGTATGATTTTCTTTTAAAGAAAGCTAATGAAAACAACAAACTATAGCTGCTTTTCAGCAGTAGCTGTCTTACAGGATTTCAAAGGTGACTGATAAATAAACCCAATTAATTTAATATTAAAATTTATTAAAATAAGAGTAAATCAAATAAAGTAAAATTCCAGAAATGCTGAAGTTATGAAAAGGAGATGCTTTCATTTATCTTCATCATTCTATTGAATAGTAACAGTGCCCTCTTAAAATTATTAGATCCTAGATAAATACACCCAAAAGTTTTAAACATATTTTGGTATTCTTCAATTGTAAAATAGCTAGAGATAGTAATCATTAAAAAGAAATAAAAAGTGAAAATCCTTAAAATAAAAACTACCATCTGATGGTAACCCAAAAATTCCGTGAACTACCATATGAGGTGATAATCTGATACATAGAATCAGATAAGCAAAAAATAATTCTCACTACAGTGAAGTTTACTATCAAATCTACTGCCATTTTTTTCAGACTTACTATTAACTATATGGACCAGCAAAAGACTGTAAACACTGTTGATCACATGCTTGAGAAGTGTTAGAAAAGGGTTGTACTGTATAGGTGTCTGTAAATTGATGAAAATCAGATATCTTAGTTACTATCCTACGTGATATTAAGACATTCAGCATTTGCAAAGCAATTGGAGGTCTACAGCATAGCTGTTACAGAAACGTAGAACACAAAGATTTAAATAAAAAATGAGAACAAACTTGCTGTTTGCAAGTTCCCACATTTCTTCTTAGGCATTGCAAAAAAACAGTTATTTAAGATTAAGTCAGTATTTTGTGTGCTTCACAATTACTTCTATTTAGATGTTATGCAATCACATAGAATTTAAAATTCCATATATTGGAAAATAAAATCTAAAACAAGCTGATCAACAGAAAATATTAAAGAAAACACAAGAATTTTGTGCAGACTACCATATAAATTTTTAAATAGCAGCATCTACTTGCACCTACAAGGAAAAGATTTCAAGTCAAATGAATGCTTTACATCTTTACTCAGACAGCACTCTTTTCCAGAAAAAAGCAGTTTTAATTCCATTTTAAATTAAAGAGATGACTAAATATATATATATATTTCTAGCTCTGAATAATAGCAACGCTTAATTCAGAAAAAATCAATTGAGCTTTGATTACATTCACATTGAGCAATAATCTAAATCTGATTAAGCTCCATTTTGATAAAAATATATACTGGTTGAGGTTTATTAATTTAACAAAACCATTTTAGAAGTAACATGAATTAATTTTCCTGAATCAAAACTAGTGGAAAAACAATTTTCCTGAACTTTATTAGAATGTGATTGGCTGGCTTCACAAAAGAGGTTGAACTATAAATCTGGTGGAACCACCAAAGTCTCCTTACTTTAGGATCCTCTGTCTTCCAAGTTAGGGCTCAAAGACAAAGCTGAGAAAGTTCTTATATTAAAAATCAATGAATAAAATCAGCAACCAACAGCTGCAGGGTGTCTTAGGTGCCTTTGACTCCTGTATTGCTAAGGAACAAATTTATGGAACTCTGCTGCTTGCTTTCAACTCACAGCTCTGCATCCTTTTGCCCATGTCTATATCTTTTCCTATTCTCTTAATCTCAGTCTAGCAACGGCACACTCTGACAGTATTGCACTGTGACAGTATTGGGTTCTCATGTAAAGCAACTGCCACCAGCATAAGAAACACCTCTAATTCACCACTTTTCACAGTTGTTCGTGGTAGCTCTTTTATGTTACAGAATCCCGTGTGCAGGCAAAAAGCTTAAGAAACAACTGGCTATGCACCTCTGGCCCTAATGAATGGATAATCAAGTCACCTCTAATGGCATCAAAAAGCAGGGATAATTAACAGTGGATTTTAGTGATCCTTATGAAAACAGTATAGTTATACGGAGAAAGTATTATTGTAGAACCAACTGCTGTACGGCAGAGGATGCTTGACTGGGAACTTAGGCTGCTTTGCTTCCCAGCTGATCACTGAGAGATTTTTCTACTTCCTCTCCTCTCCTTCTTCCTCTCAATTTCATCATTAGAGTCAATGTACGCCATGAGCTACAGACACTAGCAATAAATACTCATGCACATGAATTTGTTTCAACATCCTTTGTACAGTACTGATTGGTGTACCACAATCTATTTAACCATTCTAAAAAGTCTCTGCAAAATAATTACTATGTAGAAAGAAAACAGATTGTCATCCCAAAATATCTTGTAGCTAGATAAAGGAGGAATTTTCAAACTGAATATAAATACAGTCGTCTACTGAACACACATTTTTTGAACTTCAGAATACAGATGAGTATTTGGAAGACTTATTGCAAAGGATACTCCCTTCATGGGTCCTGTACAGTCCAGAAACATACTAGCCCAGAAAGTTTGTCTTAAAAAAGTGTGTTGAAAATAACACAAAGATGACCAGGTAGAATACTTTTGAGAACTTGATGTTGTCCTAGGTGAGCTTTCCTTTTACACCTATGCTCCCAAGAGATGGCAAATTTTGTGTATATAATGTCAATACTCTAAATCGATTAGTATAAAGTCCATTTAAAACAAACAATCAAAAAGTCTTCTAGTACTCACCTGAAGAGTGTCAAAACAGAGGTGATTCCAAACATACTTAAGTTTACATCATCATATAATAATTCCACTTTGTTCTGAGTAGGAGCACTGACTGCTTCTTCATCCAGAAGAACTAGTAAGACTTTTACAGTATCTCTGCCACAATACACAGTGCCATGGTTTATGGAATGCAATTTTGGCTGAAAGAAAATAAAATTAAAGAGAACACATTATAGGAAAGGTCAAAAAGTGAGATCGATAGCTCACCTTCAAAAGCAACTAATAACAGCAGAAGATGCAAGAATCTCCTTCTCCCCTTTCCTAGTAAGCATCAGGTGACATGACAATATGGAAGATTCTTTTTCATCCCAAGTGATTAGTAGAGTTTAGATCATTGCCATAAGAGGCATACACTGAAAACCAAGTCACACAAATATCCATATCTGTGTTGAAGCCATGCTGCAGAAACTAACACATTATTTCCTTACAAACAACTTGAGTGCCACGCAGACATTCTAGTGAAGTCTAACTCCTGTAACTGAATCTGCAAAAGCAGTCAGTTAAAAGAGAGATTTCCACCAACATTTGACAAGAGGTATAATCCCCTCTTGTTTGGAACAGGATGAATTCCTCAGTTTTCCACAATAATTAAAAACTACTTAAAGAAAATAACATTTTACATCTGGAAGAGTTTAATGCTATAGCCAGCAGATGCAGAACACAATAGGATTACTAGATTTGCAAGTTTTTAACATTTCTCTGTAAAGTTCTAGGGGTTTTCTAAACAAATGTAGTGCTAAATACACAGTATTAATGTTTAAAAACCAGTCTTTCTTATTTACCAATACAGAGAAACATATAGTAGCCTAACTTTGTTTAAGACATGACAGGCAACAAACTGCATTTCTCTAATCAGTTAACTGTTTTCAACACAGCCTTGAAAAGATCAAATTCTATTTCTTTCCCTATCTGATTACATCAATTAGTGTATGTAGCTTTCAAGAAACTATAGCAACACTTGTCAGTCAGCTACTGCAAGTTATAATCAATAGCTAGAAATAGCAATTACAGAAATGGTTGTTATACTTGATTTTACGAAATTGGTCTATTTCAGTAACATTTAATTTCCTCAAAATTTATTCTGAACCTCTTCAGTCATTACATCACCACATCACTGATTTTTATAAAATGCCACGTGTGTCACGGTAAATTTATCTTAATGAAAAAAATATGAGTTTGGAAACAGCTCAACAGATTATATACAAATAAAATGTAGTGATAATAATGTGTACAATGTAGCATAACTTCCTAACTGCCTAAAGACGACCTTTAGAAATCTCACATACAACTACAACAGTGGAGAAAAATACTACTGTCCAAAAAACAATAGGAACTTTAGGCAAGACAAAAATCCCTGCCACAAAAATCTCGTTCATTATTAAAATAATGATTCTAAATATTTTTTCAAGTAAATTGTTTATTGATCTTTCAAGGGCAGTACCCATTAACTACTCCAGACTATTCTAGCTAGTTCCAGAAATGCCAACTGAATTTGATTTACAGCAGTAAGTTTCTAAGGAAGAAATTAATCACAATTGCTATTAGTCACTCATGAAGTCTTCAACAAAAAGTAGTGCTTTCTTCTGCATAAAATATTGACTTTTTCTACAGCTTTAGAGTCCTATAAAACAGATATTCACAGGAAAACTGAGCAACAATGTAAGAAAACTGCTAGGAGAATAGCAAATATTTTTCCATAAAAATGACTCTTTTCAGGTATATATTATGTAGTACCAGTCTTTCAAAGAGCTGCTGGAGGCATCATTTTCAGCTCTACAGTTAAGTTCAGATTTACAATTTGTGCTCAAAGTAGCAAGTCAATTACTTTTGTATAAAAAAACATAACATCCCATCGAAAGCAGAACGTACTCTGAACACAGAATTCTTTTTTCTGAAAAAATTATAGCATTATTTAAAAACAGTATACAACATTCTTTTTAAAGAAAACAAAATGAGACACTTATGAAACTCAGCATAGAGCATTAACATTTGCTGTCCTGAGATCTTAATGGAGCAATATAGACACTCCAATTTTATTTTACAGTTCAAATTCTTTTGCAATTTTTTATTTTCAAAATCCTTAATCACAACCTGCCTATCTCTGTGTTTAGTAAAATGTCTTTCTACTGAATACTTCACTGAAGCCTGCAGTTTGATACCACTGCTTAACATTTGCCTATGCTTTCTTAGCAAGCGCTAGATTTCTCAAGACAACCAGTATATCAGCCACATTCAGATCACAGTCATCTCTCATGGCTGTTAGCTATATCTGCACATACATTATGCATACGGATGAACTGTGGTACATACGGTGAAAAGGATTAGCTTAAAACCCATCATTCTCTGATAAATACTCAAGTTTGCTTGCACTCAAAAGTAAATTGGATATTCCAACAGAGAGCTTATATTCAGAAACATAATTGGGAAAAAACTTCAATACAACCATTGACTCACAGTAATATAATTAAGTTGATAAGCTGCCCACAGATGCCCACTTTAAGAAAACTTCATGCTGTTCTTAATGGAATTAAGTATTTTCACATTTCTTGACAACCACCTTGCTATCTTCTGCCTCAACAAGGATTCTAGTAAATATTTCTATAGACTTTCAGACTACAGTCTTGACCTATGGAGAACAATAAAAGGCACAAGCTAGTTTATAAAAGCATTGATTGGCAAATCTTATCAGAAGAGTCTTACCTGACTGATTAAAGAATCTAAGACTTTTAAAAAGTCATTACAAGGAATCCAGGTAGTCAGATAAAGACAGAAATGATAGAGCTGATAACTTTTCAGATGGAGCAGAGAAAGAAAAAGGCAAAGAAAGGGAAACAGGGAAACACAGAGTAACAGAAACTTCAGAAGATGCAGTAAAATGAGGATGCACGTCCATGGAAACACATATTCAAATCAGTTTAACTGCCCACTAGGATCTGGCAGCTTTTATTTCTTATTGAAAAGCAGAAGGATATTGGAAGTTTTATAAAAATCTCTTTGAAATCTTGTTACCATGGGGTAATTGCAGTGATGTGACAATACTTAACACTATACAAATAGACACAAAAAGTGTTCAGCAGTTCTTAAAAGTTTTCTAGACAGAAACACGTGACATAAGACATTGTTTTATGTGTCAACAAAGTAAAATAATCTGACATTTTCATTAGAAAAATACCATGATAGAAACCTGGCTAGATTCAAAGTACAGAAATCACAAATAAAAACATATAAAGGTGTACTCTCCACATCTATCTTTAGATGTTTTGATTCCCTCCAAGAAAAAAAACAAAACATTAGTAACTTTGTTAGTGCCTTGAAACGCTAAAAGAGAAAAACTTACACAGAATATTTGGGTTTTTATTCCTCACCTCTGCCAAGGTTTCACCATATTCTACATTTCTTTCATATTTAACCTTATTTTGAGCTTCTTACCCTTAATATTTTTTTTCAGAGCTAATTAAAAGCTGTGTTCTTTAATCACAATGCAGACACATGCTCTTGAATCTTAACTCCACTTTCATGAGGGCTTTTTTTCTGCTTGGAAATGTTATAGCTCTTCCACCTTGAAATTACTGGCAAATCTAACAGATACATGTATTTACATTCAGAACTGCTGCAAGAAGAAAATAAATTTAGAAGAGCATTCAGTTTGTTCTTTCAATGAAAGAAATTAAAATAAAGCAGTTTTTTGAAATCAACACTGTAATCCTAAAGTATTAGTCTTTCAAGAAGTTTAAAATCACAGTGTAAAGGAACTGACACTGTTCTATTATTAGGAAAAGATAATACTCTATATAAAGTCTTAAAAAAAAAAAAAGAAAGAAAGAAAAAGAAAGAGAACAACAAAATCAGGAGAAGGACATTTGCTTTCTTATAAAGTTAAATGGTAAAAAGAACAAAAGAAGTCCCATTACCCGTGTTGGACTGACTCCAGTGGTGCTAGCAGTCAAGACTTCATGTTGTGAATCGATAATATTTTTAATCTTCAAATCCAAATCTTGTACAACTTCCTCAACTGCCTTATAGAAAGGATCCCCATTGCTTCGGCCTTTCATCAAATGCATCTTCACTGTTGACAGAATTTTCCCCCCTGCGACTCTGAAAATAGGCACAGGGTCATCTCCACATTAATCTTGGCAGCACTTTAGTATACCTATTAGTGTTGACCATAGCTAGTCTTCACAGTTAATCAAAACTCTTCAGAGAACAGCTTTGATCTTTCAAATCAAAGAGCAGTGTGGAAGCATTGTCCAACATAATAGCCTGCTTAAGAAAAACAGAGATTATAAGAAAAGGTAATGAATTCAGCATTTAGTACTACTCTGACCTGCAACACAAAACTAACTTTTCCACAAAGTTCAAAGAAAAGCACTTTCTTTCAACCTGTAGTTACTGTTTCACTCATAAGCTGTTAAGCGAACAAAATGTTACGCTGGAATATACACTCTAATTTAACATCCAATTAGGATTTTCAGCGTTATGTGCTTCATGAAGGTTCTTCAAAATACCAATTTGCTTTCAATTCTGTTTAAGTCGTTAGTAATTAGACTAGATCAATGTTATTTTTTTACATTTTGGCAGACAGTACAAATCTTCTAGTATAATTATGTGAAGTCCAGAAACATCCATCAAATTTTACATAAAAAGTATAAATAATTGAATGCCAAAATATGTTTTACCATAGCCAAGAGCAAGGTGATGGCCAACTTTTCAAGTTCTTCACGCTTAATAGCTCCTACCTAATTCTCCTAAAAGGATACGTTGCAAATACAGACAGACATGTTTTGCACACATTAAATCCTAAAGGGAAATTTCAGAATTCCTGCTAGGAACATCTCCATGAAGTGAAACTCTACCTGCCTAGGTTCATAATCCAAAATATAAAATAAATGTGTGGAGCTAAGGAAGAACAAGGACTGAGCCAGAGGAAAACAAGTTTGTTTATATTGTTTTCTGTTAAAATACATAGAAGGAAGAGGGCCAGGCATCTTGCTGTTTTGGATTATTCTGGCTGAACAAAACTCCTGGTAAATAACTTAGAAGCCCTGAAGTTAATGTGAAAAATTTTTGGCTTGTTTCCAGGTCAGAATCAACTATTTCCACATAGTTTTCAGTTTTAACTTTCGCAGATTAAAGATTATTCAATTCACATTAGAATTTGCAGGCTCGTTTAAACAGATAAACGTTAGCTTTCCAGAAGTTTAAGCATAATGTATGAACTCAGCCAAAAGGAAAGTCACCAGGTGAAGTCCCTCAGCATGAAGTCAAAAACCATACCAGATTTTAAAGAGATTTTTTTTTAAGAGGAAAAAAATGATGCTTGCATTGCTTGTATACCTTGCTCCAAAAAACACAGTTCAATCTAACCACAAGAGAATGAAAAGTTCAAGGGAAGAAAAAAATTGCAAGTTGTCAAGAGGTAAGAGCACTGTTGAAGAAAATTCTCTCGGAGATACATATAGGAACTCTAGCCAAGTCTCCTGATACTTCTTGCCAAACTGTTTTATTTCCTCAAGACTAAACTGTGTTTTCCAAAACAATACACTCAGATGAGAAAAGCATTAACTGAGTAGTATCAGATCCATAAATACTGTATGGAATCTAGAATTCCAGACAAACAAGCAGGTGAAGTGATCGGCTGAAGCTGTGTTTGGAAGTACAGATCTTTCTGCCTAGGGATGTTTTGAGCATACCAATATCATTACAGTTTCAAAATATTTTACATACACATTTATATGTATATATATTTATACTAGTGTTTACATACACACATACATACATATATATATATATATAATGTGTGAATAAGCTGGAAGAAAAAGAATTATTCTATAGATAACAACTGGACACCCAATAAAAAAGCTAATTGTGTTCTAAGTAATGTTGATCTCTTTTTCTCTCCATATTCCCCCTTATTTTCCACAAGAGTTCCAGGTCCCCATCTGATATATGCAGTACTAATTGGAGTAAAGAAAAGGAAAAGTTTATTCATATTTTAATAAAAATTTATATAAATAAGTCAAGACATAAAATGTTCATCTAATGTATGTCAATTAGTTACTGAAACACTGTGCATCAGAATATGCACTTTACAACAGGAAATGATACTGCATAAAAAATTATGCTGTAAATTTTGTTTTATTAAACTATTAAAGTATTGAATAAATTTATAAAATGCTGTATACACCTCATTGGTGCTATTTCATAAACTTGCTACAGAAAGCCATAATTGACCAGGTCTTACAGTTTCATAATGTACAGTCAGGCTAGACTGAGTTAGAAAAGCAAGTAAAGCATTCTTTTGGCAGTTATTTATGTTATCTATCGGATAGATTGAGATGGTTAGGCCACTGTTCAAATTTAAACAGTCCACTCTGTGGTAGATTATCATCTATCCATCAGAAAAGACAACTCAGTGGATCAAAAATGTTTCAAAAAGCAATAATCTTGAAGTGGGCTTATAAATTAAACAACAAATTAAATACTTCTAATTAAAGTAATAAGATAAGTGACCTGACAATCTCTAGATCCACTTGGAAGGTTTCACTGTTACTGACATTCAAGGAAAGTTCACCTATAAGCACGAAAATAAAAGGAAAACTTAGTAAAAATGCAACTTTTGGGGGTTGTGGTGGTGGTTTTTGTTTTGTTTACTGAAAAAGGAATCTGAATGCCAGATTACTTTCATACGCATTTCCTAGAAAACCAGTTGAATGTAAGTGGACTGTAAAATATCTGGCATAGTACTACATAGGAAATGTTTATACGAATTAAATGATGTGGAAAACTGTTACCCACCTTGCAATTTGTAACAGCTAGAATGCCAGTAATGGTTTATTTCCAATATGAAATTATATCAACCATATTATCTGTCTTAAAATCATTTTTTGCATCAGCAGATGTTAAGTATTTTAATTCTTCTTAATGCTGAAAGAGGAGGGCAGAACCCAATTGAATTTAAAACTAAACATTAAATCAAGTAATGCTGTCTCTCTAAGAGAATACAGAAGTTGGGAAACCTTGTCCTTTCCAGTCAGGCTGCCTGCTAACAATTCTCAGATCTCAGGCTGCTGACATGAAATATCCTAAAATAAGGTACTTCAGTCTCACAACCTTGGTCTTTTAAGTCCTATCATGTGAGGACTCCTTTCAAATCCAGTTAACAGCAAATCTCTATCAGTTACCACTAATATACATATTTTAAGATAGTAATTTTTTTAAGGACCCTAATAATATGATTTTCTTATCAGAGTCACGAGGAACAAGATCTTTTTCTTCAGTATAGAGGAAACAGATGTGGGGGTACTGGTTGATGCTTGATTGAACATGAGCCAGAAGAATGCCCAGGTGGCCTAAAAGGTCAATGGCATCCTGACTTGTACCAGAAACAGTGCTGCCAACAGGAGCAGGGAAGTGATCGTCCCTCTGTATTCAGCACTGGTAACATCCCACTTCAATAGCTGTGATCAATTTTGGGCCCCTCACTACAAGAAACCTAATACTTTACAGGCAGGCTCTGTGTTTAATTTTAGAATTAATGTCTTGTTATCATTTTTTTAAATGAACAAGTCAACCAGATACTTTAGATCAGCTGACCACTGTCAACTTTTGGCCACTTTTCACCTTTGTTTATCCTTACCATCAAATGTTTAACAAGAAAGACTTATGAAAGCAATAATAATAAATAATAAATAATAAATAATAAATAATGTCATCATGAACAGCTCTAGATCATAATTTCAGAAATAATAAGTTAACACACTTCAGTAGCTTCTGACAGCAGTGAGTAAAACATACACCAAAAATCTAGTCTATTTCCTTATTCCCTTATAAAATTCTTCCATCTTCCTTCTTATAGTGATTCTCTATGTGCTTCCTCAGACTCTGAGATCACCGTCCGATTACAATTTTATCATGCCAAGATGACTTGTTTGGTAAGTCTGCTTAGGAAAAGAACTATCCAAGAAGTGAACAAGGCTCTAAAATAAGACTGTTCATACTTTCTAAATTCTACCTTCTAGAAGATTTCAGGTTGGGACTTATCAGCTGGGAGAAGAGAAGGCTGAGAGGGGATCTTATCACTGTTTATAAAAAAAAATAGTGGACTCTTTTTGGTTTTTGCGATATCAAAGACCTGCCTGGATGCCTTCCTGTGCGATCTGTTGTAGGAAACCTGCTTAAGCATGGGGGTTGGACTCAGTGATCCCTTGAGGTCCCTCCCAACCCCTACAATTCCATGATTCTGTATGATCTTTTTTCAGTATACTGCTTTTCAGTGATGTTTAACACAAATAACCAAGGACATTTAAGATTTGATAAGAATTGACAGAAGGAATGGCTTACTACTATCAGCATGAATCAGAACTAAAAGAGTACACTGTTCATGTAGGACTCCTTTCACGTGCCCTTTAGCCATGAAAAAAAGAAAAAACAAACAGATGTCTATATTGAAATAAGAATGTCTCTCTGAGAAAAAAATAGATGACAAAAGTAACTTATATAGTTGGACAAAGCAAACTGAAATAGGTTACAAAGATATTGTCAAGGGTCAAGGGCTAGAAACCACAGACTTTTTTATTTATTACGTGTTTAGGAAAATATTTCAGAATTCAGGAACTCAATCAATATCCATTTTTTTTATTTGAAATTTGAACCCTAGAAATATAGTTCTATTCTTGAATGCAGAAAAAACAAACAACCAAACCAAAAAACAAAACAAAACAAAAAAAAAAACAACACAGGATTTCGACTAGTTTCACCCCACCGGAGGAGAATAGTTGGAGAAAAATAGAAATAAGAAACAATACAAAGTATAATTGCTCTTATCAGAGTAGTAACTACACCTATAAAGTAAACCCGTTTTTGGTAATTATGTTATTTGCATTAAAATGAAAAAAAAAAGCGGTTCATCTTAACTTCAATAAAATTTCAACCATTAAATTTTATCAGTGAACTTATCAATTTTATCCATTTTTAAAATATCTGCGAAGGAAAGAATTAACTATATCAAAACCCAGTGCTCAAAAACTTCACCCCAAACAATGAACTTAAGCTCTTTTCCCTTATTGGTGAAGACATTACTTTAAACCCTTTGGAATTTTGCACTGTATTAGATCCACAATAAAAGCACAGACAAAAAATAATAATAATAATAATCCCATTGCTAAGTATTTTTCCATGTCGCTACCAACACTTACCCTATATTGTCAAAAACATCTACCTCTGCTTTCTTCCACTAAGGTAAAACTGATCCTCCCTCAGGAGATGCCACCATCTAAAACATCTGGAATCATCTCAAGAACTTACTGACCAAAACATAGTTGGAAAATCATAAAGGTGCATCCCAGAACCTGCTTTTTTATTATAATTAAGTATATATATGTGTGTACATATGTATGTATGTATATTTTTGTTGGTGAATTAGAGGTGATGATAAAATATATATTTATCACATTTGCAGATGACAAAAAAATGGATGGAACAGTCAATATGTTGGAGGTCAGTACTGCCATGCAGAGTGATACCTAGACAGACTGGTGAAAAGGGCTGATAGGAACCATAAAAAATTCAACAGGAAATGCAAATCTTGGAGAGATAGGCCCTTGCAATGATACTGGCTGGGCAGAAACTATGGAAAAAAAACTTAGGAGACTTGGTGCATGTTCAGCAAGCTAAAAAAGCCAGGAGTGTGCCTTGGCAGCAAAGAAGGCCAACAGTACCTTTGGCTGCATCTACAGTAGCCTAGCCAGTAGTCTGAGGAATGTGATTATCCTTCTCTAATCAGCACTTGTTGGACTGAACAAAGAATGCTGTATCCAGTTTTTGGCCCCCCCAGTCCAGAATAGACGCTGATAAACTGGAGCAAGTTTAGTAAAGGGCTGCCAAGATGGACAGGGATACATGTCATCTGAGAAGTTAAGGGAACAGATTGTTCAGACTGAAGAAGAGAAGGCTTCTGCGAGATCCACTAGCAGCCTTCTGATGCCTACAAGGAAGTGTTCAAGAAGACAAAGACAGGCTGTTGGCAGTTAGTGGACAGAAAAGAGACAACAGGCATAAATCAAAATGAGAGGTCCCAACTGGATATAAGTAAAAAGCTATAGACATGAGGACACTCAAGCAGTAAGAACAAGTTGCCAAGAAAGATGCTGCAGTCTCCATCCTTGAAGGTTTTCAAAACTTAACTGGATAAAGCCCTAACTATCCTAGGCTGACCTCATAATTGACCTGCTTTGAACAGGATGTTGAACTGAAAGCTTTCTGAAGCTCCTTCCACAAGAATTATTTCATTATCTTAAGTTCAAGGAGTCCAAAAAAGAGCAACTGAGTTGATAAAGGGCCTGGAGAACAAGTCGCATGAGGAATGACTGAGGGAAATGGGATGGTGCAGTATGGAGAAGAGAAGACTCAGGGGAGACCTTAGCATTCTCCACAATTACTTGAAAGGAGATTGTAGTGAGGTGGATGTCAGCCTCTTCTCCCAGGTAACTACTGGGAGGACAAGAGGTAATGGCCTTAAGTTGCACCAGGGGAGGTTCAGGTTGGATATTAGGAAGCATTTATTCTCAGAAATAGCTGTGAAGCACTAGAAAAAGCTGCCCAGGGAGGTGGTGGAGTCACTGTCCCTGAAGCTGTTCAAGAACTGTGTGGATGTAGCCCTGATGGACATGGTTAGTGGAGGTTGTGGGTAGGGGTTGATGGTTGGGCTAGTTGATCTTAGAGATTTTTCCCAACGTGAATGATTCTACAATTCCATAGTCATTTGCACATGCTTGCACAACTTTCCCACAAGTTTAGAACACAAAACTCCAGAGCTGTGTGAAAGCTATTCAATTAATCAAAACATTCAGGACAAGATCAGATGAAGTTTCATATGCATTCTCTCCTAAATAGTACTGTATTTTAGGATGCAATCTCAACCTTACAAACATAAAAAACAGTATTTTCCCTACTAAGAGAAAGCTCAATGCTCTAATACATACGCATGACCAAGTGAAATTGTAAATCAACTGAAGAACGCTGCTCACGGACTTGATATGAAGACCCATTCGAAAGCATCACACTTGCTCAGAGGTGATGGATGGAACACTTACTAGAATTGTTCGCTTTAAATTGCTACTACTGTGAGCTGTGTAATAGTGTCACCTAGTGGACGATACTTACAACAAAGTTAAGGCCCAATTAAAAAAAAATCTACCAACTATGCTACTCTATCAAATCAGTAGCAATTTTTAACCTTTGTATATATATACTTATCATGAGTACTGCAGGTTTTAAGTTAGATCATTGTAAAAATGCCTCCGGTTCACCAGGTGTACTATAACCATTCACTTCACTGGCAAATGCAATGTTTATATGTTTCTTGTCAAGACAGAGAAACAAGTTGATCGTGCAAGGTCTCCACATTGTCTAATATGTACAGAATCTGTAAATAGTTTTAGGGTTACAAGCTTTAAAAGATCCCAAAACTTTAAGGAATGTTCATGCTACTACTGATTTTGAAAGTTTAGCAATGTCTCCTAATGTTACCCAACTAGAGAATGAGAAGAAAATTTTGGAGATTTGTGAGAATATTTATTTTGCTCAGTGAATACTCATGTAAATACTGTGTTGTTGTTTTTTGTTTTTTTTTTTTAATATCTTCTGCAACCACACCTCCTTAAACTTTGTGTCTTACCTGAATCAAACCACAATAGTTTCATTAAATATTCACTGTTCTACAGCTTTCATCTCATCGACTGCCCACTTTCTTTCTTAACTGAATGACTTGAGGATGAGAAAAACATCTTATGTGTCTTGTAGCACAGAAAATTCTGAGACCTTTAAAGCAAAGAAATAGCAATGCCACAGATATATTGCTCAGTTTCCTCCCAGATTTTTGATCAGGCTCCTAAAAACTAAGCAACTGACAGCTTTAGCCATGCTGCTGCTTTTTTTTTGGTCTTTCTTTTTTTCACTGTTCTTCATTCTGCAGTAGTAACAGAATCAAAGTAATTTCTTTTGTAAAAAATGCTTCTTTTGGAACTCATAATAACTGTAAAATTACAGGCAGGACATGCAGACTGTCCCCACTCACATGGCTTACTAAATACTTGCAAAAGGAAAATGGAGTCATTTCATTTTGTTCACAAATGTTGTGACCCTTAAGTTTGAGAACTTCAACATTCAAATGAATATTCCTCTAAAGACAGACAACACATTGGTATATATAATTGCATAAACTATCCTACAGATATTTACCTACTAGATATAGAAACATATAAATACAACAACAGTGTTTTACATCTTGCAGTTATAAAATCCATTTAGAGTTCAAGAAGGGATAAGAAAAAATACAGTACAGCCAGCTTTTGCTCTCGGCAAATGACACATGCAATGACAACATACATACGTATAAATTACTGAACATGTCAGAACCTGATATTAACAAGATTTATGACCTAAAATGATATAGATTCTTATACCATCTATACAGAATTGTAATAGAAACTAGAATGCTGAAAAGGACAGCGGGTACAGCAACAGGAATAAAAGAGAAAGCAATAGAATAAACAGAAGAATGATAAAATAGTTTCCAAGTTCTACGTAATTTTCCCAATCAGAAATTCTTTTCCCACATGTTTTAAAAAGAAGGGTAATTAACAAGAGATAGAGAAAAAAATAGACTCCTTTATAAAAAGTAAATACAGCGAGATAACAAAATAGGAGTAATAAATGAGGAAGAAAAAGTAAAAGATCAGTATGACTTCATCAGATGCACAAGATTTAAACCTTTTGGAAATTCATTTACACTTTGGGAACTGAGCAAATAGACACACACACACACACACACACACACACACACACACACACACGCAGATCTAGTAAAAATTTAATACAAGTAACAGCCTCGCAACCTGAAAACTTATCCTAGCTGTTTTTCAAATATTTGCATTTTTCCAGGGAAAAGTTCCAGATTTAAACGTATACTATGAAATAAGTGATTAGATCTTCTTTCGTTCTCCCCTCAAGACAGAGGAACAAGAAAATGTTGCTCAAAAAGGCAGAAATAACAAAAATTCTATTACCTTGGATCTGAGATTTCACCAAGAATTTCTCCCAGCTTATCAATAAAATTAACGAAGTTAGAAAGTCCCTTGACATGCACTCTAAGTGGATCAAATAATGAAGCTGCACAGCCTTTTCCTCCATGTTCTACTGTTCGGATAAAAGATGTTGCCATCTATTAGGAGAAATATTTGGAAAATGTACATATTTTAAGGTTATTTCCTACAGATTCACAAACTGTGTAACAGACGAATAATAGCAGAAATCTAATTTAAATTGGCAGAATATCTTAATTGCAAGCTTTTTACGTCTCACCATATATGTTTGCAAGACCAATACTTACATGGTGTCACAAACTAAATGAAAACGAGCCAACTGATGTGATATTTACATTGACAACTTGGAAAAAACTTTATTAAAATAGTATAGTTTTGACATTGCTGCTCTTTAAACGTCCATGCTGACATACAATGACAAATCTTATATCTAGAGGGTTGTTAATGGCCTAGGAACATTTAATATAAGGACATAAAAAGTGACCTGAGAATAAATTTAGTTTCAGAGCTGCAAATAAATGCCAGGAATACTCAAAGCTCCGAAAAAATTATGCTTGTCAGACTCTAGCATCACAGACATTCAGTTCTGAAACTCTGAACATATTTTATATATACATAGTAAAGACAATGAAAATAAGACATATCCTAACAGCAGTTGTCCTGGTTTCATCTGGGACGAAGCTGATCTTTTAGTGTCTGGTAGATGCATGCAACATCCAACAACCCTCCCATCCTGAAGGATGGAGGCTCCATCCAACAGATGGAGCCCAAAGTCACAATGAACTTCATGGACAAAGTAAAGGAAAGGCCTAAAGACTATGGGAATGGTATCTGTGTGTTTATATCAAAAGGTGGGAACGGTGACGGTAATTAATTCGGGTGTATTGGAAAGTGTGGGACCTGAGCATCACATAAATGATATAGAATAAGGAGTGGGTATTGACCCGGTTTCAGCAGGGACAGAATAGATTTTCTTCATTTTGTCTGCAATGATGCTATGTTCTAGCTTTAGTGGAAAAACAATGTTGATAACATACTGATGCTCAAGTTGCTGCTGAGCAGTGGTACACAGAGCCAAGGATGTTTCAGTTTCTCATGCCATCCTGACAGTGAGAGGCTGGGGCTCCAGAAGAAGCTGGGAGGGGACAGAACCACTACAGCTGATCTAACTGGCTGAAGGGATAGTCTGTACCATATGACATCATGCAAATATAAAACCAGGGGAAGTTGAGGTGAGGGAGCTGCTCCTGCTCAGGGTCTGGCTGAGAATCAGTCATGGGTAGTGAGCAATTGTGCTGTGCATCACTTGCATATATAAATGTTCTTTATTTACTATTATTCTCTCATCCTTTTCTGTCTTAGTAATAGTTATTATCCCAACCTGTGAGATCTACTTTTTTTTTTTTTTTCCTGATCCTCTGTTCCATCCTACTGGGAGGCAAAGGGAATGAGCAAACAGCCATGTGGTGCTGAGTTGTCTGCCAGGTTAAACCACAACAGCAGTATACTTTAGAGTGTAACCCCTCAAATTTTAAGGCAACACTTAAAATAAATTTTTCCATAAAAGTTAACGAAAAGAACCTAAAACACTTGACAGATACAGTGATATTAATTCTACTTACACAATTTAATTTCAGACTACACCGTTAAATTATAAAGCACTTGGGACAGTAAAGAATACAACTGGAATTACTCTAGCAAAGAGAATAAACCTGCCAGTATTCCTGCTTTTGCACTAAAGATTTCTTCTGGATAAAGTATGGCTCATAGGACCTTGCCTTCCAACGGAAAGTATTCTGGCTTTGCAGGACTTCTACAAGACACAGATGCCAGAAAAGACAACTTCTTTACACAGTAGAGAAGTTTCTCCTCTGGCAGCTGTGAGGAAGCAGCAATAAATCTAGTGCAAACACATAATTTTTTTCTTATATACAATTTTAACAGAGCGTTAGGAACTCAAATAATTAATCCTGGAACTGAGATTTCACAAATTTTCCATATTTTTCAACCATAAAACCTGAAGCAGCACTGCAGCTGCTTCAGTGACTTTTACATACCCATACTATTTTTCCTTAGTCTACTGTTGATTGCACAGATCCCACTGCGTATGCAAAATTTGATTATTTGAATATGAGGGACCACAGTGATTCTTCAGAGAAAGAAATCTTATTAATCTATTTTTGTGATGGCTCTATGCTGGCTTTAACTGTTCTAAATATAAACTCGCCTCACATACAAAAATTCTTTAGCTCCAAGCCTCCCTAAGTACTGTATATTGATGCTGTAGTTTTTTTGTGTTCCTACGTAAGGGAAAATACCATCCTTTGTTTTTTTCCCTTCAGCTCTGTGCCTTTAGGAATAACGTGAGCAAGAATATCCCATATAAATCACACCTTGAAGAATGTTTCAAGATTGATCAAGCTGTAAATTATTGGCAAGAATTACACTCCAAAAATTCTGAGTCAAAGCTGAAAAAACTGAAATACTGCTCCACCAAATTTTGGTCTCCCTTCTACATACACATCAAACACAGGATTTTTTTCTTCAGATTGCTCTACAAAAGGCATTTTGTGCAAGGAAACGTTAGGTTACAGTTTAACAAATGCACAGAAAAATAGTGTTTTTCCATTTAACCAAAGTATGTACTTGCTGCACTCTAAATGTATTATTAACGGATTCATTTCGTCAAGAAATTTTTGTTTTTAATAGATCACATTTTAGTATTGTAGAGGAACACATGCAGAAATTATTTTTATGTACATCTTTAGATCTTATGACCAAGCAACCATCCATTTCATCAGATGAAATCTACTGTGTTGGTTTTATTTATTTATTTTAGCCTAGAAACTCTCTTTATGATGGTATTTAACTTGGCTTGCAAATGTTAGTCTTGCAGATGAGACTAAAGCAACATTTCACATTTATAAGTCTATCTCATTATCTCTGATTGTGATCTACACCAAGTTTCATTGGATTCACATACCAGGAAAATTGACATTTTTCTCTCCTGCAAGGCATGTTTTAGTTTAGTGAAGGCTTCTCTACCAAGTCCTCTGTCAGGAACATTTAGAATACAAGCCAATGCCAGATCATCCTTAGAATTCACCAACAGGCTTAAATATGAATAAATACATTTCTTTGCCAAGAGTGTCACCTGTATAAGAAAGAATCAACATTAATTGGTCACCCTGCTGCTAAATTATATGTGTGCAATTGATAAGACTTTTATTAAAAAAAAGTGCCTCACTGGATAATTTCAAATTATTACTTCATATATGGGAATTCTGGAAGTACTGACAACAGAAAGCATGATTAGTACACATTAAAGTTATATATATTATATTTGAATATTCACACTGAAACAGGTTGCCCAGAGAAGCTGTGTGTTCCCCATCACTGAAGGCATTCAAGGCCAGGGTTGAACAGGACCCCGGGCAGTCTGATCTGGTGGGCGGCAGTCCTGCCCATGGAAGGCATTGGAACCAGATGATCTCTAATGTTCTTTCCAAATTAAGCCATTCTATGATCCTGAGGTATTAAAATTGGGTATCTATTTCTGCTTAGAAATCTCCCCACAGATATTCCTTTTATAACTCAAAGTAAAATTCTAATACTGTGAAACCACATCAAGGATTTAGATTAATTTCAGATAGCCTAGAATTTTCATCACCTCACCAGCTGCACATCAGATTCACTTATTTTCCCCTTGACTCACAGGGATATCAATCATAGAAATCTCACTGATTGAAAAATTAAAATTTTATATCCATCTCCACCCACATAACCAAATTATATCAATGTAATTACTTATGGTCATAGATTCATAGGTACATTAGGTTGGAAAGGACCTACAAGATCATCTAGTCCAACCATCCTCACACCACCATCCCTACCCACCAAGCTACTAAATCATATCCCTGTGTTGCAGCACTGTTCATGATCCTGTAATAACACCGGTCCCAGAACTGAAAAATTTAGCTTTATCGTAAGCAAAAAATAAAAATAAAATTAAAAAAAGAGACCATTGATGAAAAGAAAGCTATTGAGAAAACCTTTATTTGCTATGGATTTTTTTCTTATTCAATAAGAATTCAAAAATACACAGGTGTAGTAGGACAGATTCAAGAGAAAGAAAAAAGGGCAAGGAATATTTTTACCACACATGTCAAAGTCAACCAAGCCATTAGCTTAGTGGTAGAAGTGCTACTTGACAGAAGAACTGCGGCAAAAAAATAAAACAAAAAAACAGAAAAGCACCAAACTGTATTTCACTGAAGCATTATTTCAGCCTGATATCATATTGCTGGAACAATGCTTGCTCGCATGTTGAGAACTATTTTGTATCTACACACTCTATTGAAATCGTTACTTACAATGAGGAAAGTAAGCCTGGAAATGACAAAAAGCTCTAGCATTTCAAGTACTACTGTATGGCATTCTCAGATTCCTGTTTGGGGGGTTGAATCAAGTATTCCCAGAAAGTCTCCAGTCATCTACTGGGATAAACAAGACTTGCTTGCTTTGCTACAGCTACCACTACAGCTGCTATTCAGATTTCTTCTGTAAGGAAGAAAATATTACAGTGAAAATAAGGTGAGAAAAACTAATAAGTCTACATCACTTAGCAGTTCACTTGGCAGGTTTAGGCAAATCATTTAACTTTCAGTAAAGGGTATGCTTGAATGATAGTATACTTGCAGAACAATGGTTAGAGGCAGATTACATCTAAGTATCAAGTGCCTGTCATAAGAGGACTGTCTTTAGGAGAGTGTAAGGTTTGTGTACTTCCACACACACTGAAGTGATACAGTTTGAATACACTTGTTTATTATTTTTAAACTACCATTATTTTAATAGCAATAGTTGCAAACAAACAAACAAACAAACAAACAAAAAAACTGTTACATTTCACCTTATGTCAAGTTCTTGTAATGTTCTGTAAATGTAAGAAAAGATAGAAATAATTTTTACCTTCACATTGCTCTGATCCTGTCTGTTGACTGGTGTAGAAGGAAGAACAGAACCATTACCTTCTGATACATTCATCACACCAGAAACAAATTCTAGCAGTTGAACCTTCAATAAAAAGAATTGAATCAATTTAAATATGAAGCTGACTAAAAAGCAGTGGTATTAAAAGCAAGTGAAACTATGATTCCTTACAGTTTGCTAGTATGCTGAGTGCTGTCTTTAGCAGTACAACTGTTTTGATAGAAATGAGGTGTAAGATTCATATTAACTTAGAGATCTTGTACATACTTGTAAGATACTTGTACTAAAAGCAGCTGCTTATCTTTCACAGAAAAGATAACATCACACCATGGATATGAAAAGCCCACTAATCCCCTCATGTTCTTTACACTGAAAAGAGAAATTAGAAAAGTAGAGTTTTCTGAACTTCAGCCCTCCCTGTAACTTCTTTTGTACCCAATATTTGGAATGTTGAGCACTGAGTTTAAGGAAGCAGGCAACTTCTTACAAGATACCCGTCATTAAATCTTATAACAATATAGGTTTAAAAAAAACCTTCTGAGATCATTTAGTACAACCCATGGTGTAAGGAGGGCCAGTTAGACCGGTTTACTCCATGACAACTTCGAGCCAAATTTTTAATATTTCTAAAAATGAGACCCCACATCTTATCTCAGAAATCTGTTGTGGTATTCAACTACTTTTTCATGGACACAGCTTTATTCCTGTCTCAGTAGGAAGAGTTCCGCAAAGCAACTGAAATGTTTTATCCTTCATTTTCTATTTTTTCCTCTAACAATTCAGTTCACCTTTCTGCAAGCAGACAGACAGCTCTTTGTCATTTTTCTTACAAGCCAGAAATAGTTGAATTTAAATCCATAGGTTTGTGGGTTTTTTTTAATTACCGTCATCCTTCATCTTTGACCTTTCCATGCTCTAGCCAGCACGAAATCAAACTCACGTGGCATGCATGTATTTCAAAGTTTTTTAGTTGCTACTAACACAATCCAAATGTCAGCCCAGTCAACATGAGTTCAAGATAAGGAAGCCTCATCTCACTAATTTGATATCTTCCTACAGTAAGATCCCCTGGTGGACAAAAGGAAGACAAATGTAGGTTTCCTGGATTTTAGCAAGGCTGTTGATATTGGTCCTCACAGTCTTTCTGAGGAAACTGTCCAGGTTTGAGACAAACAGGCACAAAATGAAAAACTGGCTGAACAGTAGGGCTCAGAGTGTTATAGTAAAGACAGGACTACATCTGGTTGGTGGGCAGTCACTAGCAGCATTGCTTAAGACTCAGTCTTGACATCAGTTCTATTCAACATCTTCACCAATGATTTGAATGGAGTTGAATGTACCTTTCTGAAATTTACTCATACTCAGCTGGGAGTTGCTATTGACTCTCCATAGAGACAAGAGGCTTTAAAAAGGTACCTGCGTTTATCAGAACACTGGGCCTTTAGCAACGGTATGAAATTTAACAAGAGCAAATGTTGGACTCTGCTTTTGGAATAGAATAATGTCAGACATATGTACAGACTGGAAGACAAGAGCCTGGAGAAGAGTCCTGCAGAAACGGACCTGGGGGTTCAAGTTGACAGCTGGCTCAGCATGAACCAGCAACCTACCATGGCTGCCAAGAGAACAAGCAGCACTTTGGGGTATATTAAAGTATACCCAGATGATCAAAAGAGGTAATTCTCCAACTATATTTAGCATGGGTGCCACCTCACCTCAAATATTCTTTTCCAGGCTCCATGTCCTGAAAATGACATTAAAATACTTGTGTACTGTGTGCAGAGAAGGTCAACAAAATTGGTTAAAAGAGCTAGAAAGCATGTCCTGTGAGGAATGACTGTGAACACTGGTTTTGTTAAACTGGTGAAAAAGAGGTTGAGGAATGACCTGATGGCCCCTACAATTTCCTGAGGAGGGGAAGTGGAGAGGGTGTTGTTAATCTTTTTTACCCTGCATCTAGTGACAGGACACATGCGAATGGCTCAAAGCTGCATTAGGGTGGGTGCTGACTAGACATTATGAAAAATTTCCGTACTGAAAGATTAGTTAAACAATGGAACAGGAATCCAAAAGAGGTGGCTGACATTCTATGCCTGCCTGTGTTTAAGAGGCATTTAGATAATGTTCTTAATGACTTGTTTTAGGCTACTCTGCGGCTGATCCAAAACTAACAGTCGTACTCAATTTTTATAAGTACCTTCCAACAGCTACTAGACTATTCAATATGTTTTGATCTGATAAAGATTAATCAAATTTGTATTATTTTCATAGTGAGACTGAACTACACACTACATCTTCTCTAGCCTAGAGCATGGCTGTATGTGCAGAGTTATGATAACTGAATTGCAATAAACTGCAACAGATGCTTGACTGAGTAGCTGAAGTGGAATCTCTTCTGATTCCTCAAAAGGCATCAAATGAAGCTATGTGTAGTATATGGACGGCTTTTTGTGTTTAAAAGTATGTTATTTTTATAGCAAAAAAATATTTGGACTGCATAGCAACATAAATCCAAAATTCCGTAACGCATTAATCACTAAGATCAGGTCCAGTCCTATCAGATCTCTACAGTTCAGCTTTTTTTTTTCTGGCAGAAAACTTCTGGAGAAGAAATCTACACATCCAGCAGGATGACAAAGAAATAATTTTTGAATAATACTACGATTCTTTAAAAGATTTAATAATGTAAACACATCTGTTTCCCCCACAGAAAAAGCAAGTAACAATTCAGGACTTCTGCACATATTTTAGAAGCATCGTAAGTTCGTAACATTTATCAGAAATGTCAGAACAATATGAGAGTCTAATCAAACAAAATACTTACAGGGGCTATGCTTTCATCTTCAGGTACAAGTGCAAGAGCACAGCACTTCTGAAATACATCTATTATATCTAACATATTGCTGCTTGCTAAGAAGGTATGATAGGTCTTTTTATAGTCAGCATAATTTTCAGGTTCTGCCATGTTCTCGTATAATAATCCCAGTTTGTCATGTAGTAAGTACTTCCAAGTTTCCATCACATCACTGAGTGATACTGAAAAATCACCATGGTGCTAAAAGAACAACAATAAAAAAGTTTTGTACTTAGTAGTTTCAAAAATTACTTTAAAACAAGTCACGTATATATCTTCAAAGAAAAAATATTATAATCTATGTATCTGCATTTGTAATGAACAAAGTGTTAATTAGATCTGAAGTTCTTCCAGTGCTTTCAGTTGACTTTTTGGAATTTGCAGTCTTTGATCCTGATTTTTAAAATATCAGGAATATATTTTGAACTTTACTGACAGGAACAGACACTGACTTTCACAGGACTTTTACATTCATAAAGTCAATTTTGCAGGAAGAGCTTTCATCGTGGCTGAGGTTTGTATTCAGGAAGTAGTAAATACATCCCTACTAACTTGCTTCAAGTACTGACCTGAGAAAATATATCCCATGCCCAAATTAAAAAAAAAAAAAAAAATGAGCTTTTTCCCCCCCTTCCCCTCCCAACGATAATACACTTCTACTCTTGCATAATGTATCTAACAAATGCATTAAGGCAACACAAACCTAAGTGCATGGGCAGATCCAGAAGTAATGCCTCCTATTTTGTTTTGTGGGCTCATGACATCATAGACAGATGTCAGTATGGTAGTAGAGGCTGAACCTTCCCACCAGTATTCCATTACACGTTGTGGCTGCATGACAGGGCAGCAGAGGGGCAGTCTGACAAATTTGCATCTGACATGGAAGTGCAGATGAAGCAGAGGTCTGCAATTGAATTACACCATGTGGAAAAAATGGTAGCCTTTGACATTCAATGGATGTGAGCACAGTGACACAGTAGATGTGTTTCAGTGGTGGCAACAGTGGGTCACCACCACTGATGAAGAATTTTTATTTATCTTTTACCAGCAAAGCATGCAGGCTCTTGCTCATCACTCATGAAAAAGCATAGCAAACAGTGGCTACAAAACATGTTTTGTAGAGTAAATTCTCAGCTATCAAGTAGCATTGTTGTGCTCTTTGTATTTATCACAGAAGACTTGAAGGCATTACTTTTGAAGCAATCCAGTATCATAATTAACATTAACTACAGAGTTTAAAACAATCTTGCTCCCATCTTCTGGCACTGACAGATCAACTAAGTTGCATTCCCATGAACCCCCTCTTTGACTCCCAAAATGGAAAAAAAATGAAATAAAATTACAGCTTGACAGTCAATTAGGAGATATAATAGCAATTAACACAGTAAAACTGAAAGTGCATATAAACAGGGCAAAAAATGGTAAAATGTGTAGAACAATAAATAACAGCATTTTATCAGCAACAGAAGAACCTTTTCCTCCTCTAGGCAGAAAGAGAAACTCAAATTACAAGAAAAGAGTCTGGTTTCACATCAGTAGTCCCACTCCCACTTACGAGAAAAGAGTTCCCCGTTGACCAGAAGAGATGAAAACATCGAAAGAGAGGACTAAAATAAAGTCTAATTCATATAACACTCTACCATATGTTTTTAAATGACTTACATTGAGTTAACTTGGTTATTACTATACTTACATGTAGATGTGTTTCACAAGTGGTTAATTATACCATCTTTATGGGGTTGTCCCTTTCTGGGTATGAACTGTGACCCACGCTCTCTCCTTTTTCCAGACCGAGAGCCTGAATCTGTTGCACAGGGGCACAGGAGATACTGCACCTTCTCTTAGCAGGGAAGAAAGGTCCAGCCTCCCTTGTCTTGTGTGTTACTGCAGCCTATCTCATCAGGGGTGGGAGCTAGCTTAACTTCTTCCCCTCGCAGGGATTTAAAGCAGGGCAGTCATTCACTTTGTGTCAAATGATTGATACTATGCATCAATCTCTCTGATTCCTGGATTTTAAGCTGCCTGGCAATTTCCTCTTTCAACCCAACCACTTACTGGAAAAGTTTGTTGAGATGGGCACGCTTGTAACTATGACATCCACTTCAGCTCTCAGGCCCCAGGGGAACTTTCAAATTCTGAAGACCCGCGCAAAAGGTCAAGGCAGCAATTTTGATACTCAGGAAGCCTGCTTAGGTGCATACATCTGCACATGAAGGTTGTGGTCACCCTGCCTAGGTTACAACCTCAGCCCATCCACTACAGCATGCAGTCACCAATTTTCTTTCAGCAGAGAGCAGGCATCCTCCAGCCTTAATCCACTTCTCCTGTTTGGTCACACTCCTTGTGGTTGCATAAATGGATGGCTGCTGTAGCTCCTGGCCCACCCATGTTTCCTCAGCTGCTCTCGCAAGGGCTGGGGACTCCTGGCAGCTTTCTCCTCACCCAAGGGAATTCTTGACTGCAGGACAAACCCCACACGTCTCAGTCCCCAGCTCTGCTGCAGTGTTGAAGTAATGTAATCAGACAAAATACATGGGTGTTTACTATTACAGTTGAGGATTTACATAAAAAACTTAAACACTTCTATTCTCCCAACTTGGTGTTGTTTCCTTAAGCTCTAACTTGACAAACTACTTAATCATTATTTTACAGCATCTTGCTGCATCTAACCCTTAGATCAAAAGCAACACTAAAAAGACCAAAACGTCTGTTTTGAATAGATATTTAACTGAAAGTTTAGTAAGCAGAACAAGTTTAGGATGCACTAAGCCCCAAGAACGTACAGAAAGAATGCTAACCTGTTTGTTGACTTCAGCCATTGACAGCTGTAATACCGTCAGCATGCAATCTGCTCCACATACAGTGGTCCTTTCAGAGTTCGAAAACAAGCGCCATTGCCTTCTGAAATATTTCATTAAGTTTAAGAGCTTTTGGTGGAAAGAAATCATCGCCTAGAGTAGAAGAGAATTAAGAAAAATTACTGTAAAGGCAAATACGTGAGATGCCTATGCATGCCTTTATCTTAAGTTGTGCATATGCTATTTCTTCTTCTGTATTAAGTGCACAAAACAAGCAGCCTTGCAAGGTTTACTTCACTAATGATGGAGTAACCAGAAGGAGAAGGGGGAGAAAGTGCTCATGAGGGACACGTTCATAAAGATCTCTTGCTCTCCCTGCATATTTACCAACCTGAAAGGATATCAGTCGACAGGATTCTGTCCCTACAAAAGGGACAGACCGCTCGGCACCCAAGCCTCTCTCAGCCGGCTCACCCCCAGCCACCAAGCAGCAGGCCGAAACCAAGGCCGCTCACAACGCCCGGAGCCTTTCTCGGCGGGTTTCATTCAAACCCTCGGCAGCCACCCAATGGGGAGCGCGAGCCCTGACCCGGAAGCGTACGGCCGCCCGTGGGCGGGAGGCGCCGGTTGGCGGGAGTAGCGTGTGTGGCGGCCAGCGGGGGTTGCGGAGGTGCGTGTGGGGCGGCCCGCCCGCATCGGGATGGGGCGGGGGGGGAGCGCGGTGCTTCGCTAGGGCCGGCCCAGGTGCGGCAATGGCTGGGTCGCGGGGAGGGGGTGGGACCGTCTTCTGAGCGGCTGTAGCTGCGAGCCGTGCTGACATTTCCTTTCCTGAAGGGAAAAGCAGGGAGTTGTGTGCGTGTGTGTGTGTGTGTGTGTGTGTGTGTGTGTGTGTGTGGTGGGGGTGGTTAACGAGCAGTTGTCCGAGTGGTGTTCGGTTCTTATTTATTTATAATTTTTTTTTTAGTTCGAGTTGGTCCGAAGTTGCATTTCGCAGGCTGAGGGAGCCGGAGCTGTGCAGCCTGGAGAATCTGAGGCCCTGGGGAGACCTGTATCTGGAGGGGGGCTGTGAGGAGCGGGGGCAGGCTGTTTATCAGGGTCTGTTGTGATAGGACAAAGGGAAATCGACTCAGACTAAAAAGAGAGGACTTTCGATATGAGGGAAAAAGGGTTTTTTTACAATTGGAGTGATGAGGTGCAGGAACAAGTTGCCCAGAGAGGCAGTGGGTGCACTGTCCCTGCAAAAACCCAAGGTCAGGCTGGTGGGGCTCTGAGCACCTGTTTTAGCTGTGGCTGTCCCTGTTCATGCAGGAAAGTTCATCTAGGTGGTCTGTAAAGGTCCCTTCCAGCTGGGAAGGCTTTAAGGAGGACTATTACAGATTGGATTAAAAGTTGTGTTTGGCCTCAGGAGCATATCTCTGCGAGTTATTACCTAATCGAAGTGCTCCTCCTCTGGCGGGGGATTGAACTAGATGATCTTTTGAGGTCCCTTCCAATCCCTGACAGTCTGTGAATCTGTGACTGAAGTATATAAACTAATGGGGTAGCGTATCATGCTAATTAATAAACAAACATTGCAGATATGGGAAGCTTCTTTGTGTCTCTGTGATGTCCACGTCAAACTATGCTCTGGCTTAGACGCTGAGACCTTCAGGTCACTAACACGGCAAAATACATTGAGAAATTTAAAGCTATTTCTCCATGTTACATACAGAAGAAAGTAAGTGCCTTTCAAAAGGCATCATATGATTCTATGATTCTTTAAGCTAATATAAAAATCTGCAACGGGGCCAAGGAGGATGGTTCCAGAATCAGTTGAGTAGATAATCTTTATTTGTCTTGGAAAGTGCTTGAATAGAGTAATGCACTAATTCTGAGGTATACTTTAGCTTCAGATGAAAACAAACTACTTTTGTTCGAATACAGAGGCATAGGGGCTCTGCTCTGTATGCAGATGGGTTGTCTTAAGTCATGAAACCATGCTGAAATACTCTGCAGGACAGTGTTCTCATTTACAATTTTGCAGCCTTAATTCTGCTTCTAATTAGATGCCCGCTGGCTTTTAAAAGATTGTAACAGAAAAGAGAATCTGAAGGTAACAGTACATCATTTTTTTGTCATCTGATTGAAAACTTAAACATTCTGAATGTGACTTTTCTGGTGTGTGAGGTTAATCTCATCGTTGTCTTAGGTTGCTGGCAGTAGCACAAAATCTGCAGTTTCTGATGAAGTCTCCAGAAGTAGTTTTGAATGAGTGCTATTTAGGTTAATTAGTTTAGTTAGTTCCTCAATTGTTGGAATTACGTGCTTAATCTATAAGCTTAATTTGGCAGTTTGTGTCCTTAAAGAGAGCATTATAGGAATATTTCTTTTGTGTGCCACAAATACCTTTATTCTTTACGTGAATGTATAATGCATGGGTTTTTTAATACTTTCCATATAGGAATGTAGGCCTTCATGCTGGGAAATACATCGCTTCTGTGATACCTTGATATAGTTTCCCTGAAAATGAAGCAAGATCCTCTTAGAAATGCTGCTTACACTGTGGACTGCGAAGATTATGTGCACGTGATAAAATTCAATCCATTTGATAGTGGAGATGCGTGCTCCCTCATTGCGTATGGTGGCAATAATTATGTAGTTGTTGGGACGTGCAGATTTCAGGTTGGTTTGTGTTCGGTGACGTTTATTACTTTCTCCCTGAAACTGTGCCAGCACTTTTGCTGGTAAAGTCCAAAGCTGACTAAACTTGCTTTCCTGTCTTCTACCTATTTTACCAAGGAGCACTGTACTTGTTTACTAGATTAATTAATTACCATATTAACGAATCTGAGATATTTCCTAAGAAATTTATACAAAGTAGTATAAAATTCTGTCTTGCTGGTATGCCTTAGAGTTGACTGCAGTGAAAGCAGGCCTGTTTTTATGGAAGACAACCTAGTTTTAGCTGTCACCAACATTTGCAAGAGATACTATCTGGGAACTTAAGCAGATAGCTTTGGAAATAGTAATTTCATATTTGAAGCACAAATCTCTGATTTTTGTGCCCAAATTGTTAGAAGTCATGAAGATGTTATTCTGGATTAGCTAACTGTCCTATTTCTATAGGAAGAGGATGCAGAAGTGGAAGGCATTCAGTATAAGACACTAAGAACATTTCATCATGGAATCAGAGTTGATGCCATAGCATGGAGTCCAGAAAGTAGACTTGATGCTTTACCTCCCCAAATAAGGTATGTGGAATAATTGAGTACAACAAGTCTTTTTATCTATTTTCACTAAGTCCTTAGTGTTGAACTAAGTTTAAAGTGTATGAGTGGAATCTAAAGAAATTGCTAGTAAAGTCTCTGGACATCATTAGAACACCAGTTTCATTCTTGTCCTTGATTTGTTCTGCTTCTGGAGTTCCTTTCCTGAGCTCCTTGCCCTTCTCTCCATGCAGTGAATCAGCAGTGAACAGTACAGTTTTTTCCTTATTCATCAACTTGATGGACCTAAAATGTAGTTTGTCCTTTTGTTGTGTATATCTGAAGAAGGAATTTTAAGAATACCTTGTAAGAATCAGATTATTATAGAGTTACATGTACTGTTCTCCACAGAACTGTATTTAGGAATTAGCTGCTGTTTGTGACATATGGCAAGCCATAAGTCTAGGAAGATGGGTAGTTATTAAATACACACTGAACTAAATTAAATACACACTGAGTTAAAAAGTTCTTAGTAGCTTCTAAGCCTCTTTGAAACTGTGATGATTGCCTGCTGCTGCGTGTTTTCACAGTCTTTTGTTTAACCAGTTTCTATCTGATTTTAATAACTTGATGTTTAAATATTTAAAGCACTGGTAATAAGGGTTCTTTTTTGCCATGAGCTCCTTTACTGCCATTGAAACAGCTTGGAGGAAATTATGAGAGAGATTTCAGGTAATTCGTTGTTGGTTCGGATGTAGATTTGTAAAATATTTTGCAATTCTTACCAGTAAAAAGTATTTTTTGTACTTGATACACTGCCTTTTACAGGTAAGTTCCAATTGTATCTATGAATGCTTGTTGCCGAAGCAGAGAAGTTAGAATTTGTTTTTGTTTTTATCACAGTTCTGAATTTCCTTTTGCATGTTGTTTTACAGCTTTAAACCAGGGTGAAACCTTTGTTTGAAGTTAGCTATTGTAGTGTCGATTGACCTAAGGGCTTTTCTTTGTCTGTCGTGTTCAGGTTTTGTACAGCTGCTTCTGATAAGAAGTTAAGGCTGTTTACTTCAGACCTGCGCGACAGGAATGAGTATAAGGTAAGAGCAACACAGGTCATTTCAAATATTTCTTTATTCTCTAGCAGAGTCTCACTTTCTTTAATGTCCTGTGTGAGGTAGAGCACTGAACTGTGGCAGATCCATCATCTTTATATGCGTAGTCTGGAGGTATACTCTTGATCAGAATATTGTACAGGTGAATTTTAAATGCAGTGTTAGAAAAGGTTCCTTTACATAGAGACCTGTACATTTTTACATTGTATTGGTTACTGGACTCCTCTTATTATTGAAAGTGGGTGTACTGAACTCTTTTATTGAGAGCAGGAAAATTGTAATGATACAATTTAATACGGTAGAAAATGTAAAGAATATTGAATTAAGTACGTAAATGCAGACAGCTCACAAAAGGTGTCCATGGATCATCATTTACTTTAAATATATAAATATAGGAAATATATAAATAAAGGAAATATCTACTTCAGATACATTTTTACTTCCTGTTCTTTCAGTGTAGTGTTCTTAAACCAGTTATGTAAGAGATGTCTGGAAGGTCCTTTTGCTTTCAGTTTGCAACAGTCTAACCCAGTCCAATGCTTGAACTTCTCAGTGGGATATCCTGTTTTGCTGAGTAGGAACACATAGCTTCCAGAGAAATAATCTGTAATATATCTTCACATAAACACACCTTTGGTAATTCATTAGCTTAAGCTTCTAAACTACAAGTTCAAATAAACAAGTTTATCCTATAGAAGAATTCTTTCAAGCTATTCATTACTGATTAGAACGAGATTAAAAACAGACACTTCTAAAATAATTCTTTTTAATATGCCTGATGCAATTATTTTCTAGCTTGCTGTCAATATTAAAACCAGAGAAGCAAAGGGTACAACTCAGTAGCAGTCTGAATGCTGGGTTTTTTGGTTTTTTTGTTTTTTTTCAGAATAGAATTTCTGTGATGGGTTACTGTTTTCCTAGTTTTGACAAGACTTTTTTTCTGGTGTCTGACCAAAACAAATGAAACTTTTAAAACATGCACTTCTGATTTAGGGGAATTTGTTACACAGTAGCTTTGACTAAGTGCCTACAAATAAATCAAAGTGCCACGCTTACATTTCTATTACAACAACAATTATTTTTTTTATACAAAAAGATTCTTTGCAGAATCTTTCATACTTAGAACACCTTTCTAATGCAAACTATGTGAACTTGCAGTTATAAGCTTCTACTGCAAAAGTATGTCCATTGCCTAACACATCAGAATATTTTTTATGTCACATAGTGAGTGCTGAGAACACAGAGAACGTGTTAATACAACAGGAGTTTGATGTGAGAATGTAGTATTTAGACCAAAAGTAAATTATAAGGGTTATTTTTACCAAAAAGGAAATGGTCATAATAATTTAACTGAAGTCCAGTTGATATAAATAAGATAAGCAGTGTCCAGTGCAGACAGAAGGATCATAAAACTTTGATTTATTTATTTTTTTTCAGATATCATGGAAGCTTCTTTATTTTTGACACAACATAAGCCCCAAAAGGTCTTAAGTATTTATTTGTATTGCGTAATACTGTTGACAAGAGTTTAGCAATGAAGTTATTAGTTCTGTTTATGCCAATTTTATCACTTGAACTTAATACTTCCTTTGTGAAGCTCTTAGTCTAAGTCTAAAGTAGTAGTAAAATCCATACCGTTACTGGATCAGACTTGTTTAAAGTAATCAGCAAACAGCTAAAAGTGTAGATTGTTATCTAAACTGTTAGGATCTTATTAGTGAAAAAAGAAGAAAAAAATAATTGTAGTGTGTTTATATTGATTAAAATGAGAACATGTTCTGATTTCTTTTCTTTTTTTTTTTTTTTTTTTTTTTAATTAAAAACTGGGGAAAATACTTTCTCCGGGTAACAGATGACCACTGAACTATACACCTGACCCTTATGTACAGTATTTTCAGATCTCAGGTGTTCACAAATATTCTGTGAGCTGTGCTGAGTTAATTTTAAATAGTTTGATACAATTTTTTCTTAGTATTAGTCAATTGAAACCTCAGAAAAGCCATTTATAAGCCTAAGCTTGAGTATTTTATGAACACATGGAAGGCTTTGATCCATGGTATGGTGCACTTTTTTTTTTACCTCTACATACAGGTACAAAATGTGCAAGAAAGCTGAAGGCACTATGTGATTACATTTTGATTACAATCTCTGAGTAGTTTGTCTTCTATGGCAAACAATTAGTATGTGTTGCTTCTGGAGGGATACACAGAGTAATCTTACTTTTTTTGCCCAGTGGAAAAACTGTCTTTATGTAATTATCAACAAAGAACTTCAAGCATACTGAGTTTTCCATTACTTTGTCAACACTGCTAATCCAAAATTTATGGGTTGGATCAACCCCAGAACAACAAACAAAAGGTAAAATACGACTGATGGATCTTTGTGAAATCTTTTCTTGTTCTGAGGTTTTCATTTGGAAATGAATTGTGGCTTCCTTCTGCTTCAAATTTTGTTTAATAAAAAGCATATTTCATCAGAACTGTAGAATGTTTGAATTCGGAATGCTGGAATTTTTAGAAGACTTGCATTTCTGTCTAAGTAGTTTAGCATCATCTAAGAGATGTATTCTGAAAATCCACAGGGTTTTATTAAAATTACGGCCCATTGGAAGAAACAAAGTTGACTGCAGAAAATGACTTTGCGTTGGATCGATGAGGCATTCATAATTTTTTAGAGGGGGAGCTTATTTGTTGTGCATGGTTTACAGATTTGTTATTTTCCATTTTTTATTGATCAGTTATGTAGCTCATTCTGAGTAACAAACACAAGAGACTATTTTTCTTCTGTATATCTGTTCTTTAACGTAGGTTTTAAAGATACTGTAAAGTTTTAGAGATTTATGATATCTATAGAGATTTACAAAAGGATTAAAAGAATGGAGAAGGAAAAGGCGTCTTGGTTTGGTATTATGGGCAAACACTGGAAAGCTGAAAAGCCTTTGAAGCAGGAAACAAAGATTACCAACTTTCACTAAAAACTGGCATTCTGCTTTTCATCCAGAGAAGTCATGTTGCTATGTTCGTTCTCATTTTAGGTAAACTATACTTGGTACTTTGAAATAAGTATGTCATGATTAATAATTTCATTTGAGAACAATTGCACAGTAATAGTTCCCTTTGAAATGGCTTTTTGATACAACTATAAATGTTTGGTTCTGAGTAACAGTTTACCTGTACATTCGCACCACAGGCGCTCATATCCTATTATTTGAGAATGGATGATCTATTAATCTTACAGTAAGTCTGCACTATAACCAGTTTAGCTTATTCTTCAGCACAAGAGTATAAGGCAAAGAGCACAGGGTGCTATGTCCCTCTCAAATGTTTAGCAGAAATTGTGATTAACTACTATGATGCTGTGTGGCTTCCTGATATGTTCTTCCTCGCTTTTGGTTTTCTTAAAGCCTTCAGCATGTTTTATCCCCTGTTACATGTTCTTTCATTGAGACTTTTTCACCTTTTTATTCTTTTGCCTTGTACCTTTTGAGTAGTCCTTTGCAGTCTGCTCTTGAGCTAATTTTGTGCTAATTCCTTGGGAAAGGACAAATACTGAACAAATGATTGGTTTGTTGCTTGCTCAGGAAGAAGTGACTTGCAGGACTTTGTATTAAGAATTCTTATTCAGAGATGAGAGTTATCTACAAGTAGACAGAGTTTTTCAAGATATATAGCTCGTGTACATTCAGTTCTTGCCTATCTTCCTCTCTTTGTCTGAGGTAATCTGCCTTCAAAATTCAGTGGTTAAAAATAAGTACAACAGTTCCAATGCAATCTTACCTCTGCCAAACAAGAGCAACAAGCTAACCTTTATGATAACTTAAAGGACTAAGTAGTAGAGGTCTGTCCACCTACAGTGTGAATATACATGAGTTAACATATTTTAAAGATCTCCAGTTTAACGACAGGTATTTTTTTCCCCTTCCACATACAGCAGTATCTTTATTTTAGAATCACACATTTTCCTGCTGGAACTGTGTGGGTCTGTCAAATGCATTGTTGATGGGTGGGACAGTCATCTCTAAAGTAAAAATATATATTTTTTTCTGATTGACAGACATTTGATGGGCACTCAGATTATGTTAATGACCTGGTGTTTGCTCCTAGAGAAGGTCAAGAAATTGCAAGTGTAAGTGATGATCATACCTGCAGGTATGTATTTTGTTCAAAACATCGTTAAAGTAGTAGCATTGGCTTTTTTTCTGTGTTTATTTACATACTTGCTTATTTCTTTTTTATTACATGCTTTTCACACACAATTTTTATTAAAACTTCATTTTGGAAGGGAAAATCAGTCTTGTTCACTGGCTTATAGGGGTTTTCATTTGGTTGTTGTGTTTTGGTTTCTGTTTTGTTAGTTTTTCAAAGCAATGTTTTGAACTTAATAGATGAATGAGTAGAAAACTGTTCTGTCTTTGAATTAGTGAGAAAATTATTCTGGGGGTTACTGAGAAACACCTGAAAGATAATGCACTCATTGGTCACAGCCAACGTGGGTTCATGAGGGAAAAGTCCTGTTTAACTAACTAACTTTCCTTTATATGCCAAGGTTATCCACCTAACTGACCAGGGGAAGCCAGTTGCCCTAATCTTTTTTGATTCCTGCAACACTTTGGCTACTGTTTCTCACAGTATCCCTCTGGACACAGCATGCAGCTACACAGAAATGTAATGCAGTGGATGAACAAGTGGCTGAGGGATTAGACTCAAAGGGTTATGGCAAATGGGGTTATATTTCATGCATTACAAGAAGTGGTCAGTTACTAGGGAAGTTTTGCAGGGCTCCATTTTAGGACTTATTCTCTTTAATGTTTTTGTAAGCGATCTGATGTTTACGATTCAACATCAAACGTGATGTTTGCAGGTAATACTAAATTGAAAGATGCTGTTGACTCACTTGGCAGTAGAGGGGCCTTGCAGAGGAATGTTGATGAATTGGAGGGCTGGGCAATCACCAACCACAGGCAATTTAACAAGAGCAAGCGCTGAATTAAGTAGCTGGTATAGGGAAATCCTAGCTATGGGTTTAGATGGGGATGGGAGGCTGGGTAGCAGCCCTATTAAAATGATTCTGGGTTTTCTGATTGATGACAAGTTGAACATCAGCCAGCAGTGTGCCCTGGCAGCCAAAAGGCCCAAGCATTCCCTGGGGTGCATCAGGCCCAGCGCTGCCAGCTGAGCGAGGGAAGGGATTGTTCTGCTCTGCTGTGCAGTGCAGCCTCACCTCGAGCACTGGGTGAAGTTTTGAGTGCCACAATATAAGAATGGCATTATTAGAGATCAAGAGAAGGGCTCCGAAGATGGAGAGTGGTGTAGAGGGCAAGATAAATGAGGAGTGGTTGAGGTCTGTTGGATTGTTTAGCCTGGAGAAGAGGAGACTGAGGAGAGACCTCATGGCAGCTGCAGCTCCTCACAGGGAGTGCTGAACTCTGCTCTCTGATGACAGCAACCGTCCAAGAACAGCATGGAGCTGCATCAGGGGGCAGTCAGGTTGGGGGTTAGGAGAAGGTTCTTCACCAGAGGGTAGTGATCAGGGAACAGGCTGCCCAGCGTGGTGGTCACAGCACCAAGCTGCCAAATTTCAAGAAACACGTGGACAACGCTCTCGGGTGTACTGTTTAATTTTTAGGTAGTCCTGTGTGGAGCCAGGAGTTGAGCTTGATGGTCTGCGTGGGTACCTTCCATCTTGGATTATTCTGTGATTATGTACACTGTCAATTTCCCCTATGGGGGCAGGAATAAAAAGAGTTTTGAATAGGAGATTGAAGGCATGCACAGCTCAGCACTGAACCATGCGTTCTCTGTCCATCCATTCTGTTATCAGCTAAATCAAGTTTAAAGCCAGTATTTACCCCTGTGAACTTGTCATTGCAATAGAGGAAGAACCTGAAGCACCTTCATCTTTGACTTTTCTTGATATAGCTGTGAGAAAACAAAAGTTTTCTCAGTTTAGGAACTATTTTAGGTTTTCTCAGATTATGTGAAGCTATCACCATATTGATTGCCACAGAAATGACCAAATAAGACTTGGGGGGGGGAGGGAAGAGGGGGAAGGCTATTTATTAGTTGGACTTTTATTTAAGTTAAAACAAAAAAACAAAGGGGAAAGATCTCGTGTCTGCAGTAATCTGCTACCTGCTCAGAGAAAAGGGAATAGCTGCTAGAATTATTATTTTGTGTGCAAGATTTTGCAAAGGGCAGATCATCAGCTGGTGTAAATCAAGGTCTATTAGTTTTAGCTGAGTTACTCTGTTCTCACATTTAAAATCTAAAAGGCCTGTGATTTGTAAATGCCCCTAGGGAATTCAGAAATAGTACTCTGACCAGTGGGCAGATTTTAAAGAGTTGCTCTGTCCATATTTCCATCAAAGTCATTAGGAGTGGGTAGTAGAAATGTGTATGACTTTATATTCTTAGCTTGTTTTGATTTATTCTCTATTCTTGATTTCTTCATTGAACCTAAAGTTGGGTTTGTTCAGCAAAGAGCTATTAGAAAATGTGGCATGTTTTGTTAGTTATATGAAGTGATCAGTGTTCCTGGTATGAAAGAGAACTGTTTTAAAATCAATAGGCTAATTGTTACTAAATAAAAGGAAATACAACTAATTAATGTATACTGTCAGGAGTTGAGCTTGGAAACCTTGAAATACAGTTATGCAGTAAACCATAAAGACTATGGTTAAAAACCATAGGAAGGAAGTAACTTTTTTTTTTTTTCTTGGCTATTTAAGTTCTTATTTTTTTCCATTCATGCATGTGGAGCATGAAGACATTTTTTACTGAATTTAAAGGTTACACTTTCATAACTAATGGAAAATGCATTCCCTCAGACTTACCAAAATCATTCCTTACTTGCTGTGTAATCTGCTTCAGCAGTAATGTAAGAAGACAAATAGTTTTTCTGTCTGTGTTTAGTTTCTACCCTGAAATTTTTCTCAGGGTACATCATCTGTTAATACCTTTGGAATGAAGTACTAGAACAATTAGCACAAGAACGTGGAGTTTCAAGTATTTCAGTATTATTCTGTCAGAGTTCCACTTCTGCATCTTGAAATAATTAATACTACATCTCAGTATGTACCTTAAGTAGAGGGACATGTTTAGATCTTCTTTTGTTTTCACTCAGCAGTAAGTGTAGCACCTTGTAGTGGATATGAGTTTTCATGTGTTAAACTTTGTCGCCACAAGGTACTGCAATGGTGATGTCTTGTAGCTGGGATTTTTTTTACTCAAGTTGTTGGAGGATAGCATAAACCAGATGCCCATTGGAAAGAGGCTGTGGTATTATATTCATTGTTTTTACCTATATCTTGATACCATGTTTTTATGTCCTTTTCTTGGTCTTGTAACACAAGAGCAGCTGCAAAGCAGAACTTGCTAGTTGATCTTTTTTAAAATTAAAACAAAATACAAAAAAACAAAGGGGAATGATCTTGTGTCTGAAGCAATCTGCTGCCTGCTCATATTTTACTTGAATGCTACTGGTAGAGAAAATACCTAAAATAACTATTGTAAAATCAGTATTAAACAAGAATGGAATTTGGTTTATTGATAAGTCAAATGAGGTACCATGGAGCACAATTAACATAAAAATTGATACAAATGTAAATAAAAATCTTGTATTTTAAAAAATGCAAATATATAGTTCTTTTGAAAGTCATGAACCTGATAATGGTCATCTCATTATTTTCCTTTAAATCTTGTTGATTTCTTGGTGTCATAAGAGCTTGTTTAATTAATAAGAAAAACAGTGGTAGCTTTAAGGAATGTAATGCCTTACATTTTGAAAGCATTATATGTTTCTGTTATACCCTGTGCATTTGCATTGGGTGTAGGAGCACCTACGTCCCACTCTGCTAGCAAGGACTTGGTGAGTGGAGCCCTTTGTGCACCATTCTTTAGGAACAGATATATACATGTCTGAATATTTTTGCAATATACTTCTGCAGGGTTTCATATGTAAGTTGTTTTTGGTGGTTTTTTTTCTGATACTTAAAGTTCCTGCAAGAAGTGTACAGGATATGTTTGGGAAACACAACAAGCTCGACACTGCTTAGCTGCTGGTTGATAGTTCTTGACACTGTGTTTCTTGAATTACTTCACATGAAATGTCATCCTGTTAAAAATTATTAGTCTGATCTGCATCATGAAAAATGAACATTACTTTTAAGCCACTAAGCCAGACTGCAGAGGTGGATTTTGAATCTAATGAGTACTTACCTCATACTCCTTCCTCACTGAAATAAAAGATTTGCTATCAGTATCAGGACTTAAACAATGGCAGCATGGCAGTTTCTCATGGTCACTTTTCATGGAAGTGGACACAGCCCCACGCCTGTTACAGTTTGAAAAGTGTTTTGACAAAGCTCTCAGAACTGTGGCTTGAATTTTGGGTGGTCTTGTAGGGAGACTGGAGTTAAACTTGTTGTTCCATATGGGTCCCTTCTAACACGATATTCTGTGATTAGAAAGTTAGATTTAGTTCCTATTTAGACGTTCATGGGGGAAGGTTTGGTAACCACTGAAAATGCCATTAGCTAGAATCACAAAACTTACTGTGCTGTTTTTACTGTGTTCTTTTTATGTTTTAGTTATATTGCATAGGTCTTTCACTAGACAGTAGACAGGAAAAACAGTGATAATTCTTGTTTGCTGCTTTGTTTGCATGTGTTTAGTTATGTTTTTTTGTTTGTTTGTTTTAATTTGTTGCACCTGTCTTAACTTGTTTCAGTTTCTGGTCATATTGAAAGTTGCCCTTTTCATTTTCATCCTTCCTCCAAATTATTATTTGTATCTTCCTATTGTTAGTGCACTCAGTTATGGATTGCAAAAAAAAAATTAACAAAACAAGTATTCCGTGTTATTCTATCCTAATGTGTTTATTGTGGCAGAATTCCCCGTGTCCCTTCATATTATAAATGTACCAAAATGCTCATCTGTTTAGAGGTATGCTGGTCACATTTATCAAGCTAGTTATGCATTATAATTGATGAGAATAAATGAAGGTCTTGGATTATTTTAAGCACTTCGGTCTTTTGCTTTGCGTGCTTTCTTCTATGTATCCTTGTCTGTTCCCCATATGAAGTCATCCATGATTTCAGTTATACCTTACAGTCATGGCCCAACTATTAACCAACAACTTTGGTTTACAATCACTATGCAAGTATTAACCAGTCTCTTACAATAGTATCCAGTCAGCATAAAAAAAAAGAAACCACTTTCCAAATGTAATGTTTGCAGTAATGTTTGAGTCTGATCTTAGGTATGGATGAATAAGCCTTTAGTTACTAAGTTTTAAAAATATTCAGAGAAATTTATGAAATGGTACCAATTTCCTGTGTGACATGTTATGACTTACGTTAAGGGTCACACAGTCCTAGAATGAAGTCTAGCATGTAAAATGTTTTAAATATAAGTCATTGCATTTGATTTGTTTGGCAGTTACTTTATGTTCTAGAAACTTACTGACAAAGTAATAGTTGAATTTCCAGTAATGGTCAGCCCTCAGAAGCATTTAGTTTTAGGTGGTCTACATTGATAACTCAGAACAGCTAATTTTTTTGTTGTTGTTGAAAAAATACAACTGAAGCTTTATATTATTGCAAAAAATAGTGCTTAGTCTCTGCCTTTGCAATTTCAAGAGTATTACTGAAGTAATACTAGCATGTGTTAGTCTCCCTTAGTCTGAGCATATGTATTAGTGAAGAACAGTCAGCCAAGATGGCCCAGATGGTGCACGTGCAGTTCCCATACTTCTCACTCTTCTCCCAGTGCTGCAGGGCATGATCAGGACTCCATCCCACGGTAAGCAGTGGAAAAACTGATCAATGCTTGCATAGCCAAGTAAATATTAGAAGAAGCTAGAGAAACCATAGATCATAATGCTGAATTTGAATCTAAAAGATTCTGTTATTTACTTCTTTAATAACATCAATGGTTTTTTTGACCACCAAAAGAAAATGATGAGCCTGGGTCAGCTTTCTGATAAACTATTTATATGTTTATTTCATAAATCAAACGTAATTGAAAGAAATGCCTTTCCGGCACAAGCTTAGGAACTTGCATGCTGAGTCAGGAGATGGTTAGGGCAGTTCTGCACAGAGGACTACTGTTAAGCAACACAGATGAATTTCCACTTCTCACAGTGCAGCCATTTCTGTGGTACATTTGGTGCCATTTATTCAGTAGGTTGTTCTGCTACCACATTCTGCTACAGAGTCACTTAGTTGGGCAGTTCATTACTTCATTTTTTTATAAAAACTCCAATTCTTTATCAGTGAAGCAAAATGAATTACTTGAAGCTATCTATTACACCTTTATCTTGCAAACAGCGAGAGGCAATTTTTATGGCTCCTCTTGAGCTTTCTGTTCTTCCTTGTCTAGTTTTCTGTTAGCTTAAATACAGTGCAGAATATAATTTCTCAATTCTTAGTTGTTTAAACTAAATGAATTTACTGAACATATATATAGGTAATTTTTGAGGCTTTCAATTTTTCCAGCTTTGGCCTTTATTTCAACTTTGGTTATTTGAACTTTTCTTCTTTGAAATTATTAAAAAAATAATAATAAAAAAAAGCCACCCACAAACCCAATACCGAGACTGTTCAGTAATACTTGATGGAGGGAGAAGGATCAATGCAAGGATGATGTAATGCAGAGGAACAAAAAATAAAAATTTGGGGGGAGAAACAGACAGTAGTTTGTTTTGGTATAAAACATGGTAACGTTAGTGAGGTTTCATGGGGTTTGAATGTAAACCAAGAGGTTCAGTCTTTACAGATTGATTTATGCAATAGGAATTTGGAGGAAACTGGAGTGCTTTTGTAGCATCTGTAGCTGATTTGGTTATTGCCGAGTAACCAGAACTCAGTTTAGCTAACGCAATGGTCTTTGCGACTTGTGACTTGTGTTAGTAACTAAGAGATATTTTAAGTGTTAATGGAATGTGTTTTAAGAATTGCATTTTAATGTTCTGTAATGACATGGATGTGATGCCTTCAGTCAAGGCTCTATTTTGATGTGCACTGTCTGTTTCTTTCCAAAACTAAATGATATGTTTTTTTTTCTTTGATAAATAAAGAAGGAAAGACATGTGGGGCATTTATCCTTTCTATCCTTTCTTTCTCTTGGTGTTTCTTACTAGCTATCTCAACATTCTGACAAAGAGAGATACTTGCTCAGCATTTTATAAACAACAAAGCTAGGGAGGTAGAAAGCATAAATTTCTGTCTTAGCACCTAATAACCTCAATCACTTCAGGGAAGGAAACACGATGGCATTCTTCTTTGGCCAAAATGATTCACCATCTTCTGTGATATCATAATTTTCTCCCTGCACAGTAAATACACATGCAAAGTGTTGATTTGACTTGGACAAATCTACAAGGCAAAATTTCTGGCAATAGAAGAAAGTATTGTATGTTTCTAAATTACCTAATCAAGTAGATATTTCATTTTTTAAACAGTTGTCAGGTTTTTGTTTTGACTTTTTTTTTTCAGTAAGGACACTGATCCTTCAAGATTAGAGACTGTATTTTCTACAAAGAAAACAAATATTTGATCTGTTGTGGTTTGGCATAAGAAAATAACATCATTCATTGAACATACTTACTTTGTTCCCATATATTTTGTCTAGACTTATGATGTATTATTTAAGAGTTTTTTGTAATCTCTAAAATATAGTGCTCTAAGCACCCTGGTGAGATATAAACTGAAAAAGTCTGGAGGAAGTCAGCAAAAATCTTCTAGAATCAACAATAATAGTGCATGGCCATTCATCTAACTCTGACGAGTGAGCAGAGCACTGTGCTTAAAAATGTGACTGCTTCTAAAGTTTTGTGTGTCAGTGAGGATGGACAGTTGTATATATTTCCATGTGAAAATGCATTTAATGGTGCAGAGCCCTGTGCTTGAAACTGATGTACACAACTGTATGCTGATTTTGTAGGAAAAGAGGCAGCTGAGCAGTAGCTGTGGGGTGAATAGTCTCTGTTTTGGTTTTGTTACGTTATAAACCCAGTAGCTCCATGGCTCAGTGACGCTCATTTGGAAAGTATCCAAAAAAAATCCAGTCATCATTTAAGCTAGCTTTGGTGTTTCAACATATGCTTCCCTGTCAATCCGTATTACTGTTGTCCTTTTTTTTTTCTTAGTGTTACATATTCCTGCCTGATACATACCGTAGGTGCTTCTAAAGGAAAAGACTAAACTGGCTTGCCTGATTTATTTGTTGAAAGCTTGCCAAGACCCGCTGTAGGCTAGTGTGCCTCTGCCACAGACCCTTTTGCTTGCCTTAGCTTCATTTTTAGTTCCTTGTATTTCCATTATTCAGTTTTGTCCTACCAGGAATGAAATGAAAATGTATGTAGTATATAAGCAAAATACATTAGTGCATCATCTTATCTTTTTCATGATAATGCAGGCGAGTTAAATTGCTTGGTAATTAATTCTAGGTTGTTTGTATCAGCTAGGCCACCGGTGATCTTCACACTTTATGGTGCTGTCTGTTAATTGTGCCATAGTACAAAGGCTGCAATATTGAACTGTGAATAAAGAGAGAAAGTACATCTAGATTTCATGCCTAGACAACTAAGCTTGTCAAATTACTTGAATGTTGCCTTTTCATGTAGAAGGTGTGTGTTCAGTTCATCTCTTTTAAAAGATGTTCCCTTCAGCACTGCTTGCTTTTACAGACTTCCAGGCGAGAGTATTAAGCACCTGCACATTTCATTCTACATGTTCTATCAGATTGTTTTCTTCTTGAGGTGATTAAGCACGAACAGTTTTTGTTTTGGTCACTTCCTTTGTTGAATGTTTTGAGGCACAAATTTTAATGCATTAGCATTCTAATGCATAGTTTAATACTTGACTTTTTTTTTCTTTAGGGTCTGGGATTTGGAAGGAAATGAGAAGGCCTGTTTTGTTTTACGTTCTCCTGGAATGAGTGTTTGCTGGCATCCTGAAGAGGCATTTAAGGTTGTGCTTTGCAGCTCTTCATCACTATTGCCTTTACAATAGCAAGAAAATTTACTTCTCTAAAGTATGAATTTCGATGCTGTACTAAGGCTTAAGTAGCTTAAGTTTGGGGAGCTTGTGCACATTATAATTGGGTATTGGTAGAATTTGCTAGCATGAGGACACTGTAAATAACCTCACGTGTTTATTCTTCTCTTTTAACCTTAATCTCTCACCCCTTCCATCAGAAATGTTCTTTCTTGATTACGTACATCAGTTATTGTTGATTACTATTCTGCTGATTGCATGCTAACTTATCAGAGAAAAGTTTCCATTAGTCATGGTAGCAAGACTTACCGTAGCAGGCTCCTGAAAGGCAAGCCAAATATCTGTTTGAAATTACCAAGAGATTTTTCGTTTTGTTTATCTTGCTTGGAATATGTGAAACACGCTGAAAAATCATATAAAAAATTATGATTCTGTACTTACCTGTTTATTGCACCAGGGAGGACTGGTCTGTTGATATATACCAAGTTATTTGGCTTCATTAATGGGCTAGTCCTTGCAATCTAGGATTTATTACTTCTTTTGTGTCAATATCTGCCTTAAGGAGCTGCGCATAGTTTTTCAGATTACCGCGAAAACACACACTTCTAACAGGGAAAAAAAGCAGTCACATCAGGTATCAGAATAGTTTAATAGCAACAAAGGATCTGTATTCTCCTTATGCTTGCCACCAGTATATGGTCCTTACTAAGAAAACTGGAACTGTTGATTCAGGTGGCATCAAAATTGAATGTTTGCTGTTGTTTGCTACTGGCCAGTGTTGATAAACAAAATCAGTTCAGTGTGAATCCAGATATTACAGTTACGTTGATTGGTATCGTTTACTTGAAAAGCACTATCTCTTTTAGTCAGTTCCTTGTACTCAGAACAGGAAGTGGCTGAGAACTGGTGCTGCTAAGCACCAAAACACATGTACGTATATGTATGTATATACAGATAAAATCATGTAATCCCTGTGTGCAGTGTGATAGGAGTATAATTTACAATAATATTTAAAGCCCATGTTTAGTCCAAATATTAGTATGTGCTTGAAAGAACTTTAGGTTTGATCTAGAGTAGAAAAGATGTAAAAAATTCTGTACATTTTAAGTTTACAAGGCTCTGTTATTTCCTCTTACAGCTGATGGTAGCAGAGAAAAATGGAACAATACAATTCTATGATCTAATTACACAGCAGGCCATTCTCTCACTAGACTGTGAACAGACACCACTGATGTCAGCAGACTGGTGTTTAAAGAACACTCTCAAAATTGGAGCAGTTGCTGGAAGTGATTGGCTAATCTGGGATATCAGTCATTCCAGGTATTTTTTTTACGTGGAGGAGATTGATGTGTTTTTTTTTTATTCACTCCTTAAGTGTCATATGAAGAGATGCTGATGTAGCATTTAATTGCAGTATGTGTTACATCACCTATTATGTTAATAAATATTCATCAGAAATTATAAAATCAGTACAGGTCATTTCCTGCCATTCTTTTTCATGCTTAACTTCTATCTCTTAAATAACATGGTGTTTCTTTTTATCCATTTGAGGCAGCATCTCTCCTGTTTGTAAAGTTTGTTTATCAACATTTAGTTCTAAGTCATAAATACGTAGTTGTTGAAACATAATAAAGTCACTAATTACTTCATTTTTCCTCCTCCAAATTGAGATGTAAACTACAGGAAAACTTAAGTTTTCCATCAGTTTCACAAAGAGTAGACAGTATTTCCCTTTCAGTGTTTAAAATAATTGTTTTGATATCCACAGTATGCTCTGTAGTTGTTTGCAGAACGGTTTTTTAAATGGAATGTCTCTTTTAAAGTTATCCACAGGATAGGAGACCTGTCCACGTTGATCGAGCCAGATTATTCAGGTATAAGTGTTGTCTCAATTGTGTGATTTTTCTTTCTCATATAAATCTATGTATAATCAAGTAGTTGTGAGTTTGGAGGCAGCTGTGTCTCCTGAATAATTTTTTAGGGGGACTTGGTCTATAAGCTTTGTGGAAGTTGTGAATGACTGTGATTTTTATTTTTCTGTTAACACGCACACAGGAGTTTTAGTAGCAAATCATTTACAAGCCATTCCTCTGAATTTGTCATCAGTGGAATATCTGATGGCTTCACACAATCCCAAGTGAGAAATCACCAGTTTGTGTGCATTTCTGATAGTCTGATAAGGAGATTTGAAAGGTACATGCATTTTATTCGTAGGTGGTCCCGAGTGAATGAACATCTGTTTGCAACCATTGGATATCCAGGAAAGACAACTACTCAACTGCTCGTTCATCATCTAGGACATCCCCAGGTAAACAGCTGAAATCAGCTTTTGGGTGGGATTGCATCTATTCCTTTCAAACCAAACACCTAAATAGCTAAAAGATAGGATTGGAAAATAGCCAAAGCCATCCAGATATGCTGCTTGGCCGTTTTGTTTTATTTATTATCTCATCCACACTATAGAAAAATGGCACACCATACTTAGCCTATTAATTAAAAGGCTGCTTCACTCACTCTTTTTCTTGGACTCATTTATGTAAAAGGGGAAAAAAAACCCACACATTTAGCCTGTTATTAATTTTTTTCAATATTTTTAATTCTAAAGATGCAAAAATCAAATAGTTATGTATTTTTCAGCTTTGAATTAACTATATTATTAACAAAAATATATTGAGGCAGGGCACGTCAAGCACAAGGAGTATTTCTGATTTTGCTGAAGTTAGTATACACTTGCAGAGCTTACAGTGAAAGATATCTCTAAACATAGTTAGTTGTGAGTATGCTTAAATAGCAGGAAATCATTTCATTAAAAAGATTTCTAGGTTTGAAAGCTTGTCTACAAAATCATAGTGTTCTTAAAAGTAATGAAAATAGAAAGACACATCATTCCTACATCTTACTTAACTATAGTAAGCAGTTACTACATCACCAGAAGAGATAATAATTTTTTTCACTTTCATTTCTGATGTATTTTAACTGTATTTTTTAAGGAGTATTACGTAAGTGGGAATTTGTTCATGCAACTTTGTACATGTGGTGTACATGGTAAGCTGTATTGATATTTCTCTTTTTTTTTCTTCTTCTCTTTAAGCCCATTCTTACTGGTACTGCAGCTGTAGGATCTGGATTGACATGGCACAGAACTCTTCCATTGTGTGCAGTTGGAGGAGATCATAAAATTTTCTTTTGGGTAACAGAAATGTAAAAATAACCATTAGCCTTCAATATTGAACTTTACAGTATGATATCTTTTTCATAATAAAACCAAGAATTTACTCTTTGGGTTGGTATTTATTCCTTTGCAGAACATAAGAAAAAGTAAAGTAAGAAACCTTTGGTGTTTCATTTTCAGCTTGCAAATGATACAGTCAGATGCTGTAAGTCTGACCCTGTGCTTCTTCCCTTAAAATATACACATTTTTCAACATGGTATTTGGTGTGGCAATTATGTACTTATTTATTACTTGTTTGTTTGATGAGATTTTCTACCTAGCAATCTCAGTTAGTAGAGCCCAGATTCTTTCAGATGGTTCACGTAGTGCCCTCAGCATGAACACCTGTCCTCGTCTTAACTTTCCCGATTCATCGCTCTCTTTTAAGAAATAAATACAATCGTGTGCTGTCATAAAACATTGTCTGTGAAAGTGTTTGCTGAGTAAAGTAATTACCACAAATAGTGAAGAACCTGATGGTGTAATCACAATAATTTTAATACCTCTAGATTAAAAAGAAAATCAAACTCTACAAAAACTGTGTTTATTTGTGGATTTATGTGGGTTGCCAGCAAACTAAAAGCCATTTATTATCTATTCCAAGATGCCCTAATTATTGATTTATATCAGTGTAAAATACTCTTTAGAAAAAATGTTCAGTAACTGAATTGATACTGTTAAAACCTATAAGGCCTCTTTAACTTTTCAGGGTTGTTTGCCCTCTTCTAAATAAGATAGATGTGTTATCACCATCTTCTGCGTTAACTTTCTTGATTATCTGTAAAATACTGCTAGAAAACTTGCAAAGAAACAATAATTAGCATACATTAAAAACTTCATTTGTGTAGTTGGTAATACCTCTGTCTCCAGAAACTGTAATATAATCGAAGGATTCCAAATGATGTGGAAGACCCCTTGTTTTAGTTATTTTTTTTATCCTTACTAATGAAGCAAAACCTGCAATTACAACAGACTTGTTTCTGCTGATTTTGGAAGAACGTTATTCCAGATCTCAAATTTAAGCAGCTCCTGTGTATAGACAGAAAGAGGAGGAGGCAAAAATAGTGAAATCTGAAAGACTGCTCACTTTTCTAGGCTTTCTGTGAAAGAGATAATTATTAAAACTGTATCTGTGATCCTTAGATCCTTAAACAGAAACCAAGAAAATTTTAAATCCAGCAGCTGGATGCCACAAATGAAGGGTTAATAGAACTGGTGTGAGGGCATCTGAAAGACTTAAATGCAGGGAAATATTTTGGTGTTACTGTGGCTTCCAGTCAGAATCAGTTGCGTGTAACCTTTTAGCCCCTTTTCTTTTTTCTCCCAAGTCATTCAGCCAGCCACATAAAATACAACCAAAACAGATTTATTAAAATAAGCAAGTATTCAGATAAAGTTTTAAACCATTTTGGGTATTCTGGCTCATTATAAGAAAGCACCAAGAATTCAGAACAAGCGAAATAGCACTGAGAAGTGGATAAAAGTGCAAATGGATCTGAGAAGTGTGTAGCTATTTAGCGTGCAATCAAGAAAATCTTACAGCAGGGTTCTCTGTGTCTTTGATGACCTTTGGTCATATAGGATCAGACTGAATGGTTTGTGTTTGTTTATTCCATTTTACTGAGCATCTCATTGCTTGTCTTAAAGTTGGAGCTGGCCAGAGCCAGTTGGCTTTGGGTTATGGTAGTTAGTGAGAGATGAACAGTGGCAATGGAGCTAGAGCTCAGTGCTGCTTGTTCCTGAGTAGTGTCATCATGCCTTTGTTATTACCTTCTCAATTCACCTTTGACCATGCTCCAACATACAGCATCTCTCCAGCTCCTCTCCTTCCTTGCCTTCTGTTTTTCCTTCTATCTGTATCTAGTTATTCTTTTAATTGCAAACCAAAGTTCCACATTGCAGTTCATCTGGTTTCTTTCCTGCACAGAAGGCGCACCAGAGTGGAGTTTTCAAAGGTGAAGGGAACTCCAGCATTTTCCCTTGTAATGTAGCAAATTTTTCTGTCCTTCATTGCAAAACTGTTCATCACCTTGGTATGCCAAATACACAGTATACTCAGTACGTATTGACAAAGGCAGTTTGTATTAGATATAGACAGGCACACTTTGAGACAGGTGTTTTGTTTGTTTGTTATTTGGAGCTGCTCAAACTGCAAGGAGACAAGGGGCAGAAGTTCTTCTGTTGTGTAATTAAGCAGCCAAGATCCTTTTTTTCAGTACTCTTGATTTTGAGGACTACTTAAAACTATTTACTAGGAACTGGAATGATACTGCCAAGCTCAGGGCTTTTCTTATCATTACTTTCCTGTGTAAGAGAGTAATCAAAAAAGAAAAAGAAAACAAGCAGTTAATTTTTTTAACATGCTCCCCAGGTTCTTCCCTGCAGAGCAAATAAATTAGTTACGTCTCTGATGTTGCCTTAGTGCTGTACTAGGAAAACTGAAAATCAAAGAGCTGTTTTCAGAGAACTGTAACCCGTATATCATTTAATTTTCATTCTGCTTTTTAATCTGAGCCTGCGTAGCACCTGAGATTCACATTACTCGGTCTGCCTAGCAGTCACAGGGCTGGTAATTCTCTGACCCTTCTGTTGGCTGGCTGTGTACGTATTCTGACATACCTAAATTATTGAGATGGATTTGATTTTTTATTTTTTTAATTTTATTCAGCTGGTGGAAAATCACTGAGGCAGTACAAGGTTTGTATGGCAAGCTTTGCCAGATTTGTGGATTTAGAAGACTCCATGGGAAATCCAAAAAATGTCAATCTGCACTTTGACCTTTTCAGCTGCTCCTTGGACCACCTTAGTAAAAACAACAGTTGCCCCTATGGAGGATCAGGTGACACCATGTCTGGAAATTTTTTTGGATCAACTTTTTGTATACGTTTAACTTAGCTCTCCATTGTATAGCTATTAGAGTTCTGTGCTGATTCTAAGAGAGTTTTATGTCCTGGGACCTGTAACAGTGTATTAGGATATAAAATGCACGTGAACATTATAAGTTACAGTAGCACTTGCCAGTTTCTTCAGCCTTTTCCCCTCTGTTTTGCAATTGAGTAGAGGATCTGATTTTGTGCCATATGAAAATATGCGTAGGAGATTGCTTTCAGTGCTTTGGAGCTTGTGCTATTCTCCTTACTTTTTAGTGCACACTAATCATATGACAAAATATCTTTATTAATGAGGACAGCGTATTGGTCTGTACACACAGCTTTTGCTTACATTCCCAAGTTATCCTCTGCTAACTTGCATTCCAGCTTGCAGTGTAAGTTATCCCCATCATCTCTAGGTTTAGCATCTTCACAATGCTGGTGGTAAACTGGATTAGTTTTAATCTTTCCTTCATGACTCCACCTTTAAACACGTGTATGTATGCACACGGATGCATGAGCTGCCAGAAGTTACATACTGTGCAGTATTGACCCCTTAATGTGGCATTTATCATCCAGTGTAGGTGCTGATGCAAAATACATGTTTGAGTAATAAATTAGGATATTATTGCTCAATTATGTATATGTGGTTGATGCCTCATCCCTGGAGACTTTCAGGGTGAGGCTGGATCAGGCCCTGGGCAACCCAGTCTAGCTGTGGGAGTCCCTGTTCTTTCAAAGGGAGTTGGACTGGATGCCCTTTAAAGGTCCCTTCCAACACTAAGGATTCTTTTTTTTATAAATATTCCCACTGATAGTTCAAGCATTAATAGTTTCAGTTAAACAGACCAGATCAATTAAAACATTTTCAGGAGGTATTTAAAAAAATAATAATAATTATCCTGTATTCTGTTTTTCACTTTTCATATCCTACACTTCCTAATTCCAGCTGGGAAAAAAAAGTGCTGTGTTGCAGTTTTCTATGCAGTATTATTATTTTTGGGTTTTTTTTTTTTTTTTTTGCCAATTTAAAAGCAGGAAGTACCAGAAAGTTCACAGAAGATTGTATTCTTGTGAGATTTTTTTTGTCCAACTTTACAGACAAACAGATTCAGATAAGATTTAACTAAGCATTTACAATATTAAATGTTCTAGCATTGCCTGGAAAACATTACAGACATTTTATGGTAAATGAAATTAATGCTTCCTGCATATAACTAAGGGATTTTTTGAGGTAATTAAAGTAGAAGCATTCATTCAGATCATTTAGCAGTTCCTTTCCCCCAGAATAATCTGCACAATTCCTATAACTAGATTAAACCTATTGAATTTTATAGGCTAACCCCCTGCCCTGCCTTTGGGAGGTTACGAAGTTGCCAAGTACACGTTGTTGCCCCACAACATCAAATGAAGTGCAGCTTGTTCAATGATTCATGCAGTGTGGGCAAGCAGACCTTGTTCTGTGAGTGTGGCAGCAGATTAGTTAAAGAAAGTGATAAACACAAAATAAAAGCTCTTCCTACATAAATAGGGTCTTACGTATGATTGGAGTAACAGACCCAGGTGCTCTGTCTGTCTGCAGCTCTCCAGCTATCATGGATCCTGAATGCGGAGCTTGTAAAACGCTTGGCAAAATGAAACGGTTTGGAAGTAAGCTGATTTTTCTTTTTAACGTTTTAAAATCAGCAGAGCAGTTTTGGGTTATAGTCTTCAAAAATATTAAAGTAAATAGTATCTTTTTTGTTTCTTCATCACATGAGAAGCTTCCTACTGACTGCTTCCAACTATGGTGCATTCTTAACTGCTCTAAATTTAGACGGGTTTTTATTAGATTTAGCAGTATTCAGATGTAGCCAGGAAGAACTTTCACCAAGAATTTCCTCTGCTACACACTAGTTGGATTCACTGCTGTAAACAAGGGCTCCATATCACCCTGATTTTTCTTGCCTTCCAGTAGTACACAGTTTTAGGATTGAAATGAAGCTTTACTTAACGAGTTGAGCTGCTTGTTGTACCACTGGAAGAAAGATCACCATCGTAGCACACACCATTAGTTGCTTAGCCTGGATTCTCCAAAACTTACCCCAGATATGGAGACTAAGAATTCAGTGTCCCCATCCCTTTTCCAAAGGATAGATTCTTTTCTGAATTGATAATTCCTGGCTAACATAATAAGTCCCGAGTCTCATAGAGTTTTCATAGAATTCGCCAATGGATGCAGTTTGCGTATAGTGTTCAAGCTGAGGTTTACAAATCTAAGTTTGCCTAAAGCTCTGTCTGGAGCCATGTCTTTGGGGATTTAAAAGCAATTTCTCATCTGTCATTCATAGTTAATCAGCCCGGGGATTAGATGCACGATGTATTGGCAATTGCTGACTTCTAATAGAGACAACATGTTCTCATGTTTCATGACTTGTTCTTTTACGACGTTGGTCTCAATCAGTTGTCTGGCAGATGAGTCCCAGAGAACAGATGGCTTAAACCAGAGAAGACCTGTTAAGATGCAGAAATGATTTAATGTTGAACAAGATGGAGTCTGATATCCTTTCTGTTCTGCTCAAAATCTTCCATTTATAACTCTGTAACTGTAGGTAGCGTATTCAAAATGTTATTAGTGTGAACAGCAGACATAGTTGGCAGTGCTAGGAGATCAGTTGTCCTGAAGCTTTTACGGGGAGCATCAGTTGGAGTCAAGCACAACAGAGCTGTGCTGCAAAGTAGCAATTTCCATGACTGTTCACAGTTCATAATATATGCCAGCCGTGACAGCTGCCTGACCTGCAGGAGGCAGTCAAAGGGCTGTATACTATAAGGGAGGCAGAAGTAGAGTCAAACAGATTCACGTGCAGATTGTATTGAATCTACAGTCTGGGGCCAGGCAGCCCCACTGAAACATCCACTTGGATGAGAAATGGTAAATTGCCAGGTCTGCTCCCTGTTCCATAACAGCTACTGCAACTAAGGAAAAGTGACAGGTGACCCCTTTCTGAGGGGTACAGAGGTACCCATTTGTCATCCTGACATGCTGTCTAGAGAGGTCTGTTGTATTGCCAGGGGCCTGCATCAAGGATGTGACCTTGTATGTCCCACTGACTACAACCTGCTGCTGCTGTTTCACGTGGGCACCAGTGACACAGACCTGAGGAGCGTCAAGATAGTCTACAAGGAGCTGGGAGTATGACTACAAGGTTGTCTTCTCATCAGTCCTCCAGGTTAGGGGAATGGGGAGAGAAAGATCTGATAGAATTAAGAAAATCAATAATTGGCGAAGGGAGTGGTGTCATGAACAGGGCTCTGGCTACTTATGCCATGGAACTAGTTTTGAGAAATCTGGTCCTCTGGGGCTGAATGAGATTCATCTCTCAGAGAAGGGGAAGACCGTCTTTGGCAGCATGTTTTTCTTTTGAATCAGGAGGACTTCAGAGAGTCGTCAGGGGAGGGGATCCTCAAACCATTCCGCTTACAGTCTGATGATGGTAATGGATGCTCTAGGTATGGAGTTGGATCACAGGCCAGTGGGACAGCATCTAAGGTGAAGGATAAGAGAAAACTCCATTTGGTGAATCAGCCTCAATGGGAGCCCAACTGAAACGCCTGTACACTAATGCATGGAGTGTGGAGAACAAGCAAGCAGTGTTGTAGGCATGCGCTACATGCTGTGATGTCATTGGCATCACTGAGACATGGTGGGATGGCTCTCAGGAATGGAATGTAGGAATGTACGGGTAAAAACTCTTTAGAAAAGAAAGGCAGGAGGGAAGGGGAGGGGGTCACAGATTCACAGTCACAGATTCACAGACTGTCAGGGATTGGAAGGGACCTCAAAAGATCATCTAGTTCAATCCCCCGCCAGAGGAGGAGCACTTTGATTAGGCAATAACTCGCAGAGATATGCTCCTAAGGCCAAACACAACTTTTAATCCAATCTGTAATAGTCGTCCTTAAAGCCTTCCCAGCTGGAAGGGACCTTTACAGACCACCTAGATGAACTTTCCTGCATGAACAGGGACAGCCACAGCTAAAACAGGTGCTCAGAGCCCCACCAGCCTGACCTTGGGTTTTTGCAGGGACAGTGCACCCACTGCCTCTCTGGGCAACTTGTTCCTGCACCTCATCACTCCAATTGTAAAAAAAAAAAACCTTTTTCCCTCATATCGAAAGTCCTCTCTTTTAGTCTGAGACGATTTCCCTTTGTCCTATCACAACAGACCCTGATAAACAGCCTGCCCCCGCTCCTCACAGCCCCCCTCCAGATACAGGTCTCCCCAGGGCCTCATATTCTCCAGGCTGCACAGCTCCAGCTCCGTGTCACCTTCTACAGCAACAAACAGCTGGAGCCCATAGTGGTCCACCTGGGGACAGATGCGCTGACAGAGCTCATGCATTAGGATCAAAGGGTAGGCAGGGGAAGGAGTCATCATAAGCAGGCCCCCTGCTCGGGCAGACCGAGTGGTGAGGCCCTCCCGAACTACACATCCCACGCTGCACCGCGCGGCGCGGCGCACACGCGCAGCCCAACCGGCCTGCAGCGCGGGTGGCCGGCTTTTGTTTCCGGGTCGAGGACGCCTATGAGCGCGGGGGGGTTCCGGGGTGCGGGCAGCGCGTCGTCCCGCGGGCATGGATGAGGACGGGCTGCCCATCGTGGGCTCCGGCATCGACCTCACTAAGGTACGGCCGCGCAGCGCAACGCCCGGCGCTCCATCCCTCGCCCCCGTTACGTGCGGCGCTTTTGGTCGCAAGGGTTCTCTTCACACGCCAACCGTTCAGCCTTCTGGTTTGGGAAAGTGCGCGCGTGTCAGCTGTGACGTGAGGGGTTTGTTTCCTGCTGCAGCTTCCTACAGGGCAGCTCGCCGTTCCGCCTCCGAGCGTTTCTGAAGTAAGGTTAACGCTCCTTTGCTTGGACGTTATCCTTTTTGAGTGCGTTCTCAGTATGTTGTTAGTGGATCTAATCTGCATCAGCAGAGGGGTCCCACTGCTGCTGTCACCACTGCAGAAACCCACCACCCGCTGCCTCACTGTGCCCACCCTGGTCCACTGTTTTGTCCAGAAAGGTTCTGCAAATGTCCACAAGTGTCGACAGGTGCCTTTTTTCTTATTTTTTTTCCGTGTGGAAAAGACGCAGCGACAAAATGTAACAGAATCTTGGTGGGAAGGTTCAGCCTCTACTGCCCTACCACCAACATCCGCCTCTGATGTCGTGGGACAGTGTTATAACATGGGAGGCATTACTTTTGGAGCAGTCCTCACGTGTGTTACACAGGTTCTGTTTTTATGCATCCGTAGTAAGCACGCCAAACCTTGATCTCTAAATATTTTTCCCAAAGTTTTTGGATTCTGTAATGCATTTCAGTTCTAACGTGAGGCCTTGTCTCTTTTTCTTGTACTGTTTATTGCAGGTTCCTGCAATTCAGCAGAAAAGAACTGTAGCGTTTCTAAACCAATTTGTGGTTCACACAGTGCAGTTCCTGAACCGCTTTTCTACTGTTTGTGAAGAGGTATGTTTGCTATTTTCCATCCCTCACTTTATTCAATGAGAAAGATTCCTAGAAAGAAGTGAGAACCATTCGCTATTTTTGCTGCATTCATATCAGTGGCTTTAGAATTTAGTCTGCTTTCTGCTCATCTTGAGTGCTTTATTAAGGCAGATTTTTTTCCCCTAAGGTGTCCACTGCTGACTATGCCATCCTTAGCTTTGTTTCCTTGACCTTTTATATTTTGCATAGCCTTTGAACTTTGATACGTTGATTCTTTTTCTGATCTTGAGGTTTTTTTGATGTGAATATTTGATGTGGAAAATAAGGGATGTTTTTGGCAAGTCTCTGGAATGAGAAGCGGTTGACGTTTGTGTTTTGTAAATAAATAAATAAAATCTTAGCAATCAGTAATAAGGTTTTGTCTTTAGTTTAATGTCAATGGAAATTTACTAGTCCTAGAATTCTCCACGGGACAGGAGAAGAATGCTTCTTCCCATGTAGAAATGGTGTTTTCTGATGCAGTTCAAAGCTTTACCTTTCTATCATTAGTGGGGGGTTTTTTGTGTACTAGGTGACTCAATAAAAGCCACTCTAGAGCCCTCGCTCACAGTGATTGTTGGATCCAGTTAGAGTAAGGAATGTAACCTGAGAAATTCTTTTGTTAGTAAAGATTACAGCCAGATTCTTGACAAGAATAAATTTTGACTACTAAATCAACATATAGAGTTTCAAAACAACAACAACAAAAAAATTAGAAATTCTGGATTTTCTTGACTTGATCTATTGGATGCTGTCACTGCCTGGTGGTGATGTTATCGGTGGACCAGAACTGAATTGCCATGTGATCTCCATATTACTCATTATATAGACACTACAGAAATCAAAGTGTATGTACAGAAAGCTGTCTTGAGCATAGAGGAAGACTATGAAGTCTGGTTAATAAAGCAGTTATTAGTTAACCTAAATTTGTTGTTGATAAAGAGATTAAGTGGTTATTGTACATACTTGAAAATATTTGGGGTTTATGAAGTACAGAAGTGTTTTTAATGTAAATGATCCCAGCGTAAACCAGCAGAAGCCAGGAAATTCAGAATTAAGGCTGACAACATCCTGCTTCTAAATTCATGTCTAGTAAAGCTGATCTGTCAAGCTTTGTAGTTGTCTTTTGTGCATCTTTTCTCCCCTTCCCTCCATTGCTTGCTGAGCATATAGTTCCTCTCAAGGGAGCCGACTTCTCTTTGCAAACAAAGAACGATCTGTAAACAAGTCAGTGTACTATCCAAAAAGACTAACTCTTGTCACTCGCTTTTTACTTTTCCAGCATATTGGCAGAACTGCCATTTTCTTAGGGTGTTAAAGCTCTGCTTAAGAGCCAGGCAGAATCTTGCCCATGTGCCAGAGAGCTGTCAGAGTGGTACATATCTGCCAGCCTGCATGCTTAGCCAGCTTCACTTGGACAGGTCTGGTGGAGTATGGTAATGATTAGTTAAAAGAGTGACAGTGCTTATAGAGTAATTTAGAAAAACTTAGATGCGTGTAAGAAAAATATGTCAAAATTTTATTGAGGTACATCTGGAGAATATAAACCTTAGGTTAGTTCAGATTCACTGTGACTACCTAACGCTTTCATTCACCTGCTGTATTCTTTATCAGATATTTCTATTTGCATGTGCTCGGTTACACATGTACACGTCACATCTTTTCTTTTTTCACATTTGGAAAAGCTTTGAAGAAAGTTATTTTGGTCAACTGTGAGAGTACAGTGTGTCTGCCGTTAGTCTCTGCTTGCCTAAAGTAATACCCTGTTTAATTTGGCTGCCATTTGTACATAATTTGTCCTCATTTCTGTCTGTCAAATAATGTGTAGTAAAATTAGCTACAATTTGAACCACTCTAGCTACTGTACCGAAAAGGAATGATGGTGTTGCTTCGTTTATTTCATGGTACGTTACCTCCTTTATACTCTACTGTCTTCTGTGGATTGAAACCAAAAGTGATTTTGTTTAACTTGATGTGGATGCTTTTATGTATGCAAGTAGCCTAGGGGAGTGTTTTCACATTTTAATTGTTTTCTATTGTAGAAATTGTCAGCGCTCTCTCTCCGTATCCAGCAAATTGAAACAACACTCAATATATTGGATGCAAAGGTTTGTATGTGTATGGAGTCTAACTTTAAACAGCGACAGTTTCCAAGGTTACATGGCTAAGAAAGGGAAGCTAGTTTGAATTGAGCAAGTACGTTTTCATAATGATTGGAGGAAGCTAATACAAAATGCTTGCATGGCAAATTCTCTTTTTTGCATGGCCTGATGTTTAGAGAATTTGAACATGTGGTAGATATGGAAGAAGAGAACAGGCAGCACACAACGGGAATGTTGGTTTTGTCTGTCTTTAGGATACAGAACTGGAAAGGAAAGTTTAGCTCATGGAAAGAGAACTGAACTACATGGCAGTTACTTTTGTTGTTTTATTGCAAAGTTTGTTTCTGTCAGTGGCCTCAGATCGCTTTAAACTAGTCCTGATGTACGTTCTTTAGATAAGCTGATGTGAGGATATAACCAATAGTCATGAATTATTATTTAATTAGGTACAAGAAAAAAAAAAAAAAAAAACTTTAAACAGTTCTTCTATTGACATTGGAAGCTGTGTCTCTTGTTCTGTCCCTTCCCTCAGGAAAGCCATTTTCAAACCATTTGTTAAGATCTTTGTGAAGAGATATTGCAATTTCTTATTACTCTTATTGCTAAGTTTTGTTTCAAAATACTGAGGAATGATAGGTATTGATCACTTTTTTGCTGAATTCTTTGTAATCATGTTAAATAGCATTTTCTTCAGATAGGTATCTGGCATAATTAATACCTGCTTTCAGCATTTCCTTAATAAAAAGACGTCATTATGGATTTTGTAATTTTCTCTAGTTGGTCCATCTGTTGTTAGGCAGTGGTGCTGTTCTTGTCATGTGGAAGAAGTAGTAGAGAAGGTGGTACAGCTTTTACGTAGATGGTGCATGCAGTAGCAAAATGCTGGGAAGAAGCTAAAACCTTTCCTGCCTTGCAGTTCTGTGAAACCAGTAAAGGCTGCAGTTGAGCATTTGGGGATTTTCTTACAGAAGCCATCTAAACAGGGAGCTCCCTTTTTTCTTTCTTTTTCTGGGGGGGTGTTGGGAGGGGAGGCAACTGAAATACCAAAACTGATAAAATGTTAGAATTCTGTTAATGTGGAACTTACCTGTGGAATATGTGGTAAGCAACATATTGCAGGCTTTCTTCTATGTGTAGACTTACAATATGCTCGTTGCTCATTTTGATCATGTTTTGTCCAATCAGTTATCCTCTATTCCTGGCTTAGAAGATGTCAAATTTGAAGTTTCCAGTGCAAATCTGAATAGTGTTACAAATAGTCCTGTGGCACCAGCTACTACAGATCAACAGGCAGCTGTATCACCTCAGTGTGGAGTAAGTAACAAAGATAAACAGTGTACTGGAGGAATACTTCTCCATATCAAATTTCTAATCTCATTTAGAGCAAATGGAAGAGGCACGTTTACTTAAAGAAGGCAGTTAAGCCAACTGTGAAGATCTACAGTTACATTTTTCAGTAATGAAAGTAAACAAGTGACTTCTAAAACAAGGGCATACCCTTTCTTAAATATGTGGCTTAAATAACTAGAACTAACTGAAATCTAGTGGTAGATGATTTCATCCCCTTTAGTCGGTCACGCTCGAATATAAATATGAATTACATCAGAGATTGGAAGGTTCGTGAATGAAAGGAGCAGCTCAACTCACATAATTCCAGTTCTTTTCTTGTCTTTTAGAATATGAGCTTTCAGGTCAACTTGAAGTTTCTAGCATACTTTTTTAGTACAAAATGCATTGGGCCAGTTGGGGAGATAAATATAATAGATATGATCTTAAAATATTTCTTATAAAGTAAGCACTTAATAAATTGAATGGGACCAATTTAAATGCAGTTGATGGCTGTTCTAGGCTACGAGGGTATCTTATGATATTGACTGCTGAATTTTTTTTCCCATGTGTTGTACAATAACTTTAAATTGGTGAAAATATTTGGGGGTTGGATTCAGTGATCTCTTGGAAGTCCTTGCCAAACCTTGCAATTCTGTGATACTTTTGAGCATAGAACAGAATCATCATGATGTAAGAAGAGTTATGCTTTAGTCTTAAGGTTCAAACTCTGTGGATTGAAGTCTCAGTGCTCCTGGTCTGCATACCTAACCATTGAAGCCTTATTTTCTTTGTATTCAGCAGAACAATAAACCTGAAGAAGCACTACAGAAAACAGAGATAGTAACAGAAAATATGAGAACTGTGGCCAAAGACCCAAGATATGCCAGATATCTCAAAATGGTGCAAGTGGTAAGTCACTTGTCGTATCATTCTTTGGGTAGTCAGTTACTTCTAGGTGAAACTTCAAACACAACTCTTAGTGAACACAGAAGGCATATGTTGTGTCAGTAGTCTTTAGGCTAGAATAATATTAATGTGCAATGACTGCTCCTAAAGTAATGCCTCGTATTTTATAATGCTGTCTCACAGTATCACGGGCAGGTGTTAGTGTTATGGCAGTAGAGTTTGAACCTTCCCACCAATACTGTTACATTTTGTTGCCTTGCAACAGATGGCTGCAGGGGGGCTGTTTGACAAAATGGTGTCTGACACAAAAGTGTGTATGAAGCAAAGTTGTGTAATAGAATTTCTCTGTGTGGAAAAATAGCACCTGTTGCCATTTACCATTTTACCATTTGCCATTTTATTCAACACTAGTTGAATGTCTATGGAGACCAAACAGTGGATGTGAGGCAGTGAGTGGTGCATTTCAGCAGTGGTAAGTGATGTCCAGAACATGACTTGTTCTTCACAGCCATGTGGATTTTTGAGTGCAGCATACAGGCTCTTGTTCACTGCTGGTAAAAAAATAAAAAAAATTAAAAAAAAAAAATGCACAGTTAATGGTGGTGACTGTGTTGAAAAAGTGTTTTGTAGCTGAGAATTTGCTCAGTCAAATAGTGTTATTTGTCCTTTGTATTTATTGATTCCATGGAAATAAATAGAAGGCATTTCTTTTGGAGCCAACTGCATATTTCTAGCATGTCTTCTCTGAGCAATGATTTGATGGAATGTATTCCTGCAGACAGCCTCAGACAAGTTCTTTCTACAAAATTCTGCCAGTATAGTTGTGAACTGAGGGTGTGAAGATGTGTTAAATGAAGAGTATTATTAGCTGGAGTTACAGAAGATTCCACTGGAAGTGTAGGTACTCAGGCAGAATCGGTGCCATTCCCTACATGCAGACACGCAGCTTCTTTTTGCTATAGGGTAGGTACAAAACAAAGCTTTGCCAGCGTGCTACAGAGCTGGAGTGTTAATTATTCCCATGGGGCTCAAAATAGAGGTAGAAGAGTCATTTAACTAATTACTTCCACTTTGGTTCCCTGCTGTTCGTGGTGCACAATCAGTTTCCCTCTCCATCGTTCTGGTTTTCTATGGATAAATAGAAAATGAGTGTAATCTCAATATTTACATTCATGGAAAATGAAGGAGTGAAAAGATTGGTAGGAGATTCTTTGTGGCTTTATTTTTTTTTTGAAGGGGGGAGCTCTCTTTTATTTTTCCACATCCACAAAACAGCATTGGAAACAAAGAAGATCACTCTTTATTTTCCAGCAATAACAGGAAATTTTCCTCTAAAATCATATATGATAATCCTGGAAAACATTACTAACTCACAGTATAGTAAAATGTTGCTTATGTGAAAACTAACTGCATGGTTTTGTTCCCTCTTCAGAGTAATTATTACAGTTGGTGAGCTTAGTACTTTGGATGATGTTCCAGAGCTTAGTTTTCATTTGAATCACAAATTGGCTTATTACAAATCACTTGGAAAGCCAAGCAGTGGGATATAGTGGCAAAGGGCAGAATACTTTGTTAGTGTATTGATCGAATGCCAGATTTCAAAGTGGATGTGAAAGTGCTGGATGGTTTAATTACTTTGACTTTTTTTTTTTTGGTGGCTGCTGGAGGAGTAAGATCTCACTTTCCACATTTATCCTTTGTACTGGCAGTTCCTGGTGACTCTTCTGCCAGTTGTAAACAGTGTGGTAGGAAAGTCAAGCTAACATGCTGCATATTAATGTGTGTTTTTGTATTTGCCAACCCAGTCTTCTCGCCCAGTCGAGTATTTCAGTTAGTGCCATTTATTTGCTCAAATCAAGTTCCTAGTTGATTTATTTGAACTGATCACTTATTTATGGCCCACAATATTTGCTGTATTGGAGAATTAATGCTGGAAGTGCTGTTTCTTTTACGCTGAGGATAGCTGTTTTGTGGAACTGTAACAAACTCATTTTGATGGAGTGTAGTTGAGCATAAATTCTTTTTTTTCCTTAAATACACAGCAGTAATATTCAAGCAAACATAAAGGCAGTATCATGTTTGCTGCAGTAAATACTCAGAATTCTTATATTGACAGAGTGAGAAGAGCAGTCTAGGACTTCAGATAAATGGGGTGTTTAAAGTAAATGTACTTATATTGGATTCGGAATACCAGACGTGACTGCAGAGAGGCCAAGATACTGATTGGTCTAACATAGATACTTATGTTTAAAGAGCTGAAATAAAAGCTAAATTTGAATGCTACGCTGATCCTAAGTAGATGATATTTAACCTCTTTCTGCACTGAGGAGAATTAAAAATCTCTTTTGCAATGAGATTGATACTTGTGCTATGGCTTCTCCAGGAGCTGCACATTTCTCAGGCCATGGGGCCAGCTTGGGTGTAGGGCTGGGTACAGTGTGTTGAATTTAGTATCTGTCAAACCTTCATTGAACAGACTGGAATGAGACTTCAGTGTTGGCTCATGTTAGAAAGGTACGTGTGTGCCATTTAAGCTGACCTGTCTGCTCAGTGAAATGATATAGTTTATAGTTAATGTTTAGATTTAAAATATTAACTGTTTTATTTTAGTATGCAGCAGTATTAGACTCCAATTTTCCAGTTTAAACTTAAGAAAATATGAAGGATGAAGTGATTGTAGTACCCTAATTGTATCTATATCTGTTTATAATACATACGTACTTGATGGTAAAGATGTACAGCATTCAGGGGGAATTTTGATTAAACATAATAAATTTGTAAATCTGATACATGAACGTACTGAATTGTTTTTCTCCAGTCTTCAAATGTATTGTCTTTTAGTTTAAGTTATTTTTTATCTGGACTATTCTGGGACTACAAATGCTAAAATAACTTAATAGGGCAGAGTTCCTATTGGGGAAGAATGTTATTTGAGGAACGTAGAGTTTCTTTTCATAAGCAGAAGATGATTAAAAGGTGTTTAAGAAGTTCAGATGGCTATGAATTCACACAAGAAGAGTCTTAAAAGTAATGAGTTCGCTTGTGCGAGTAGTGTTATGAATGATGGCAGCGTTCCTGACACTACACCAGTGAGAAAGCCAGTTACTATTGCATGATTTTCTCTATTTATCAATTAGTATGAAATCAATTTCTGTTACAACTGTTTAAGAGAGTGTCTCTGAGACTGCAAGTATTTAAGAGGGTTCTCCAGTAGCTGTGACTTTAAATGTCTTCCACAGTAGCTGCAAAGCAAACTTAGTTTATAAATCATAAATCTAGTAGTTGACATACTGATGTAAAAATAAATAAATAAATAAAAATCTTTATCAGGTTATAAATATATTCTGTGTTTAGAAATAATTCTTGCATATGTTGGTGCATACGATTTCAAAGTAAAACACTTCTCGGAAAGAGAACACGAGTCTCCGCTCCACTGTTAGAAGTTCACATACTAAGCTCCCTTTCATTGAGAGCAAATAAGGGTATCTTGTTTTCAGTTGACTTGAACTGATACGTAAACAATTCAGTGATGGTGAAGGACCCTATGAGTGTCCAGTCTAGGGGGAAAAAACGTTTAATAATACAGTATCGTGTGTGGTGTCCAAGAATAAGTGAGTGCATTAAAAATCATAAAATACTCAACTGTCAGATTTTTGCCTATGTTCCTAGTAGTCTGCTAACTATGTGCAAGTAGCTTAGTTCTTACTTTGCCAGGTTAGCTACTGCAGCTGTCGCTAGTACCGTGTGCTTCTCTGGAGCATTTGTCATCACTGTTCATTATTATATCACTATTTTACTTACTTTGGACAGAAGTTGTTTGTCTTGTGCCAGAAGAATCCTGCAGTACTCTTCATGTAGGTTTTGAGGCCTCTCCTGCCTTTTCTAGACCACTAGTAGCTTTGTCCCTTGGGATCAGAGATTCATTTCAGCCCCCCTGGGTTGGCATGTAGTGTGGTTCAGGTGGTGTTTCTGATCATTTGCAACAGAGGATGGCAGAGCAACAAATTTTCTTTGAGCAACTCAGTGGAAGCATAGCAACAGTTTGTTGGAATGCATCCTGTTATACTACGTGGGTCAAAGTGTTCTTCAGCATATGATCTAAGATGAGGGGCTGAATAAAACAAAGCATAGAAGCTGTAGAAGGACTTAGAGCGAAAATGATTTTTTTGTTAGCTGGCTTTCTGAACATCATGGCAGATTCAACCCTGACTTTAAAGCACTTGTATTCAGAGGATTCGCTTTTAAATTGTGCTCTGTTCTCAAGTCCAGTTTGGCTTTTTCCTGCATGCTTTACAAAGATTTTTTCCGATGTTTAGCAATGCCATAAGATACCTTTTCTGAACAATAGCAATGCATTTTCCACTGAAGCTATATCTTCAGCATCTTGAGTTCTTTCATTTTCCAGCACAGCTGTTCTCTGCTGTCTTAGGGCTACTTTGTGCTTTCTTCACATTCTTATCCTAACTTATCTATCTGGGTTTATCTGCATGAATTGCAAATAAATCTGTTCGTTGCTGATTCCTTTCCCTTGACCTTTTTTTGAGACATTTTGCCGTAAAAATAAGAATTAAAAGGGGCTTTGATCTCAGTCATTACTCGCTTCTAGGTTCATACTGATGGCAAATTAGATTATCAATCCATGTTCTTGTTCATTGTGTGGTTGTGTATAAATTTGTCTGAAAATGAGTCCTAAAGAACCTGTGGAGTTCACCTTCTTGGGTCCAATAGTTTTCTTTTATACTTCTCTTACACAGGGTGTTCCTGTTATGGCCATACGAAACAAAATGATTTCTGAGGGGCTAAATCCAGATCTTCTTGAGTAAGTAATGTTTCCTTTCCAAACTGTAACTTTCAGTGGGGCTGGAGTGCAACCATTTGTTGAACAGAGATGGTCTGAGAGGGGCATCAGCTCCATGGGATGAAGGATGCGATCTCAAGTATGAGCTCTCTTTTCAGTGTTGTCTAGTCCAAGAAATGCAGAGCTTGGCATGTAAGTGGACAGCTATCGCACTCTCACAAATAGAAAGTTGCAGAACAATATCCATCAAACTTCAGAGGAAGTGGAATCACTTCTTCCAAGCAAAGCACAGGTTCACTGAAAAGGGTATGGCAGTGCCAAGCTAACATCATGACAGTGTGCATCTACCAATGGGGAATCAACGAATAGTTGCCGTTTTGACTCTACTGCTTTCAGTTTGAGGTATATCCCAGAAATTTTCTTTCAATGCTTTGGTGGCTAGATGTCCTCACTATAGAGCAGTAAAAATTTTGCTTTGTGTAAGAGGAGTAACATATTTATTTCCAGATTCCCTCAGTAGAGTGTACTGATAGAATATACAACCTCAGCATAGAAGGGGAAGCTGAAGTCAACATTTCAACATTGTAACTGTTGACTGAGCCAAGCTAATGTAAGGACTACTAAAAACAGTCATTTTCAGTACTAATTTGTCTTAAGCATGGATTTTAGAATCTTACATTTTGAGATGCAGTTTAGTTTTATTGCACTGTTTCACAAAGTGTATTAAACTGAGTATGATGAAAAAATGAAACATACTGTTTAGTATAATGCTGTAGCCACCAAACCATTTGAAATACTTGCATTCTCACAGAAATTGTCAGTATTTTATAAAGTCCTCTTTTCCTCTTGGTGAAGCCTTTTTACAGTATGTTTACTAAAATGAAAATAATGGGGAACTGAGTTACTGTCATACGTTGAGTCATTTTAACTCCCAGCTGCTTCCTGCTGTCTGAATGAGCCTAAAGTAGTTATTCCTCATTTGATATGTTTACTGTTCAAACAAGAAATGAGAACGCAAGTAAGAATCTATGCAAGTCTGAGAAAGAATTATCAAACATGGATTTGTTAAATCTGTTCTGTTTCTTACTCTGTATTTCTTGTGCATACATTTATATAAATGCTATTTGTTCAGATTTGGATGGATTTTTATAGCAGATTTAAAAAGAAAAAGAATCAGCTTTTCTTGAAGTATCTGCTTTTGAATTTTCTGGTTTGGGTTAAGATGGAGTTAAGACAGAAATGTTATTACTGTGACTTGAGGCTTTTGTGGAATATGATTGGGGTTTGGTCTCAGTCCATCTTCAAGGATTCTTTGAAACACTAAAGTTCAGGCAGATTGTCTTTAAATTGTTGCTGATTTGGAAATTTTACTGCCTATCTACCTGGTTAAAGAAAGCTAATTATTTTTGGCAAGGTGACTAATGCTTCCTGTATGTATATATACATACATTAATAACCAGTATTACTCCATTGTTTTTACTTTTTTAGTATATCTTAAGAAACCATAGGCAAACTTTTTTAATCTTCTTGCTTTCTTGTCCCATTATCGTACAGGATTATTTTTTATATATGTCTTGCCATTCACAAAATGTTTCTTGGGTCTTCAGGTTGCTCAGGCCTGTTTGCTCAGTCCTAATGAAATTTAGGAATATTTGCATATTGCTGTATGCTGAGTCACTTACTACTGGCTGTCCCAGCTGCCTCTTAGTGTCTGTTTGTGTTTTTTCTATGTCTGCAGAAAGGCTGACTCTAATAATGACATGTTTATGGTCTCTTCCTTTGGCTGTTTAACCTCTACTTCTGTTATCACTCCTTTCTCAGCTTTCTACAAGCATTTTTGAAAACTGCCTATTTTATTAAGCTAGTTTATCTGATTTTTTTTTTTAACTTCCGTTTCTTATCCTTTTTTCTCTTGCCTGTCTACGATTCCAGGAGATTTTGTCCTGCTCTCCTGAAGTAAAGGGATTCATTGCCATCTTCCTCTCCTTACTGGAGAAGAGTTTTTGCACTGCTCTCTCCAGATCACGTCTTTGTACAGCTCTTCTGTTTTGTCATTACCGTGGCAACAAGGAATAATATTGTGAAGTGGTATTTGCATGAGAAAGAAAACCCTTTCTTAATTTATTTTGGAGGTGCGCAGGGGGGTGGGAGAAGGCTCTCTTGCAATTCTTTAATGCGCTTCTCACTTTTGTCCCAGAATGCTTATAAACACTTTAAATGTACCTTAGGGAGTTCCAACAGAGACATTATAATAAACAATTGAAGTTGGATAAGAAATTCTCTGGCTTGACAGAGATTTGTAACCCAAAGATAAATAAAAACAGGAAAAACAGTGCAATTATTACCTTACTTTAAAATGTAATGTTTTACTGAAAAGAGCATTTAGCTCTAAGAAGCTATTTTTCTGTGAAGATCATTCATTCCCCTTTCCCAAGTATAGTTGCGTGTATGCTTTGTACACTGGTTTCAGAATTCACCAGAGTCAATCTTGCTTGTATTATCAAACTCTTCACATAGAAGGGAGTCTCCAGGGAGCACCAGCATCTGTGGTCAGTAGTGCTGGTTGTTCTGTAGATTACTTGCTTCTCCCTCCCTCATTCCCAGTAGATTTCCCCGAGCAAATGTTTTGACACGATGTTGTGATCCGTATTAAATATTCTCCTCAAAACTAAATACTAGAAGTCTGATCATTTATAGTCAATAAAAATCCCATGGCTGCTCTTGCATGTCAAATTTAACCCAGTGTTCTAGCCAAATTCCACTCTGAGTAATTCTTCTTTGCTTTTCTAAATTATCCCTGCAGTTTTAGTTGGATACAATATTGTTCATTTCCTGTCTTATTTTTTTCATGTACTATTTACACTGCTTAATGGTGTACAGCATGTTCCTTTCTGCCCTACAACCTCTGATTAAAAAAAAAATTGAATTAATCAGTATTGCCTGCTTTCAACTCTTCAAGTGTTCGTTGCTTCTTAGTGATCTATCATAATTTCCAATAACCTTGAAGGTGTGCGTTCAAACTGATGTCTACAGAATTTTGATGTCCAGTGAGTTTCAGTTTCTAGTATCTTTCAGTTCTAGGTGTAGCAACACCGATAAGGTGTGCATTTGTAAAGCATAGCAACTAATGTGTTAAGTGCTGTGAACGTAAATTGCATGTGAATATAGTAAAAGGCATGGCCTACTCAGCCACCTTCTAGGATTTACAACATAAGCACTTCTTCTTGCCTGCAGGACTCCAGATGCCCCCGTGCCTGCTTGGGGAGATGATGGGAATGCAGAAGACAGTTCTGATAGTGAATCTTCCTTTAGTGACTAAAGAGACTGATTTCAGCCTTTGGAAACCTCCATTAAGTCCTAATGTGTTTGGAGCATTTGCAAATAATGGTTTTGCGTGCATCACGTGGGTGACATGGCTTATCCGACAGCTTTTCTTAGCACTAAGATCTTCTGTGTTCCCTCCCAAGAAGTTTGGACAGGCAACACGTTTGACCTGAACTTTTCTATCATGAAAATTGATTATGATATTCTTGTGATGTTTATCCTTCATTATTTCAGATTCTTTCTGATTCTTCTGGAGTTACCTTAAAAAAAAAAATGCCCTCAAAAATTCTACTCCTTTAAACCTCTAGATCTATAAGACTGCATTCTATTCATTCTTGGGTTTTTGTGTAAGACTTCTAACCAAAGTTGCCTTCTGTCCCAGAGCATTCACGTAAAGTAACTTATCAAAATGTATTTGTGAATTTCTAAACTGCCTTTGGGTTTTGTTTTTGTTTGTTTGTTTTTGTTTTTTTCAAATATGCTGTGTTTTTGAAGTGGATTACACAGGATTACACAGCAGCCACCTATCTTACATTGTTTGCACCTCAGTTATACTGGGTCAGTTATACATGGGTTAGCAAAAACTGTTTTATGAGAGCTGTTGGCTTGTTGGAAAGGAGTTGTTTCTGCACAGTTGACATAGGATAGAAAATCACCACCACATTGGTGTCCTGGCTGATATTTTCAGCAAAGAAGTAAAAATTCAGTTTGTATTACGATAAAACTACTTTGCTACCTTTTGAGGATCCATTGGGTAATGTTATTAGGAAATCAACTTGGAGCCAGACTGGCTCTGAAGACTTCCCTCCAAAGTTCTTAATCTGCTGCATGAGTCAAAAATGACATTTCATTAAAGAATCTTCTTCAATATAATTTGTTCCACATTAAATTCTTCAAAATCTATTTGAATTCCCCAGACTATTGTGATTATACCCAAATAGTGTGGGCCAGGCAATCAATCACTTTCTGGCATTTCACATTTTTCCCAAGACCAAGAAAATAGTAAAACTGAATCTTTAAGTGTGTAAATTTGTTAGCCTTTATGGCTGAGTCACTATCTCCTTCCTTAGTTATTTATGCCACTTCAATGGGATGGCTGATTTATTTATTTTTCCTGTAACTTAAGCATGGCCCCCATTTGAGTCAAGCAAATGCATTCAAGCTCTTCATTACCAGTATATCAGATTCTAATCTGAATCCATAGGAGGAAAGCATATAGGCACTAGAAAACATCTAGAGGTGACATTTTATTTATGAGTTAATTATTATTGAACACGAAATGATTCAGTAGCTAACATTTGGCAAAACTTAACAAATATTAACGTATTAGCAATAAGTATTTCAGAAGTAAAAGTGGTAATATTATTTCAGAAGCATATTAAAACTTACTGAAATCCTGCATTTGAAAGCTCATTTAAGTGATCTGTTTAATAAAAGCGATGTTTTGTAAACCAATGTTGCAGTGCTATTTTACTCCTCTGTGTTTTAAACAAAACTGTGAACATTCTTCTGGATTCTCTTGAGTTCCTTTTTTATAATGAGAAGGAATTCATCAGTTGTTACATATGCATATATTTGCCACTAAAGAGTGATTTGGTTCGAGTAAGCATGCTGAATTTAATTGTTTAAGATGCTTTTTGCAGGGTAGCTATATTCTTTGGCAGTTTGATCCTGATAGGCTTTTGGAACCCTAAGGAAAAATGTCACTTTGTTTTCTCTGTTGCATAGGTGATGTCATGATTGAACTGTGGGGAAATGGAGAGAAAAAGATAAAACCTCTTTTACCTTCAGTACGTCAGCAGCCATGTTTCTTCCACTGCCTTTGGACCCTCTGAACACAATAAATTCTCTTTCCATTATCCTCATCTGCTAAACTCGTCCCTGTGCTCTTAGCTCTGAGGCCAAGTTCAGTCTGGGATGTTTCAGCATAGGATGCATGCTGACACAAGAATCTGTTCAGTACGGGAAGGTTGGTGTGGGACTGTATTATGTCAGCTGTGCTAGTCCCCCTAGATCTACAGCAGTTTTCTAGTGAGCTGGTGCTAACCCAGAAAGCTGGAAAATCCTTAACCACAAGCTAAATACTATAAGCAGGGAATATTCCAATTTGCTCGTCATTTGCCGTCTATTTTGGAATAAGAGGTGGATGGAGCATTTCAACTTGGCTGCATGGTGATCAGCTATACATAGTCTGTTCATGTGAAGGTGTCTGGTTTTAAGTGACTTTTCAGAAAGATTTCAACAGAAATGATCTGTTTAAAATACGGTGTACAATAAAACGTACTAGTCATGCACATCTCATGTACCCCAAATTTATATGGATTTAAAATCATCATCGGGGTAGTACTGCAAGTTGTAGGCATGAGAAGTGCTTGAGCTCGTTGCTGGAATAGCTATTGAGTGCACCTGTTAGTATAAGCCATGTACTAAAATTGTACTGGTAGTAAATTTCGTAGGTTGTTTTTAAGCAAATTGTTGCATTGCTCTCTTTCTCATTTTTCAAGTGAACTGGACTGCAGAATATGTAAGGGTTGGTTTTTAAAGATACAACAGGCATTTAAAATGCATTATGTAAGTGCTTGAAGGTTGGATACATAGCTGTGTTTGCGTCAGTTAAACCTCAAACAAATGTCAAAGGCAGAAGCAACATTTGAACATGATAATTTTATCCTGAAGTCCCAATTCAGCACTTTTAATTGTTGATCAATTTCATCTCAATTGTCCTGCTGCATTTGAAAGGAAAATAGATCATCTTTTTTAAAGGTGGTCTCATCTTCTCACTTGTTTACCTTTTTAGTGCACCTTGTTTACATCAGTGATAAAGTGTAGAGTTTAATATTTTGTGAAAAAAACCATAAGAAGTTATAGGCTGTACTTCGAAAAATAGACTACCAGGATGAAGTTCTGGATTGCGTGTGCTTTCCATGATGATATTTAACAAGAAACTGAAGCTCATTAGAGTCCCAAAATTTCTTCAATTTTGAGGGAAGTACAGCTTTATCCCCAAATAACTGATACAAGAATTGAAGAATCATAGGATATCCCATGTTGGAAGGAACTCGTAAGGATCATTGAGTGCAGTGTTGTGGTGCATTTGCCTGCAAAACAGGACGTGTATTTTTATGCTCCCCAGAAAATTTGGCAACTTGTTGTCTGACAACTGCAAATCAAGTGCTGACACTACTGCCCAAAATGTTATTCTCCTGATAGTTCATGTGATGTTGTCTTCATTTGGACGCTTTTATAGGCGAGATAGGAGCTGCCACACAGTTCAGGCCCGTGACTCACTTTGCCTTGCAGTTTTGTCTCTTGTGAAAGTCAATACTGAGTGCTTTAGCAGAAGATGTGAGAAGTACCGCAGTGCTCCTGTAGTCCCGATGTCTGCCACCAACTGTGAGCAGAGATTGATGCTCAGTGCTAGATTACATGTTTGTTAGTGCTTCCAAAAACATTTGCATTAGTGCTGGAAGCTCTTGATATTCCTGCCTTGTGTTCGACTGTCTAGCTTTGCTCATGTTTTAAGGCAGTTCCAAGGATTGGTTCGTTATGAAGGAAGCAAAGCAGAAAGTTAAAATTGTGTACTCCATTCCATACTGAAAATGAGTGACAGAAACAAGCTTAGCATAGGATGTGTCTCTCCACATTTCTTCTTATTCTAGAGTAACTTGAGTTTAAAGGGCCGTAATTTAAAGTGTAGATAACTGCTGAGGACAAATACAGCATGGCACACTTATCTGTGGTTTCTGGATGCTTATTTAAGTCAATGTCTTGACCTCAAACAGATAATTTTCCTTTTCAGCATGTTTCCCATTTTCAGGTAAACAGGACAAAGGGGAAATTCTCAACAGTCGTTTACGCAGACTGTTGATTATCAGATTTCATAACTGGTACCCTCTCCCTCACAGAATAAAGTGGTCAGTAGGAGTATTCTTTGATTTAGGAAATATAATTTTTGCTAATCAAGCTCTTGAATGCTACGTTGTATGAGATTGCACTTGAATGCTGTCTACTCTGCCTGAGGATATGTTGTTCCCTGTAAACTAGAAATCCCTTTCTGTACATGTTTTCTGTCCCAGTCTGTGGGATCAGAAGCTGTAGTACAGTGAACATGAGGCCTGGGACAGAAGTTTAGTGGAAAGAGCACGTATCTGGATGTTGAAAAGGATTTATTAGAAGAAGGGGATCTGGGAGTAGTTTTTACATGTATGTGAACAGTACTTTGTGTGCTGTCAACTGTTTAACCTTACCCTTTATGTTACTTGTAGATGCGAGATTTGCCTCAATTACCCTGCTGTTAAGAGTTGGATAAAAAACTTTCAAGGCCTGTTACAATTGATAAATACCCAAACAGGATTATCATTTTTGCTTTCAAATTATCTGTAATGTTCAGTGGACTTTACTCTCTTAGTGGAGTTTGTAATCTGTGTGTGATTTCTTGTAGCACAGTTTACATCATTTTTTCAGGGGCATATAGAATCTTTCCCTAGTGAGGGCTAAGCTGTTAACAATTTATGTGTTGAAGTGTTGATTTCTCCATATTGATTTCCAGCAGCCCTTTGACAAGGAATAGTTGTGCATCCTGAGATAATCCTTTGATTTTCTGGACTGGTTTTAGAGTAGAGTAAAAGTAGGAAGGGGGATGGACAGAGAAGATGAGCGTCTGTTTGTCTCGGTATTATCATTTGCTATTTCCTCAGTTCAGTGTTATTAGTGGCTGCCAAACAGTAACAATGGAGATTTCTTTCCGAGAAACCTTGAACAACATTGTATCATTCACCCAGCATGGTGCCTGGCATCATCAAATGCAAGAAGTGGAGTACGTGGTGGCCAATGTTTTTGTAATAGTTGATTAAGCGAAAAATGGTTCATAGTGCTTTATGATGTGTTTGGTGAATTTTAGAGAACTGAAGTCAAAAGCTTGACTATCTGCACAAAAGAATCTGGTGTATCACAAAGTCAAGTTCATAGCAACTGAATACAGTTAAAATATCTTTCTTGGGGGCTGATTATTAGCATTTTTCTTACAGTGACTTCTCTTGGCCTCTGAATTGGCTTTCGCATCGACTTCCTTTTCTGTTGTAAATGGTAAGGTTTGTTACTGTTCTTTCAGCGTCCTGCCATCCTTGCTCTTCAAATGAATTGGCCTATTGTGGTAGGGGAGAGAGCAAGGATTCTCAAAATTTAGGTGCCTGAGGGCTTGATGAAAATAAGTAACTGGGTAGAAGAAAGTGAAAGTGTATTGGTGTTTGAGTTGAGGAAAGCCTACATCCTCAAGCCTTCTTAAACTCCACGTAGTCACAGGATGAAATATAGAATGGCTTGGGTTGGAAGGGACCTCAAAGATCATCTAGTTCCATCCCCCCTGCTGTGGGCAGGGCTGCCATCCACTAGATCAGACTGTCCAGGAACCCATAAAGCCTGGCATTGAATGCTTCCAGGGATGGAGTATACACAACCTCTCTAGGCAGTCTTTTCCAGTGCCTCACTACCCTCTGAGTGAAGAATTTCTTCCTAACATCTAGCCTAAACTTTTCCGCTTTCACTTCAAATCCTTTCCCCCTTGGCTGTTCACAGTCTACATGAATAAAAATTTGGTCCCCATCCTGCCTGTAAGCTCCTTTCAAGTACTGGAAGATCGCAGTGAGGTCTTTTCTGAGTCTTCTCTTCCCCAATCTAAACAATCCCAACTCCTTCAGCCTGTCTTCATAGGAGTGGTGCCCCAGCCCTCTGATCATCTTTAGATGATCCCTGTCTAAACCCACCAACAAATCCGTATTCTTGTGCTGGGGGCCCCAGGCCTGGACAAAGTGCTCCAGATGGAGCCTCACAAAGACAGAGTGGAGAGGGAGGTGATCGTCCTCTCCCTGTTAGCAACTCCTCTGCTGATGCAGTCCAGGATACCACTGGCATTCTGGGCTTCAGGAGCACACTGCTGCCACACATCCAGCTTTTCATCCATCAGGACCCCCAAGTCCTTCTCAGCCAGGCTGCTCTCTAGGAGTTAATCTCTCGGTCTGTACCTGTATCTAGGATTGCCTAACCCAAGTGCAGCACATTGCACTTGGCCTTACTGAACACCCTTAGGTTCTTGTGGGCCCACTTACAGACCTGTCCAGGTCCCTCTGGATGGCATCCCTTCTTTATTGTATTGACTGCACCGCTCAGCTCAGTGTCATGAGCAGACTTGCTGAGGGTACATGGAATCCCGCAGTCTAAATTGTTGATGAAAATGTTGAAGAGCATTGGTCCTAAGATGGACCCCTGGGGAGCTCCACTCATGACCAACCTCCACCTGGATGTAGAGCCATTGCCAAAACCCCATGGCCTTGACTTGTCAGTTCTTTACCCACTGAACAGTCCAGCTTTCACATCCATAGCTCTCCAGTTAAGGCTGTGATGTGGGACCATGTCAAAAGCCTTGCACAAGTCCAGGTAGATGCCATCGCTTGCCCTTCCTTGTTCACTGATGCCATTACTCCATTGTAGAAGGCCTCGCTCCATCTTAGAAGTTCAATCAATGACAGAAAGACATGTTACAATGTACCTTATATTCTCTTCCTCTAAGGCTAGATGCTCCTGTCAGCCAGAAATCTTTGGGTCTCTCTAGCTACAGCCCTGGCTCAATTCTAGGATTGCCTCATGCGTTTTCTTTATTCTTTCTATGTCAATCAGGAGAACAGCAAAGCACTGAATTATCTCAAAGGAGATTATGACCAGTGGCAGCCAGTCTGTCCAGCTGCTAGAATCTGAGGTTTTCTAAGTTGGGTTTCCATTGTATCCAATAGGTTTTTGTGAGTGTAGGGTCATGGTTTGCTACCCTGTTGTAAGAAATATACACTTAGAGAGTTTGCATCGTAGAAATCAAAGCCAATTGGGCACATATTAGGGCTCCCTAGGAAATTAGGCTGTGTTCATTTCCCTTAATGGTTGCTGTTAGTATTCAGTTACCAGAAAACATTTCAAAATGTGACCAGTTTGGATGAAGAGAGATTGCCATGGTTTTGTGGAGACTGAAGCTTTGGCAGAGAGGTCAGAAACAATAGGACGGTTCTCTTTGGGAATTATTTATACTGCGGACCACAGTGTGCTAGTATTGTGTAAGGCAGTCCTCAGTAAATCAGGTGGGAGTAAAAACTTATTTTGCCATATAAACAGTGGGTTGCATAACACAACTTGTCTTTCTCCTCTTCTGGACATTTTTTTCCATCTGAATGCTGTGTCTATATCATCATACATACCAGCACACGCTGCTCTAGCTATTTTTTCCAGGACCTGCCTCCTGGGCATCTGCCTCTTTGCTCTGTGATGTGCTGTTGCCCTCCACAGGATTTCCAGGCATTACAAGGAACCTCAGCACCAACAGCACAAAGTGCAGCTACCCATTGTTAGGCCCCAGCTGGCAACTGCAAGCTGTGTTTCTAATCTCACCTCTCCCAGGGACTGAATTGCTCAATCTTGCCCAAGTGTTTGTCTCTGGATTCTTTCATCAGATGCCTTCACAAGGGCAGTGTGATAAGTAATGGCTGCACTGTTGGTCTAGGGAGATTTCCCATATTATATACAATGGGGTTCTGCTGACCCAATAACCTAACTTCAGGATCCTCGAACCCCACCTTCCCCCAGAGGGCTTCCTTCTTCCTTTCTTTAAATATGTTCTGACACATTTTTGGCTATTATCTTTTAGTTTGTCTCTGTTGGGCATCTTAACTACCATTTTATTCACAGACTGAGTACATAATCAATATCACACACTCAGCTGTACTGTTTTGAATGCCACATTTCATTTTTCCACATATGCATCATCGTTGTGTAAGACTCCTTATCACAGAGGAGTCACCTGCCAGGATTATCATGTTGCTGTAATTTGACTTAGTATTGGCCGCCACTTTACTCATCTCTGTCAGGTTCCACGTCTGTCGGTTGCGAGCCATTGCTTCCCTGTGTAGTCCATGTCCTTTTCCCAATAAAATGTGCACTTTTTACAGCTAAGAGACAGATAGGATTTCTCATTTTAAGTCTACATAGCAGATTCACTTCGGTGCCAACCTTCATTTAATAGCTTGGCCTGAGCTCTCTTTCTCTAGCTACATACAAAAACACAGTGGAGAGAAAAGAGCACTCATGGATAATTTATTTGATTATGGACAAAATCTTTTTCCTTAGGTTTTGATAGTTATTTATGACATTAATTCTTTCACTTCACAAGAATGTGACTCCGTGTACACACTTCTCACATATGCACTTCTGCCTTCCCAACGTGTTCAAATTTTTAATTCCTGTTTGCAACACTTCATCTGTTCCTGAGCAGTGTGCGTTCTTTTTTTGTGTCCAAGATCCAAGCAAACAAAAGTCCTTCAAACATCTTTCTGAATTAGTGGAGAGATGACAGTTTAAAAAAAAAAAAAAAGCAAAACAATTAAATTATCTCCCACTTTAATGAGAATTTTACTGAGACTTGTTTTGTTACATCGTGTTATAGTGAAAACAGATGATATTTGAAACTTGGCTTTGAAGCAGTCCTCCCTTCGGCCTCCACAGGCAGCCCGACATATCCCCTCTGCACATCACTTCCAACAGCTCTTTAGCGCAGCATATTTCCATGTTTATCCTCCAGACAAATTATAACTGTTGATCTTAAGTCAGTTGTGTACAGAGAAAACGATGTGTTGTCAACCCCAAATCCCGTTGCCCTCTATAAATTCCTTCTTTCATAAAGAATTAAAAGAAATGAAGAGAGAATTTGTTGCATTTCTCCCTTTTCTTTTAAAGTATGAGGATGGCTTTGGTGGAATCAGCTCTTCAGTGCATCGGTGAGCAGTCATCCTAGTTGGGTTCACCCCAGAGGGCTCTGGTGGTTGCACGCTGCCCAGGCAGAGGGGGCTGCAGCTCAGCAGTGCTGCTGACACTGAGAGGGCAGATGTGGGATATACTTCCCCTAATCTGCATTCTGTACAAAATGACTGAAACATTTATCAAAATGTTTAGCTTGTTTTGATAGCTGGACTAGATTGTAAACAAATGGTAACCACATGTTATTTACGGCGGAATAAGTTTGATTTGTTTGGTTTTATGACAGCATTTACACAGTATTTTATGCAACCCTAGTGACCTACATAAGGTTTTGGTCTACAACTTATACTCTTTTTCTGAAAAATGATAGAATTAGCGAAATAGATTATGGCAGGGCTTGTTTTTAGCCATAGCAGCTGGTAACTTGATGGGAAAAAAAGAGCTTAAAAGATTTCCTCTGTGTTTTCAGAGATCATAAATGCTCTTTTCTGCTGTTACAGTGGCCTTTAAAAATAACCAGGCTTGTTGTTGAAGTTCATTAAGTCACAAGCTGATAGCATTGCACATTACCATTCCTAATGTCAAGTAAGCACCCCTGCTTCCCACCATCTCAAACCACTTCCTGGCTTCAATGCACCTCGGTCTGAAATGTGTTGGTTTTTTTTTCCTTCCTTTCTTTTTTGTTTGTTTGTTTCTCAAGATTTGGGAAGGAGGGGGAATGTTGTGATGAAACCTCCTGCAAAATCTCTGAAACCATTACGCGATAGTTAAAGCTCTGGTCTATTGGTCTTTAGCCGCAAGCCAAGTTCAGATGGGACAGGATCAGAAAAGAAGAAACAGGGAAGGGAAAAGCCACAAACGTTTTTCTCTTCCTTAGCACTTCCATTCAAGGGCCCTGGAGGGAATTCACAAATACATTAGGTCACCCTTGCAAAAAATACTTTGTTTACAAAACAAATGTGAAAATAAATAAATAAAAAATCTTGAAGCGAAGCAGTGGGGCATGTAATACCCAAATTATTTCGTAGTCACTTTGGAAGAGTTGTAGCTTAATAGATTTGTGGCTTGGTGGTTGTTTTCAGGACTGTTCCATAAAGTTGCCTGAGACAGAACAGAAACCTCTTGGTTGGGATCTGTAAATAGAAAACATCCTGAGGCTTCTGCCCCTTTTCTCTCCTCCTGGATCGTGGCACTCAGAAAGCCACCTGTAATTCCCTCCTATAAGTGATGTGTTCTGCATGCAAAAGGAAGAAGAAAGCAAAAAACAAACAGACAAAACAGAAAATGACCCAATAACTGCAGAACAGAGCACAGAAGATAAGTATTTTTCATTGTTTAATTTTTCAGAGAGGTCTCCAGATTTTGGTTCTCCAGGATTGCTGTTGCTTTGAGCCCTGTCAGCTTCATTTTTCCTTACCAGGATGACATAAACATGAGCTGGAAATGAAGTCACACTGTGATTTTTCTGTGTTGCATGCACAGGGATTTTCAATGAAGGGCAAAGGATTGGATCACCGAGAAAAGACTTCTTTTCCCTGTCTTTAAATCTCTCACTCAGCTTAGACAAGGACTAAGCTTTGGAGGCCCATCGTAAGAGTCCCTTTAATTCCAGCTACCCAGTTTATTGTCTTGAATCACAGACTGTCACAGTCTTCCTTCTGAGCTTGTTCTGAATGTGATTCATTTACATAAACAGTCCTGCGGTGATTGTAGAAACAACGTTCATCTCTATCAGCTGAGGCGTACAGCTCAATTTCCCAGAAGTACATCAGCTCTCACTGTGATGAAGCACATGCCACTTGCAGCTCCTGCCTGTTCTGTTACACTGTGATGGCGAACCTGTGTTTGTTGCACCAACTTGAGTCAATTTTCAGCTCATGTTTCACTTGACAGGAGTGGCTGGTGTTCCCAGGGAAGGAAAACCAGACAGGTGACTCCTTTTGCTTCCTCTGTCTCCCACACCATGCCTCATTGCCTTTCCCAGTTGCCTCTTTTGTTCTTCTCCTTGTTCCATGGTTCCATTTCCTGCTAAATGGCACTCAAGTGTTTATAAAAATTTCAGAGCCGCTAAACCTAATCTAGTGCCTGATGGTGAGATGTTGGCACAGACTGCACAGGGAGGTGGTGGAGTCACTGTCCCTGGAGGTGTTGAAGAACGATGTGGATGTAGCACTGAGCGATGTGCTTAGTGGGCATGCTGGATATGGGCTGGTAGTTGGACTAGGTGATTTAGACCAGGTCTTTTTCAGTATGGATGATTCTGTGATCTAGAGAGAGAGGCAACCCTGACCAATGTGGGAGGTTGCAACTAGATGATCTTTTAGGTCCTGTCCACCCCAAATCATTCTATGATTAAAGCAGAGTTTTAGAGCTGCCACATTTCAGCTGCCGGAATGAAATATTCTTGGGATCATTTCTTTCTGACATGTTTTCTTCAAAGTGGATTCTTTGGAAAGTTAGGGAGAAAAGCTCAATTGGTTTAGACTGTATTTTTTAAAAATATATGTTTTTGAAAAGATTGAGTCCTCATTTTTAGATCAGGGAAGAAACCTATGTCAGGGAGCAGCAGAAGCATGTTTCCTTCCCAACGTAGGATGAGGGAGAGCAGAGGTGGGTGGCAAAGCAGGAGCAGAGCATGGAGCTGATCCCACAGTGGTTAACAGCTGATGTTGACTGAGAATCCAAAGCACCCAACAAGTCCATGCAAACGAGACAGGTCTGAAGCCAAACTGAGTCTGCAAGTCCAGACCACCTTGCCTCAGCTTAAAAGCTTCATAGTGCCAGGTACAAAAGCCACAAAGAAATGGCTGCCCACGCTACTGTCCAGGATGGAGAATGAGTTTGTATGGAGTGTAGGCTCCTGATGGAAATACAGGGTGTAAGTATAAAATTAAGGCCCAGATCTCAGTGTCTTTGCAGAGGAGTTTCAGACTGTATTCTCACACAGGTAGCTTTCAAACTGGCAGATTGCAACTTGACGTCTATGGGAAAAAATGCGTGATGGTTGCAAAGCCCTGTTTTGGCTTGAAATTTTAATACGTATAAGCAGCGGAGACCAAGAGAAAAGGATTGACTCATTCTTCTTGTGTGGGGAAGGATAGTGTGGAAAAGATACCAAATAGCACCTAATAAAAAATAGGCAGTGGTGCATATAAATTAGATGTTGGGAAGAGAGCTGGTAAAGCTTTATTTTTTGGCACCAATAGCTCACATCGAAAGCCTGTCTGAGTACTGGAGGGGTTTCTTGAAAGAAAACTGAAAACGTCAATTGAAATAAAAGGAAATAGTTTTCTGACAGAGCCATAAAAAGGTGCCACAACAGATGCCCTGATAAACATACCTAGTTGCCACAGGCACCTATAATGCATCCTCTAAACACATTTTGGCTGATGAAGTGGAAAAAAAAGGAAATCTAGGATGAAAGAAAATTGCATCCCACTTTGCTTGTCTGGAGGATGCCTGAACGGTATAAATTGTGTATCTTGGCCACCCCCAAATATATAGGCAGGCACTTGAGGAAATGAGTTAGAGCTGCACTTCCTCATGGTCGAAACTCAGTTGTAGTCTTCAGTAAACTTGTATTTTTCCATCTAGCACGGTTAGTGACTTGCATTCCTAATGAGAAAAAAAGATATTAGCAAGTAATAGAAGACAGAAATGGTGACGTCTGCCCCGTACAGTAGCAGATTTCTTGTAATTACTTAGGTGGAACCACAGATATATTAAAAGTTAGTTTTTCCCTAAAAGCGCAACATAAAAGCAAACAAACAGTCCATCATTGAGCTTGATGGGGGTAGTGGCTTGAGTTCCACAAATGGGAAACTGTTAGCCTTTGTGTAGAAGCTTTGTGCTCATCAAGCAAATTCAGTTTATCTGACGAAGTGGATGTTTGAAAGGTTTAATGGAAAGATCTGGAAATAATATTTTTTTAACCAATTTTCTAGTTTTGAAAGGCTTTGAAGTACTTGGGAGGAGGTGTAATTGATTTGTGTGAAACATTAAAAACAGTCATTATTGTCATATTTCTACTGGAATAATATGAATTTTTGTGGTCAGTCAGAAGTAGTTGTGTAAAGATTGTCTTAATGAAGATATGATTATTTTGTTCTTTTTATATTACTCTGCGAGATCTTTTGGCTTTCTTCTTTATCCCACCTGTCTTAGATTAAAAATAGGAGTCCAGAGACCTGTGTTTGTTTTATGTATGTTGCATTTTACATGAATTCATACTTAATCCAGAAGAAGTTTATTACTGAAGCAGAATGAATGGTGAAGAGAGCCTACACTTCATTTAAAACGTGCAAATAGAAAGTATCATGCTGCATAATTTTGCCTGTTCAAAAAGCTCTCAGTCTTTCTAGTCTTTGTTATCATCAATGTAACATTTGTAACATCTGCTCATTAACTTCCTTAGCATCAGTGCAGTAAAAGAACTACTACTTGTTAAAGGGTGGATTGGTTTGCACCAGAGAAACTATTTCTGACCTGCCTAGTTCTGTAGGTTCATCTCATACTTTTCTCACAGAGGATGATTTGTACATCTCTGAGAAAGATTCAAGGGAAAAGCATGACTGTGTAACAGTGTGGTGCAAGTATGAGTTCTTTGCTTTTTTGACATCACTTGCTCTGCTCTTACACTCACCTTGGCCAGAAAGAGAGAAAGAGAGAGAGAGGGAGCAAGGTAGGCCAGCATGATAAACGTTCTGTAGGGAAATGTGGAACTCCATTGGGAAAACCTTTGTCCCACATCAGCACGTGTGTACATGTGGCTAGAGGGTGACTCCTCCAGAAGTGTTCTTGGCATCACTTGTTTTAAAGGGACAGGCACTGTAAAAGCACAAACATTCTACCTGAATGGATATGGTCACATCTGCCTGCTTTAATACGGTGAGACGAACAAATGACCAAATGTGACATTCCAGGTATCTAGAAAGACAGGAGCTTTTCTGCTGTCAGATCACTGTAAGGAGCTCTAAAAAGATTTAATGTTACATTTTCAGTTGTGTTTTTATTAGATGTCCTGACTTGGCAGTGTTTGGTTCCAAAAGTGCCTGGTTTTGGTACAAATGACTCATAAATAAAATCTTACTGTAGAAGCTTAAGACCTGGCACATAGTTTTCCACAAAGCAAAATCATAAGGAACTTATTCTCAAAATGGCAATACAAACACTGGAGTAAAAGCACAGGGTGGTTGGGGATGGGACAGAAAAGAGCTGATTGCCTTTACTTCAGAAATCTAACATTCCTTTTTGCTTCTTTACTGCCTCTTTTAATGGCAGTCATCCCAAAAGTGCTCAAAACTCACATTCAATCAGAACTAATGCAGTTTTTAAATTTTTTGTATTCCTTTGTTTGAATCACTGACATGGACCTCAGGTCAAGGACTCCTGGGGTAAAAAGCGCCAGGCTGTATGTCAGACCAGTCAGTGGGAAAAGACTGATGGGATCAGAATCATTTTTTGTTCCTTCGTGGCAATAAATGAGGACTAAAGACGCACTTTTATAGAACTTCTGATTTTCCACATCTCAGATCTTTCCAGCCAGTTTGTGGCTCCTGCACTCAGGTTTCTGCTAAAAACAGCAACAGTTGCCTTCCACTGGTGTAGGTCCACCAGGGGTAGGAGGACTCCTCATGGAGCAAAGGCCTCGGGGTTGCCAGAGCTTTAGCTGCCATCTGCTCCCATGTGTGCAAGCACAGGCCTGCAGCTGCAGTTTATCAAGGAGCTGTGCAGTTCAGGCACACTGAATGTTGTGACAGGATCATGGGATTGTAGGTTTTGGAAGGGAACTCTGGAGATCACCTAGGCCAACCCGCTGATAAAGCACATTCACCACAGTAGGGTCCGCAGGAAAGCATCCAGATATGTTTTGTTGTACATCTAAGTAAGGAGAAATGAGAATGGGAGTTAAAGGAGAAATACTCCCTTGAATATCACATCTATAGCAGTGAAAAAATGGAAGTTAGGATGAGGAGATGGCAAAGACTAACTTTTTCTTCACAGTCTACCACAATGACATCTACTCTGGATTTTGTCCTGCTCTTATCAATGGCACTGGTCATTCTGCCAGTTGGGAGCGCTGGCAGCACCAGATGGGAGCACAGAGCAGACACATGCAGCTTCCAGCCCTCGTACCAGGTTGCCCTCTGCAGGCACTGCTGGCTCTGGGCTCTGTTCTTTCTTCAGAACCACAGGCCAAGCCATGTTTGGAAGAATTAAGATGAACTAAATGTAGCGTGGTTCCATCCTTCCTGCTTCTTACACTGGGCAGATGTGGGAACACCTCTCCTCATTCATGTGCCTCAAAACTTTGAAAAAACAGCCACACCAGCCTTTGAGCTAGGAAAGTGAATATTCAGTGTGAATGCTTTTTCTAGTAAAATGAAGAGAATTATTCAATTTCTATTTTGATTATGTTTTTATTTGCAGTATTTTAATTTTCAGCATAGTGACACTTTGGAAATACACAATGTACATTTTCACCTATTATTTTTTAAGAAATGATACAGACAGTGAAAAATAAAGCCTGTAATTCTCCCAGTAAAGAGCATTCTTCTCTCTTATAGAACACATTTCCTGCAGCCAATTACATAGTAGGAAGAAAAATACACTTCCTGAACTACATGCTGCAAACCAGAATGTGATCCTCAAAGCACTGCATAAAGAGCTTAGCTTTTCTGAAAAATAAGGAAAAAAAATTCCAAATCAGTATTAATTTAAAAAATTAAAGCACTAAACTACTGTCAAGTTCCCAATTCTGTTCTTGCCTGCCCAGAGCTTGGAGTATCTGTCCTTTTGAGGATAATTGCAGGTGACTACTGATCCACTTTACCAAACTGGAACTGAAATTTTAGCAATTTATAACTCCATTTTGGTGTCTATATGAAAGGCAAAAATATGATATTAGGAAAAGTTTCTTCTCAGAAAGAGCAGTGCTGCAGTGGCACAGGCTGCCCAGGGAGGTGGTGCAGTCACCATCCCCGGAGGTGATCCACAACCATGTGGATGTGGCACTGATGGATGTGGTCAGTGACGGTTTCACAGTTGGACAAGATGATTTCAGTGGTCTTTTCCAAACATAATGATTCTGTGATTCTATGATATCACTATGGAGCTATTCTCATGTTATTTTTTGCACAAAGACAACCACCATTCTGGTGACTTCCTCCATGAGCAGCTTTGAATGAGTGCAGCATCTGCAGGTACAGCTGGTACCTGGTCAATTTCCATGGACATGAAAACACTGATGGGACTTTCCTTTGAAACCTGAAGAATGCGGAGTCAGCGTTGTGACAGCTGTGCCTCTGCTCACGTTTTGTATAAACTTTGTTTTGGATTCCTAGGCCTACTGCTTCTTAGCTATGTATTTATTTTACACTTAAAAGTTCATGTTTCAAGATAGGTGCTCCTGCTTTTTTTTTTTTTTTAATTTCCATTTTGTTATAAATAAACAAATCTTTGCATCATACAAAGTTCATGGAGTTTACAGCTTGATTTTCATTTGTTTGTCCTGCCTCCAGAACAGGACTAAATACTTTCTTTGAAGTTTGTGATTTTAGGTGTATTCTTTCAGAACGAATGGGCTTTGCTGCCCATAGTGTTGCCATTTGTTCCTGAACTAAACAGTAATTCCTGGAAGAGCCAGAATTTTTTCATCTGCTGAGGTGTAACCTGACGGGTTTTGCCTGACTAAACTGATCGTATTCTATTCTAAGCTTACACTGCATGGGTAAGGAAGAGAGGGTGCATGTTGTTTACTGGGACGCCAGCAGAGCTGATGCTGCTTCCCACAGCCTACTGGATAAACTGGCTGCTTGTGGTTCAGATGGATGTGCTGTTCGCTGGGTGAAAGCTGTCTGGGTAGCTGTGCCCAAAGTGCCAGTGTGAGCTGAGCTGAATCTGATTGGTAGCCAGTCATAAGTGACATTTCCCAGGGCTTCATTGGTGGGGCTGGTTTTGTTTAATGATTTTATCAACAATCTGGATGAAGGAATTGATTGCAACCTCAGGAGGTTGGCAAGTAACACCAAGTGGGGCAGGAGCATTTATCTGTATGATGGAGGAGGCTCTGAGGGGGCATGACTGGGCTAATCAAGTGTCTGGGCTGTACTTGTGTCATAACAATCCAGTGCAGCCGTTTGGACCTGGGGAAGACCGGCTGGAAAATGCCTGGCAGAAAAGGACCTGGATGTGCTGGCAGCCAGCTGAATGTAGGCCAGCAGAGTTCAGGTGTACAACAAAGCCAGTGGTATCCTGGCCTGCATCAGAAATAGCATGGCTGTTAGGACAAAGGAAGTGATTGACACCCCGAGTATGTGCTCAGTTTGGGGCTCCTTGCTGCTAGGAAGGCATTAAGTTGCTCAAATATGTGCAGAGAAGAACAACAAAACTGGTGAAGGAACTAGGCAAGAATTATGAGGAGTGGCTGAGGAATCTGGGGCTGCTTAGTCTGTAGAGGAGGAGACTGAGAGGAGGCCTCATCACTCATTACTGCTACCCAAAAGGAGGCTGTAGCGAGGTAGGAATCAGTCTCTTTTCTCAGGTGACAAGCCATAGGACATGAAGAAACATCCTCAGGTTGTACCAGTGAAGGTTTAGAATTTACATCTGGAAGAATTTTTTCATGAAAAGGGTGGTGATGCATTGGCACAGGCTGCCCAGGGAGGTGGTGGAGTTACCATGCATGGAGGTGTTCAAGAAATGTGGATGTGGCACTGAGAGATGTGGTCAATGGGCAATATTGGTGGTATGTGGACATTTGGACTAGGTGATCTTACCTTAATGATTTTATGGTTCTATGATTCTGTGAAAAGGAATGTCTGTAATCATTGCTGTTTACCTGCCTCATAAGTAACTATCAACCAGAAATAATAAGCAGGGTGTTGGGTTTTTTTTACTGCAGATGGCTCTCAAAGGTCTTTTCAAGGTAATTAACATTAGGCAGATAAGCGTGACAGGAACAGAATGTAATTTAAATCCGAGTGGAGTGGAAAGATTCCACAGGATTTCGGTGTTTTTGAGTAAGTCCTTAAGTAAACATCCTTCTTAACACTGTCTTTTCCGGTCAGTAGTTGTGAGGTCTCCTTGTCCTCCTGACGCCTGACCCTCAGTCTCTGCTCCTTCTCTCAATGAATCTGAACAGGGTAACTCAGTGTGATTCTCCGTCGTAATTGCACCGTTATCACCCATAAGGAACCCATTAATGTGGACACGGTTTTGAAACCAAAGTCTCCCTTTTCAGAGCCCTGATCTAGGAATGCTTTAAGGGTATATGCCAGCTCAAGAATCAGATTCATTTTGGTTCTGGGAATCAAACCACAGCCTCTGAAAAACAATGGAATTCGTGGCTTGTTCCAGCAAGTTAAGCAACAGCCTCAGCTTTTTGCTAAAAGAGGGCTAATAAGTTTTGATGTAACATCAGAGGAGCTAATTCAGATCTAATAACAATAGTTGTTTTTTGAACAATTTAGCCTTAACACAAACAGTTTCTCACTTCATAATTTTTCTTCCTGGGGCCTTCATTTGGAATATTATGCAGGCAGATGTCCTACTTAACAGGAGACCCCTCATATTCTGCCAGTTTCCAGATACATTGAAGTATTTACTGATTGAGAACACTTCAGCCATTAGGCAGAGGAGCCTGTCCATCTGTGTGGGACACCAGATGTCAGCTGCAGCACAGTCTGCAGAGAGAGAAGCTATCTCAAGGCTACTTGGGCAGTAGTATGGTGGGATTTGTCATTTCTGCATTATTGGAAACAGCGCTGTCCCTGTTTAGGAGTAGGTGTTAGGAAGTAATGAATTACGAGTTGAGCAAGGTTGAGTGGCAGAGGAAAACTGCAGTTTGCACTGCATCTGCAGAAGAGTTGCTATGAACCATATAGATAACAGAAAGCAGCAGCAAACATGAAATGATAGCGAGAAAATGGATGTTTCAAAACGTGATTGAATCTGTGTCTCAGTTAGAGGACTTATTACAGAACTGTCTGCTCCACTCTTTGTAACTGTAGGTGCAGGCAATAGCCAGCTCTTATGAACTTTATTATCAGCCAGGAAATAGTGTAAGTTTTCATCTCAGTATGTTCTAACATTGCAGTTCTGATAAGGAGTGAAGGGAAAGTCAATTGGAGGAAGATAAGGCTAATTTGTATCGTTTAAAAAAGGAGGTGATTTAGAGACAAAATTGGAAAAAATACTGGGGGGGGGAAAAAAAGTGAAAAAGATGGCTAGGCTTCCTAAAAGGAAGTTTCACTGGAATTCATGTCCTGTTTACAGTATCTGCTGTAAACTTCAGCCTCTATATCTTCCTGTCCGCATTCTGCACAGTTCTGGTGTAGCTGTACAGAGCTGAACAAAGTAAGCTCTGTGCACGTGTTTATGCACAGCACTGGGAGGAAGATCACAAGCTGCAAATGAAGTGGGTTTCAGAACAGGCTCTATGATTATGCTTTAATTACCAGTGAATCAGCTGGCCACTGCTCAAATCTGTGCAAATCTGAGATAAGCTGGTTAAAAAATATGTTAAAATAGGCACTTAAGTCACTAAAGTTTCAATAAATAAAAGCTAAATAAAAGTAAAACTAGATGCTGAAATACAGACTCCCCAGATATCTTGGACAGGAGCCTACAAAAGCCTTCAAAAGAATTTTCTTCAAAACACTGTGAAAGTTAACAGGAAACTCTATAGGAGACTTCATGATAATTGTGAAGATGTTGTCTGGTGCTTTCTGAATAATGTGTTCCCTTGTCTAAAGAAAACAATACTGACAATTCACAGTATCCCAAAAATAAACAACTAAGATACCAACAAATACAAACTAAGGAGTGAGCTCAGATTAGCAATATTTTACGTTTAATAGTGGAGTAGCAGCAGACTGAGAGAGCTCCTTCCCACGCAGAGTGTCCAGGAGATGAGAATTCCATAGGTTTGCTTGGATAAAGTACAACAGCACGTTTGATGGATCCTAAAGTACCCCAGTATAAACACAGATAAGAAAAGTCATCTCCTCCCTTTTCTGCTGGAGCTCCCATCCTGCTTCTCACTGTGAACATATATTTTTATTCTGGATTACACACTCTGTCATCAGTGGTCATTTACCCTGTGGCTCTTCCAGTAGCATCAGCACAGTCCTCTTTCCCTCTCTCCAAATTAGTACTGGTTCATTAAACAAGTAGATTTTTAGTTTTGTGTCTGCTTTATGTTCAATTTAATTTTCTTCCCGTTTATTATTATCATCACCATGATTGTGACTGAGGTTTCTGTTTTCCCATCTTGTGATGTGAAGGGCATTTGTGCACTGGCATCCTTTTTAAGTTCCCCTACGTGGAACCAGGGATGGGATCAGATCATCCCAGGCACCTTGTGTAACTGATTTTTCTGTTTTTCATTTCAGAGGCTCCTCCTCTTCTAATTTTGACGTTTTGCTGGACAAAAAAAAAATATTTCATTTTCCCTAGGGAACTGCCAGACTAGTTGGTATCTTCCCACCATAAAGTCTTGGGGACCTTTACAAGTAAGCGCAATCTCCCGTCATCCCAAATTCTTTACTTAACCCACAGGCAGACAAAATCTTCCAGCCTCTCACCTATTGCATTGTGAACAAGTACCTCTTCTCAAGGTCCTTTGACTGCAATTATAGGATGACTTAATTCCTATGAACCTACTAAGCTGTTGATCTAGGCAAACCAGAGAACAAGTGCTTCCTGCTTCCTCCACATAATTTGCTGCTGTTTAATGCCATTGATTGTATATTCTTTATGGGATCATACAGAGTTCTCTATTTTTCTCTTTATTTCTGCTGAGGTCAGAGACAAGCAGTGCTTTTTTTACTAACAGCTCTGAGTCAAACCCTTTTAGTCCTTTTCCTTCCCCCAGTTCCTTAGGCAGGGACACTCCTCTATCTTACCTGATCTCTCAGCTTCTTAACAATGGATCTGCATTTTCTAAGAGCAAGTGATGAAAATGCAAGAGAAGTGCTGATTCTGTCATAAAGTTACTTCACTTTTTATAAGAGATAATGACCCATCCCCAGCTCCCTTTGAGGAAAATCAAAAGATCACTAATTCTCATTTTGCCAGACCATTTGACTGTACAGTGATTTATGTCATACTTTCAATTCAATAACCCATCCCTGCTATTGCTACAGTGTTGGTTTCTGAGACTTCTGTTCTTCTAGAACCCAAAGACACACTTAGAGACAGTGTGTCTATTCTTTCTAGAAAGCTGGGAGAGACCTATCTGTCACCAGTCCTGAGCTGAATGACGCACAGCGCTTTCTGCTCACCGAGTTCGACGGGGTGGTTTGAGATTCACTCCTTTTTCATCTTCTCCCCATACTCAGGAAGACTCAGCACTCTACAGGGCTGCATTTTTATTCCACAATTGTTCTCCATGTTGAATTTTATCTGACACTGCAGTGAACAGTTTCCAATTCTGCCTTTGTTTCCTTTCCTCTCACTCCTCTTTTGGCCTAACATTGTTAAATATTTTTGCAACCAGAAGGTATTTTTGGAGTGAATATACTGCCATGACTCTCTGTTTTCAATGGCAACACTCAGTTCTGGCTGCCATGAGCAAACACAAGATGCCATGTAAAACTACAAACTGATTAAAAAAAAAAAAAAAAGATTATATAATGTTATACCATTCCTTTTGGTTGAAATTCCAGGAAAGTAGCAATGGGGATTTTGTATTGCCTACCCTAAACAGTAAGCATGTTTAAAATTCAGCTCAAGAATAAAAAGCTACACTAATACAATAATAACGTTCACATTTTAAAGCTCTTTGGCAAGGAGAGATACATAAAAAATGTCAGCTTCACCCTTTGACAGCACTGGCAATCACCCTCTAAACTCTGCTGTAATACTATAATTGCCCCAAATATTTGGTTTAAACACTTTTAAGCTAAGCAGCTATGCCAGCTCTAGGTAATATCTTGGTTCAGAGTTGATTTTGGTAGAGAGTCAGGTCAGAGAGCACCCATGACTTACTACCTGCATAGGTTTAAATACTCCAGGCATCACATGGAGACCACAAAATGGAGGAAAGTAAGGCTAATTTGTTGACTGTCATGAAGAAAGATGAGTTCTGGATCAGAATCATAAAAACCACATCCTAATACTAACATACCCAGAGAGCTGTTTGCCAATACAATTTGTGTGAATTGAGTATTATGTAACACAGAATGACAGAGGACAAAAGGAGAAATAAGAAATGGCGCCATCTCTGTGCCCCCAAAACCAACAAGAATCTGTGCCAGTGGAAAGCTTCCACACTCCTGAGAAAATGAATGCTTTCTGAACTTTGGCTCCCATTTCCTCAGTTGCTTCAAAGACTGTTACAGCTACTTGGGGACTTCTCAGACCTTCCCTCACTGTGAAGATGTCTACACACAATAGCTTTTGCATTGCATTTTGAATTAAATTTTATTAGAGATTAGTCAAAACAACATCCTTTTGCAATCTTTGGGATTGGTGTACCTCAGGTTTAAACACTTGACTTTGAAAATTCCATTCCATTTTTTCAATAGGAAAACTGGTCAGGCTTAAGGAATAAGAGCAGAGCAAGTGAAGAGTCTTAGAGTTTGACATATCCTTCAAATTCCATACAGAGAAATAATTATTTTCCAGATCCATTCCAGAGGTTCTTCTACTGACTCAAGAAATAGTCCCCAGGTCCTATGAACAGTGTATGCACTTGCAGAGCAGTAGATATGCTAACCATTAAAGCCAGTAAAAGACTTGATTTTGGCTAATCAAATGCAAGTTCGCTTTTCCTTGATGTGAAGCCTCTTCTCTTTTATGGAATTTTAATCTCTAAAGATTGTCTGTCTCTCTGTAGAAGAGAGTGATATTTCGTCAGAAGGAATACTTGAACACATTTCCACCCTAAGATCGAGAGCTGTGGTAACAATCTATTCTAAAGCAGGGAAGACTACAAGATTGTACATGCAAACATAATGCAAGACCAAATCTATATAATATTCTACTTACAATGTATACTATGAAGAACTACCCTGGGTAAAAGAATAACAAATGTTTGAAGCAAACTTTCTCAGGTAGCCTGCCAGCCTGGAAATGTTGGGATGGCAAATCCTGGTGGTATAAAACCTCATTTCAGATCATTTGTTTGGAGCATTGACAAGGGTTTTGAAATATCTATACTTCTGAAGTTTAAGGGGAAATCAGTTTGGTTTGAACAGAAGTGATTTCTCTGAATTGTATTACTCAAAAATTGCATTATGCAGTCACACATAGGCAGATAGAAAATAAATGTTTCTGGATTCCAGATTTATCTAACATGAACAAATATCTAAAAGAGCTTCTATGCACAAAGATGAAAGCTAAGGCATGTTATATCTCGTTACCAGTACTATTTCCTTTTTTCCTGGTTAGAATTTCCTTCCTTCTCTACAAGACCTTTGAAGTTGTCTCTGTAGACATTGATGTGGTTTCTTCCTTTACCAAATGAAACAACACAAACCAAAACCCTACCCACTGTACACTGGAGTGACCTTGGCCACTTGTCAATCCATGCCACCACCCTCATCCTTCCCACTGCCACAACAAACTCAAAAATCATCTGATTTGTGTAAACTATTTGTTGTAGAATAAGAGGAAGGAAAGAGATCTCATCACATGGAGGTCTGCCAACTGCTAATATCTCTGCTAAAAGTAGGTCAACAGAGATACTGCTCCCCTAACTAGAACTCATGATGGAAATCCAGATGTTCATCAGAGAAGCCTTGTTAAATGTAGCATCCACTTAGCAGTGAATTTTATGAGCATGTCTTGGGATTGTGAAGTAGGAAGGTCCCACTGCATTAAAGATGTCTAGAAACAATGAAGAACTCATACTCTGTGAAAGCATTTTCTTTATTTAAAAAAACAAACCACGCAATGCTGTTGATGACCATCTTTAGAAGTATATCTATGCTCAGTACTTCAGAATGAGAATGCTGAACTTGTGTAATTCCGTGTAAAACGATAGATGCTCAGAGGCCTCGATTACTGATGCACCCCACAGAAAAGATGCAAAAAATGCCATTCAACTGATTAGTCAGGCAATGAAATAACTGAAAACAGACTTACGATGCATAAACAAAAGTAGATTTTAAATAAATACAGCAGCTGTCTTCCATTTGTTTTTTTGTTTGATTGATTGATTGATTTACAACCAACCTGAAATGTCACTGCTTCTGGGTACAGATAATTATTATTTTGAACTGCTGAAAGCTTTTCTATATTGCTGACACATAAACTCTATTTTATATTCCAATGCTCTGTTAGAAACTGATAGGTAAAACTGTTGTATAAAATCTACCTACTCTCAGTGAGGTAGAAGATTCCTGTGGCAAGTGGCTTAAAAGCAACAGCTGAATTGCAACTCGTGCTACTGCTAACTACAGCAAGTGGCTCTTTTGATTCAGGTAAATTAATTTGATTATTGAAATGTTGCAGTTACTAAATGTATTTACTTAGATTATGGTGGAAAAAAAATGGAACAAAACTTACATCTGACTTTTCTTTTACAAAGGAATGATAAAAAATCTATTAAGTGCCTCTCCATTGACTATTAAAACCACCTAGAGCTACTCATAAAACTATTGTGCTTGTTAGCAGCAGTAATAATTTCTCCCTGAATGTGGAAAATAAACTTTGATCATGCGGTCACCTACTGCCATCTACTGTGTACAAGGAACTATACATGTGCCTATGGTGAAAGTTACCTATTTTCCCTTCTAACACATGCCCTCTCCACATCTCAGAACGTGTTGGAAAGCGGTGTATTTTTTTAATTATTTTTACAGAATATAGAAATTTCTGTGATTTATGCATGCTGTAGCAGTTTGTAGGACTCTAATGACTGCCAGGCTTCATTAGGCCAGTACTGTCTGAGTACACACGTGTGCACTACATGGCCACACACAGACACACACACACACAGTAAAAGACAGGCCCATCTGTGTTAGTTTTAGTTACAGCTGTGGAAACCCTATAAATGAAAACCCATTAATGAGGGCTTACTCTGTGTCCAAGAAGCAGCCTTGCCCTGCTGAGTGTTTCCCTCCCTCAGCATGACTGTAGAATCACAGAATCATCCAGGCTTGAAAAGACCTTCAGGATCAACAAGTCCAACAGTCAATCAATCTGACTTACCCAGTCCCAGTATTAAACCATATTCCTTAGTGCCAGATCCTTTCGACTCTCAGATACCTCCAGAGACTCTCCCACTTCCCTGGGCAGCCTATTCTAATGTCTTCATGAGGAGATTCTCCCTAATATCCAATCTAATCTTTCTGTGTTCCACTTTGAGACCATTTCCTCAAGCCTATCACTTGTCAGCACGATGTGTCTGCAAGGCATAGGTCAGTAAATTCTAATGCTACAAAGTGATAGTGAGCACAGTAAACCAGGTGAGAAAGCACTACTCAGGGAAAGTCCCCACCTTCCTTTTCCTCAGGTCTAGATTTCACCTTTCTTTCTTTTGTGGGGATAAGCTTCTTATCTAGATTGCACTTAACTCATCTTGCAGTGCTTTGACTACTCATTCCTACTGCTTCTTAAGTATTTGCTCTTCATACAGATTTATTCCACCTAGGTAACACCTGCTGTATAACACGGAACATTCAAGACAGCAAAGGTTTAATCTTTCTGATCATTCTGTAAAAGAATAAAGCTGTTTTCCTTCCACCAACTTTACTGTGTCTCTGTGGCTCAATTTTCCCTATCTGAGCTCTGGATGTGACAGTGTCATTCTGTTCACTCTCTGCTTTTCTGTGTTTTCTGGAAGAGCTCAGGTAATCCATTCTGAAGTAAAAACTTATATGTACTGGCATAGGTTCTCCTCATCAGCACTTTCAGGTTAATTTAATGCTTTTTCAAGTGAGCTTTGTGTTGGGTGTTATGAGAGATTCTTCACCAGTGGACAATGGACATGGAACAGGTTCCTCAGGGCAATAGTTACAGCCTCAAGCTGCTGGAGTTCAAAGAGAGTTTTGGCAATGCTTTCAGCCATATAGCTTACAGTTTAGGTGGTCCTGTGTGGAGCTGAGAGTTGGACTCAGTGATCCATGTGGGTCCTTTCCAACTTGGAATATTCTGTTTCTTCTTCCTCCATATGCCTTCTCACATTCCAAATCTCTCTTTTTGCCTGTCGCGGGACTCTGGAGTTTACCTCACAGATTCCTGTTGGCCGGATCCCAGCGCAGCGATTCAATCTTCCAAATGAATATTTTGTTCTCCCCTGCTGAGCTCTCGGGTGCTGGATCATTTCCTCCAATTTTCAACCAACAGCCACTCTCTGAAGTCCGTATTGGAGGTTGCTTTTCTTTAGTCCTTTTGCTCCCACATTCCTCAGAATAGTGCAGTGTACTGTGATCTGTGGCTCAGCACACGTGGGAGACGAGAGTAAAGGTGTCCTTGAAGGTGTTATTGAAATAGTTTGAGTCGATTGGGTTTCATTTCCTAATGATTTCTGACTGTGATGGAGAGCAATAGGTTTTCATCAGTAAAACCAGCTGCACAGCTTAGAAAAATGAGGCTGTGCACTTTTGGAAGGGGACGAGTCAGGATTTAGCATAACCACTAAAAAGAGCAACTGTCATGTGATTTACTTAGTTTACACAAAAGTTTCTCATTCACTCATAATGGACTGACAGATAGAAATCATCCTGCAATGGAATAGATTAGAAAAATATTTCTAGCATATTTCCAAAGGAAAAAAAATAAATCACTGTTTTTGTTGCTAGGAAATGCGAAAGCAATAGAAAAAGGGGCAACAAATTAACAGATGTATGCTATGACATTATCTTTATGAACCTCTAGAGATCATTTGTAGCAAATTAAACAGCATTACTCAACAAGAGTCGTGATTCAACTTGGTAGAAGAAAATTCTTTGAATTGCTTGTAACATGTGAACTCACACTGCAACTGAAAAACGCTTGGGATCTTGAATGAAGAGATGCCTGGACTCAGAGGATAATCAGAGTGTTTCCAGTAGTTGTTTGCTGCACAGATGAATAGCTAATTCTCCATTGTCTGCCTTTGCATGGTGACACTTCTGGCCTAATGAAGTAAATGAAGAGCAAATTCTTGTTGATGCATTCTTTTGGGCATGACTGTAACTCACAAGGTAGCATGACAAAGCTCAGAAGAACCGAAAGAATTTTATTAAACTGTATTAGTACATGTAATTGAATTAATTTTGATTTTAGTAAAAAGATTATCTGTATTCATCCACTGACTCCAAAAAGAATGTGGTTTTTGTTTTGTTTTGTTTTGTTTCCTCTTTAGGAGACTGTAAGCACTGTAAAAGTTGACAGATTGGGTAACATTATTTTGGGGAGGACAGCGTCTAAGAGATTAAGTACACGTGAGCTCATTTCAGGAGCCTTATGTTGGGAATGAACGTTTTCTTCAGTGTTTGCTCCCCCTGTGCTTTAAAACTGGTGTAATGTTGTAGTGATTCTTGCTTGCATCAAAAGAGTCAAAGAATTATTTTCTTATGTAAGTGGATTCACTGCAAAAAGGCACTAAACTTTATTTAAGGCTGAACTTAAGTTAGCATGATTTTTTGATCCACTTGAAGAGTTTTGTAAATTGACAAGCTTACATCTGATCTCATTTGAAATAACAATTTCAAGCTTCTTATACTACAGTTGGAGAGAAGTAGGAATAAAAAGCCAAGGAACAATTCACAATACAATATGTCTTAAGTTGGCCTTCAAAAACAGGATGGCACTTCATGGTTGGCATACAGTTTCTCCTGAGTATTTCTGATCTTCAGACTAAGGAATATGTGCCACTTGCAGGACACTTAATCAGCAAAACATAAATCTTGCATCTGGTCTGTACTAGATTTTACCTTCAACATGATTGTAACTATGAACCTCTGCAGGGTACGCTGAAAAAGAACTTATTAAGAAAACACGTGCGCCTTTAAGTTTTGAAAAAGTTGAATTTAATACAGTTTAAAATACCCACTAAAGGAAATGACAGCTGAAGACCAGTCTTAAGACATCACTCTCCAAAATGCACGGGTTTTTTTATCTCATGGAAAATTAGCAGCTGAAAATCATCAGTATTTCTGCATAAAGGGTGATATACCACACCTGATATAATTTTCACAGAATTCGATTGGTAGCCAAGTGGTTATGAGTTAAACGGAGGTAGTAGATCAGCCCATGAAAGAACATTTTGCCTTCGGATATTGGTAACTTATGTCTTCTCAGTTAGGCCCTTTCCAAGTATCTCATTACAGAAATGCATTAATAGCAGTAAATATGCCATATCTTAACCATAGAAGTTCTCCAGGATTACTTTTTCATTTCTTTACATATATCATACTTATATTTGAATATGTGGAAACTACTGGAGCCTCTTCTTGTTTTCCATCCATTCTCAATGACTTTTTGGGGACCATCATTGTACATCGAAACAAAGACTGGAAAACTTCTGCTCTGTATTAACCAAACAGCAGTATGATTATTTTTTTTAGTACATCTACATAAATGTAAATTTCCTTCCCATTCCTCTTTAATTTTAAGCTTCCTGCGGCCAGGAATGCATAAAAGGGGGGAAAAGGGTGATATTTACAATGTATATTGTGTAGAGAATATTCAAAAACATTTTTCAAGCAATATAGTTTAAACTTCTATGATTTGCGTCCACCGTCAGAAACTTGTAGTATAGTGTTCCAATCAACTAACTGCAAATATCGAATCTTGAAGCAAAGATGCCAAATTTTGCTTCCTCCACTGTCCTTGCAACTTAAGAGTAGATGTTCAGATTTAGTGTTGACCATTGTCTCTAACCTTTCCAAACTATTTCCAGGTTGTATTTTCTCAAGTTTAAAACCAACTCATCAGACTATAACAAATGAAGAAAACTACAGCTCTGCCCAGAAGGGAAGAGCCGAGGAGGTCCACATCTTTGAAATGTTTCTATAGATTACTTCTATTGCAGTATTCTGTATATATAAAACAGTATAAAAATTACAAAACAATGTAAAAAGAGAGCAGGAATATTGCTGCTAGCATTTAAAATATTTCCGTGGATGCTTTTAAAGGTGTTGCAGAATTAATGGCATGGATTCTTCGTAGAACTTAAAAACCCTGCTCCTCTGCAATGCTTTCTGTATGTAAGAAGAAACATTGAATATTCTTCAACATAAAATACAGCTTTCTGTGCTATCAGGAGTCTTCATCTATTTCTGTTGATATCCTTAAAGAAACTCTCTAAAAGAAAAATAAAACAAGATCAGCTTCTGATAAATTAATTCTACATTTCTGTGATATACAAGGAATACAAGGAATTATAAGAAAAATAAAAGCATAAGTTAATGCAATGTGTACTGTGAGAAACATTTAAAAATGAAGAAGGATTATTTTTCGTATAGTCTGGTGTTTTTGTTTTTCTGGATTAATAGTTTGGCTTTCTGTGAGCACTGGTCCAGAAGAAAAAAAAAAAAAAGTGAATGCAATCAAAAAAACTTTTCTATTGTCAAACATTGACATTGAATGTCATGCTGTTTCAGAGCTTGTAAATTAAAATATGTACAGTTTCTATTTAGTTTAATTCTATTGCTTTCTTTTATTGATTCTGATCATAATGTTATATGTAGTTAAATGTTCTTTGTTTGAGTTCTGTGATTTGAAGGAGAGCCATTGACTAATTAAGTTATTCTCTGAGCACTACAGTACTGACTGCAAGTGTATCTCTGCAAGGTAAAACATTAGTGGTAAAATCAGTGCTGTCAGAAATGCAATCATCAAACTGTGAGGGACTGGCAGTAAGTACAAGAGAAGACAAGTGGTGAATTTGTTGATGCATGCATTTCAGAATGGCACTTGAATATTTTTGTCAGTTTTGCAAGGCCTTTAAGAGAATTCATGCTCCAATTTTAAACAGTTACATTTTTTTTTCAATACATTTGTGTCAGCACAATCTAGCCTTCATTTTAACATGGGAAAACCCTACAGCCATTGTCTATTCAGTATTATTGATCAAAGCTAAATGCATGCAAACACGATTAATATCAGTTAACAAAGCATATGTGAACTCTGAATGCTTAGTTGAAAACTGAATTCCACATTTATATATTGAATATGTATGTATATACTGCATACGTATTAACTATTCCCATGCCTGGCAAGCGTGTAAGTGAAGAAGCAAGTTATGTTAATTACAAAGCTTTACGTGATCTCGTGTAAGTTTCAGTTTTATGGCTTAGAGTGCTCTTACTGTTTTCCTAAACACCCTATCTCCAAAAGTTCTGGTTCTGGTTGGCTCACATACATGATCCCAAGTAGTTCTACCATTATGCAAGTGCTTGGATCTATGGTTTTTGACTTTCTGGGAATTGTGTGAGAAAATGGTATTCGTGAGAGACCTACATATGAGATACAGTGTCCACAGTGATTACAAATGATTTAATTCTTCTTTATAGTTATGATGCAAAACAGCCTTTCTCTGTCTTTTCTACCTTCGGATGATTCAGCTAGGTTATGGGGAAATCACGTCTGGAATTCTGAGACAAGTGAGGAAACCATAATCTTTCTAACACATACAGTGACATTGCTAATAGGCACTTCTCACAAGCAGTGTTTTCTTACTTCTTTTACACGTCCTTTTGCTGAATTTAAGCCTCACATGTTCATATTTTTAGCACTTTATATCCCTGCACTGAAACAAAAACCCATGAAAACTGCAGCTAAAACACAGTGGGCAAACAACAAAATTAGGGAATACTAAGCTGAAGAAACTAAGCTCAAGTCACATGAAAGTGTTTTCTTTTTAACTCATGTAATATTTTCTCTTCCTTAAAGTCAGGTTTGACGAATCACCAGAAACTGAAGTCACTCCAGCTACCCAAAACAACATTTTTTTCATATTAGCACTGTTCAAAGCATACTTGATATTTTTCACATTTTGAGGGAACATGTATCAAAATATGTAACTTATTGAAAGAAAAGAAACCACATTTGAAATAAAGTGCATTATTATAGAAGGTACCTCAGGTAGAAGGAAGAGCAGTTTTGGTTGCAGCATATATTTTGGTGTTATATCCTCTTTTAAAGGTCTCTTTCTACAAAACCATTATTAAATACTGATATTCATTTATTGAGACATTTTGAAGACCAAACACCTATTAAACTGATTTATAACACTTATTCTTGTTTTAAAACCCAGAGGAAAATACATTCACTAGGTAGGCAGAAGTTGGTTCTCTGACTGAGAACATTTGTGCGTAACTTCGGCATTTGTAGCTCAGATAAAGAGTAGCATTTTTTCTACTGCATTTGTTACTCAATTCATAGTTATCAGTCTCTGCTAAAAGATTCAGATACCAACCTGAAAATCTCTAATGAATGTTAAGAAGAAGAAGACAAAACCAAAGGCCACTGTCCATTCACAGATTGCACTCATGAAATGGTAAGTATAATCCTGATGGAATGAGACACAAAATTAATTTTCAGAAAAGAAATAAAAAACAGCTAAAAAAAAAACAACCACCTGTGAAATACTTTAAAAATAAGCTTAAGAATAGAAATTCTCATTGATACACATGACAGAAGTATAGAATATCTTGAAATAAGGGGGACTGCTTACATTTTGCCATTAAACTTTTCTTACTATTTTGTGTAAGAAAAGGAGATTCACAATTATATAAAACTTTATGTGTATGCGTAACAAATCCTGATCAGTTACAAACACCTTCCTATTCCTATTTTTTGTCTGTGGCATGAATACAGTTCATATTAATTTTTTACATATACAATGTCTTCTAAATCTATAAACTCTGATGATGTCTGTTGAACAGGTAGTATGGTGTTGGGAGTTCACAAGTCTGTCAGAAGCTCAGTGCTCTAAGGCTTTGAAAAAAGTAATCCCCAAAAAACAGTGCATGAATTGAGAAAAGAATTCATATGCTTCAAATGATATATGACTTGGAGAGATTTGTTCCAAGCTTATGTAATAGGATCCTGGTCACTTGTTTAGTAGTTCACCCTTACAATAATTAAACAAAGCAGTACTATTCAAATACATAAGGATACATTCAAATAGATAAAACCTATATCAGTATAACAAAAGGAAAAATAAAAGCAAGAACAAACCTAACAATCTTATAAGCAACTTGTACTCAGTAAATTTAAGTTTGTTTCTTTTCCCTCCAAGAATTCATTGTGCTTGTTTCACAAAATGAATGCTAGCATTGTTACCAAATTTTATGCTATTTTATTTCAAAGGGAAATGCAATTGGATTTCATAAAATCACATGCAGTTAGTTCAAGTCTTTATAAAGATAGATATTTTTAAATGAGAATCATTTCATAAATTCAACAAATATTCTAATACGACTCATCATCCTAGTGACTTATTGTATAAAAGTTAATACAAATTTCATTTGCAGAGTAAGTATATTTATCAGAAACATCCCATTAAGCAATATGTCTTGTGCACTGCAATGAAAAAGAATATAATGTATGAGAAAATTACAGTCAGCACAAGGTCAAAACATGTAATTTTCACCTGAAAAATATCTGTTCTTATGTAAGGAATATCAAAGTACCCATATTCAAAACATTTGCTCAGAGTCACTGGGTTCAGGAAAGTCTCACAATGTTTTTAAATGGATGGCTACCATTTTATGACTGTTCTTTATCACAAGAAGACCTATATAATATGACACAATCAGAATGAAAAGTGTTTCTTTATGTGCTGTCAACCAATGTGCCATCTTTTTCAATAAAAACATTTTTTTCATCTCAATTAAAAAAACAAAAACAACAAAACAAAACTTAAGAGGTTATTATTAAGATTATATAACTCGTCACTGTCAAAATACATTTACCAAATTCACTTTTATTAAACGCTTTAAGCTGGATAAACTCTGTGTATTAGTTAACTTGATTTTTGAATATCTCCATGTGGGAAAGTTTGTCCAAAATAAAACTTGCCCTTCATGATTATCATTCTGAGAACACTGAAAACCATTCAAACACCTGATACTGACTTGAGTATGTTTTAGCTCAGCACCACAGTGTTTACCATGGTAGTAAAGATTAACTAATAAGGAACAGTAGTAAAAACTGAGGAAAGAAATGCAGCAAAAAAACTTGAAAGCTTTAGAATCAAATTGGTTTGCCTTTGTTCCATGTGTAAAATTCATTTTCAAGAACTGTGGCCATAGAAGGAAGTAGAACAAGTCATTACCAGAAAGTTTGTTTTTTACACTTTGTTCTACTGGTAAGTTGCCAGCACCTACTTAAAATGAAAGTCTGTGTTCAGTTTTACCCATCCTTGATTTTAACTAACCACAATTTGATAATGAAGAAATAACAGTAGACTGACAAAAATAAAAAATCAGTGACCTCCTGTTCGTAAGAATGTACTATTTAAGAAGTTTCCAGGGGGTTTGTAACACTATGTACTTTTTGACAAACAAAACAGAATTCCACAGATAATATGAAACAGATTAGTTGGCTTCCTCATGGAATTTTACCTTTTCACTTGGAGTCCAATCGATTTTTGTCATGGAGATTCTTGAAGCAAACACAATCACTGGGTAAAAAACAGTGTAAAGGAAACTAAAGAAGTTAATAAATGATAGCAAAAAATGTCTGCTTATAAAAATAGATTCCATTTCCCACTTTTATTTCCCCCTTCTCTAATACAAAAGATCCTGAACAACAAGGACATCTCATCAAAATTTTAAGAAGACAATAAATGAAGTATATTATTAAAAGGGAACTAATACTAGCAATCTAAACATCTCTCTGAATAAATGAAGGTTTTGAGGGGTTCTTCCAAAGTACTGAGAGTAAAGGGAGACATTCCAAAACTTAGATCAAATTGATGACTGAGAACTATGGCAACAAGGCCTGGCACTGGTGGAAAGGAAGTGAGCTCATTTTCCATAGGTCCACAACAAGGACCACGATACATTTACATATTTCTCTCTCAAGATCAATGCACTCTTTGAAAGTGCCTCACAGTCTCTGAAAACAAAAGCAGGATGTAGCTGGATGGCATGATAATCTGCTGCAACCAGTTTTAACACTCCAGTCACCTCGAATCCAATAAAAGCAATGGGATGACTCTAACTTCAGCAAGCTCTGACAAAATCCAGTGTGTCGAATGTGTCTATAGGGAGGCATGTAGTTAAGCCAAATAGCAGCAAATGAACTAAAGCATCTGGTTAGGCTTGAAGGAAATCTTATGTATGCCAATAGTATTTTGAATGTCTGTGAATTAGATTTTCTTTAGACATGGTGCCCTACTTTCACAGGCCTTCTACAACCCTCTCTAAAATGAAGGAGGTTGGAAAGCTGGTCTAGCTGACTTCTGATGTTCCTTCCTATCTGAATTATTGTGTAATCCCATGAAGAGCACCATAGCATTGATACAACTTTTTGAAATGACTCTGAAGCTCATCTTTATGCTATTGATAGTGTTTTTACAAGTACCTGCATTATTATAGCGGAAGTATTAGAGAGTCCTAAGCAAAGACTGTAACCTCATTTTAATCCTTTATTAGCAATGGTGTGTCTTCAAAGAAAGATCGTGAAGACATAAAGGGAAAGTAGGGTGATACTCTAAAAAGGATACTGGGAACAAAAGAAATGCATGATATTACAGATATGAGCATCCTTATGTGACACATGAAATAAGTGTTCCATTGTGGACAGGACTTGTAAGAGATTATAGATTGAAGTGTTATATATACAACACCACAGCCAAATGCCACCAAAGCTCCTATGTCATGGACGCTGGGAACAGACAACTCCTGGAAAGAGAATCAACACAGTGGTTAGCTGTTTATATGTGCCGTGGTAGGTGCCAGCGAGCCTTGAGAAGATGATAGTTACATTATGCTGAGCACAAAGAAACAGCAGGAAACTATCTCTTCTCCCAGTAGTCTACACAGAGGAGATGAAGGAAAAGGAGAAAGAGTAGCTCAGAGAGGAAGGTTAACCTTGTCCAAAGCCACCAGCTCAAAGTCAAACACTGAAAAAACATAGATAATTTTTAGTGCTATTCAGCAGTTGGTTTTTGTCAATTACTGTTTTCACAACCAGGAACTGGCCTGGGGCTTTCTTAAGAGATTCTTATACGTTCTTTTTCCCTTTACTTTGCTAAAGATTTTCATTCTTTTGCATTGAAAGTTGAATCTGCATTTGAGTGGCTATACTCTTGACTAATGGTGAGGTTTCATGGCAGCTACTCTGAACCATGACTGCTATGGCTTTGTCCCCTTCACTTCAGTGGCCAGTCACAAGGTCTCAGGAAATTTATCAGCAGAAAACTGGTTATACATTTAATTAAAAAAGAAAAAAGTGTTATCTAAGCTAAGTTCTTGAGACGAAGATCTTCCACTGTCAATCTCTTAAATTATTCAGCCCTCTTACTATTACTCTTTACCACAACATCAGTAACATCAATTTCCACAAGTGAAAATATCACTACATGTGACCTACATTTTGTAAAAGGTCTAACCATTGAATATTCTCTCATTTAAAATAGAAACAAGTAAAATATCTGGTAACAAAATAGATTAAGATTCCAAAAAAATTACTATCTTCTAAATGTTAAAAAGAAATAAATTAGGTATACTAAGTTATGCTACCCTGGGATCTAGCATCAGACAGATAAGTTAGCTTAAAAGTTATATATTAAAATCTTTTCTGTCTGGAGGCCATTGTTTTCTTTTTCTTTTAATGGGGATTATGTTCACATGCTCAGCTTGAATTTTCTTTCCCAATGTCTTTTTTTTTTTCTTAACTTATCTCCCTTCTACCTCTCTCTGTAATATATTAAGTTGTTACAGATTTTAAAGTGTGTTTCTCACAGAGACATTGCAGCAGTCTCTCATCTATACCTGGACTTTCTTCTCCTCTATCCCACATTTTGTCTTCCATGCAGAAATGGTATAAAAAGCATAAAGCGTTAATTGCTGGCTTTTACATTCAGCCCTGTGTACAAAACGCAGAGTTTTTCTACTACAGCTCTTAGTCTTGCTCCTTTCAAACTGGCACAGCTTCCCTAAGAAACACATTACCCATTACTCCTACAGAACTGTAGGAGATCTTGCTACATCTGATGTGGTAAGCCTCCTAGGTCTTCTAGCTCAGGACAGGGAGATCTCTCTTTAATCATGTTTAATGTCCAAAAGGCAAAAGCAAACCTACCAAGACCTGATTTTTTGCTTTGCTTTATTCTTAAAGCTATCCCTTCTCTGTCTTTCATTTCCACATGTCAGACATTGTGTTATTTAAAATAGTGAACAAAAGGCCTTTTGCTTTTAGAGAATTCACTGCTAGGATTTTCTACCACTCTCATTTCTGCTTTTGTTAAGTATTTGGAGAGCAGTACCATTGAAATCCCATACTGCCTAGCATACCTTACCTTGAAGCTAAAGCATGAAAAATTGCAGTTAATTATGCTGCTTAAAATACTCGTCATATTAGATTTGTGTAAGTGTGCATCTTAAATATTTCCAGTAGTATTTCTGAAGTCTTTTTGATAAACTGGGTATTTTGCTTAGGGAAGAGTGAAAATGAAGTGATACCCAGAAGTGTCAATCAGTTCTATTACTGCACTTGAGTATGGAGGAATATGAACTCAACAAATTGTTTTGCATGCCTTATTACTTTTTCCTTATCAAAGCTTTGTTTGTTTTATAGTTTAGTCCAACAACACTGTTACCCATCTTCTGACTTCTTTGTTCCATGTATAAATGTGACCAGTGAGAACAGATATTTAAAAGTAGAATAATATGCGTTGTTCGTAGTGTTTGCTTTCTACATGCACTGCTTAGAGGTAAAACTAAAAACAGCAAGATACCAGTCTAAGACAGAGAGGTTTTAGTTTGAAAATATGTCATTACATTCAAAATTCTGTTGGCTGCTGAAGCCCTCACATTCTTTATTTCCCATTTCTTTATACTTTGTCAGTATATGTATGAGCATAACAGTATCTACCAAAATGTTTCTCAAAGTAGACCATCCTCTAAAAGAAATATTTTAGCCATTCCCACAGATTTAAAGGCTATATCTCAAACTACCTGCCAGTTAAACCTGATTTGACTCTGAGATGAATGTATATGTATAATATACACATATATAATTGTTTTCTAGTATGCATTTATTACAAGATAAGCACACACTGAACCTCTGACACAGCTATGCAAGAAAAAAGATTGAGTTAGTTCAAGTCTTATAAAGGGTAAACCAAATGTGTAATTTTAAAGCTGTTGAAAAAAACAGGATCAGGAATATCTTTCTCGCTCCACTTGCCAAATATCTGTACTGGGATAATATTAACCATTCCGATACATTTCATTTTTAACTGCTAAAAAAACTTCAATTTTATTTATGATATGAAAATACGATCATACCTGAAAAGTTGCAACTATGCCCATTCCGGTGCAACCCATCAATCCAATACACAATGAAAACTTGTTGCATGAAGACCTAACAAAGTGCAACGATTCATTTTGCTTCTCTACTATTAAATATCTGATATACATTGTAATTGCACCTAAAAAAAAAAAACATTTTTCAATGCTCATGTATCTGTTCTATTTCAGTATCTTTCAATATCTCTCAAATTTACATGGAGAACTAAATTATAATGCAGTAAATAATACTGCCTTTAATTTTGGAACTATTGTAACATGTAAAACTCAACATTGCATACTGATGTCATCTAGATAAAACTGCAGGCACTGGCTTTCCACTTTTGGAACCACTGTTAGAGGGAGAAGAACCGTAAGATGAATGTGGGCCACTAAGGTGACATTACTGGCAAACACCTGGCCCTCCAAATGGGAATTCCTTATCACTGATATGCAACCATTTAATTGTAGAGTACTTTTTCTGCTGAATATCATATGGTCTCCAATACAAGGAAAGAACAGCAGCAAGTTTACAGTTCTTTAGTGTGTTCAGATGAAGTAGCTTATACATACCTAAAAGTGCTGAAATATTAATCATAAAACCGAAGATACCACTCTCTGGAGGTTTAGTTCCAGTATCACTAAAGCAGGAAGGGAGAGAAGAAGTAAAAATTAATCAAGATCTTTAAAACATAAACAAGATACACAAATGAAACCCCAAAAGGAATGTTGCTTGTGTGAACTCCATTATGTATGTATGACATTTAAACATAAAAACTGGAATATCACCTGCAGCTCTATTTGTAGTACTGAATCTTTGCTTTTAGAAAGAAATCACATATTTGGAGCATAATATTTGAACTGTATTCCTTCCTCTTCTGTATGCAGTATGCATAGAATCATAGAATCATAGAATCATAGAATCATAGAATCATAGAATCATAGAATCATAGACTCATAGATGTGGCAGATTGCAATATTTTGATCATAAATTACATAAATGACTATATAAATGCTATTTTATCCCCCAAACTCTGTGATAAACTTATCTAATGGCATTCAGTATCCTAAAATGTTAGAGAATTGAGCTGAATTTCCTAACTTGCTTTGGGGGACTGTACCCCAGAAGAACAGTTGCGCTCCAACTCTTGGGAATGTTCCTAGGCATTGTTTAATTCTGTAATGGAGATAGAGCTTAAAAATATGTTGCCTGGAAAATGGCATACCTTCATCACAGAATAATGTTCCCTCTTTTCCACATATTCGAGTTAACACCCATACCAGAGAATGCCTTTGCCTAGCATTACAGGCACGCTCCTGCGAGGATGAGGGTCCAAATCCCCTCAAGTAGGATTCTTTTAGATTATGTGAGTGCTCTATGTAAGTAAGAATACAACAATGCCATCACCTCTTTGCATAATTTTCTCCTTGTCCCACAATCAGCTGAGAATATCTACTAGACCAGACTATTGGTCAAGACAGTAGAAAATAGGTAGCTCATAAACTCTTACATAACTTGGGTGTGGTCTGAGTTTTCAGTCACTCACCGCTACTGAGAGGCTGTGGCGTAATTTACTCATGAGTACTATACGTCTGTGCATTGTAACAAAGGCACACAAGAAACTCCACTCTCATAAACACAAGTAAGGATTTTAGCTAACGCCAAAGTTCACTGGGAACTGAACATAGACTCTGAGAATGAAAGTTCCTCTTAGGTATATGATGAGGCAAGTAGGTACTACTGGAGATTTTCAATATGTTTCTAGAAGTTAAATCTTTATTTCAACAGTGAGGTTGGATTAGTTTTCATGCCTAACATCAGAACCTACCGCTGAGTGCAGACAAAATGACAGGTGCTCATCGTGAGTGCCTGCGCTCTAGCAGACAAAAAAGAAAGCTGTCTCCACACACACTACTGCTTTTGAAGAAAGATGTTGGCAGTTTTGCTAACTTCAAGACAGAAAACTATGACCACAACAAAATATTTGTTTTTATTATGAAACTACATTATAATAAGCCCCTTACACATTACAGAAGCATTTGAGTATTCAGCTGCTAATACAGTTTATGAAGAATGGGAGGAAGCTTAGAATGCAGGGAGAACCCTTTTCTATTGCAAGGTGATGCAAAACAGAACAGTCTTTTAATTGCTTTTGATGTGACAGCTTCCAAATGTTCAGACAACAAAGACTTGGGACACTCCAGCTTTTAGACAAGTTTCTACAGCTTCTCAAGCACTAAGAATCCTTACTCATAGGCATTTTCTTGGTGTAATGTTTTCTGAAGACTTGTTGCAGCTTGTATCCTGTACTAGCTGCTTCTCTTAGGTATGGAATTGATGAAAACAACACTTATTATTTTCTTTGACACTTCTGAAAACCATCTTAATCCTTGCTTTGTTTAGCAGTTGTTTTTTTTTTTTAACCTTAAACTTCACATCTTTTCCTCATCTCTCTGGAGTGTTTTCATAAATACAACTGAGGAGTGCATTTAAACAGTGGGCCACTTGTTACAACCTTGAAGGACTTTTGCAAATCAGAGGCTGCTCTATACTAAGCATGGGACTGTGATCACTTCAAAGCTTTTGAAGGGTGGAGGTGAGAAGAGAATGGAATTAGCACATGTGAAGAAAGCAACCATTTGAAGTTCTTGGAACACTTCACATCATAAGAGCAATCCAAATAAGCTGAAACTGCACAGATCTCCAGTCACTGTTTCAATTAAAGCTTTTCCTAAGCAAAAGCTTTATAGGTGAATTTTGCAACTGTAGACTTTTATACTCAGTAATCTTAGATGTATGCTTTCAAGGTTATTCATACCAAGAATATTATATCGTATCTGGAATATAGAATTAGAAAGTACACAATCTTACTAGTGCCATATTTTCCACTATAAATATCCCTAAGGCTACATGAATACTTAGTTGTATTTCTGTTTTAGTTCTGGTCCGTCACTTTGGAAAAAGATAAAGTATTCAGGGACAGTAACTGTCTTTTAAAGGAAAGAAAGAAAAAAAAGCACATGTGAAACAAAAACTTGTGCTCATTTATTTGCAGTCATGCACAGGTGAGGACAAATGAGAATTGTAGTATGAAAATGACAGCATCTGAATCACCACCTCTTGTAGCAGAATTCTTCCAAGTCCAACATACACCTAAAGAATTGAAAGAAGAGAAAGTAGAACAGATGGAGAAGAAATATTTCATGGCTAAAAGACTCATCGTCGTCATCATATTTTTTGCATAGACAGCATAAACTATTTCCCTCCAAACTGAAGACTTAAATGTCAAGGTAGGAAGACTATATTCTGACATCGGCACGGTTTCAAGGACGAATGTAAAAGTGGTCTTCCTCTCACTGAGACAGCTGTCACATGGTAAACAAATACAATGAACAAGTTAGCTGAAGGCATTCATAGGTTACTTGAGAATCTAAAGAATTTGAGAAATGTTGAACTGAAAATTGTCAATACAATTTCCCCATGCAAATTCTATTTCATTTAAGATATTGCACAACTGAAATATTGCAACATTCTTCCTCTTTCTTTTTATCACTCTAAGTTTCACTAAATCACATTCTTAATCCCATGATTCAGATTTTCAGTCCAAAGCAATGATGTGCAAAATAAGCATATGAGCTCTGAATATTGGCCTGAGTACATGGGAGCAGTAATAGTACTCTCAAGTGCACTTTCTACAAAGATCATATGCCTTAATCATACATTTTTAGAACTGTTAAAAATTCACCAATGGTCAGTGTAAACCCCAAGTCAAATGTTGTATCAAAAGTTATTAAAATTTTTGATTTCCAACTTCAAAAAGAAGCGACATATCATAAAAAAATTGACTGAAAATGCAATTATGCATAAAATATGCCCTATTCACTCATGTTTTACTCAAGGACTTTGGTATATGCTGCAATAATAGGAAATGTCATTTGTCAAATTTCTTATTATTACTCCTCAAAGTCTTCCTCAGCACAAACCACGTACTGAGTATGGACACGATTACATCAAATGGTTTATTTTTCTTAGATAACATGGGATAAATTGCACTTTTCTGCCAGAAAAACTACATAATCAGAAGAGCATGAAATTGTGACTATGATTGTTGAAGCTGTAGATGACATTTGCATGTACAAGAACAAGGCTTTCTAAGAGCTATATTTGAGCTGAGGATCGTCAGAAGGATAGCATAAGCGTGACGCCTAATTTTCTTTGGCTCAGTTTGAATGAAGGGATTGACAAAGATCATTGAGTCCAAAAGTCTGATCACTTCAGGACTAACCAAGCTATCAGTATCAAAATACCTCTTGAACAGAGGCAGGCATGGGGCATCAGCCACCTTGCTACAAAGCGTGTTCCAGTGTCATGGTAAAGATTTATTTTTTTTTTTTTAATATTTAGTCTGACTGGGTTTCAGGATACTAGATATTAGAAAAGACATAATGGTCATTGAATAGACTCATAGAAACATAGAATCATTAAGGCTGGAAAAGACTATTAAGACCATCAGCAGCCCATGCCCACCAACCACGTCCCTCAGTGTCACATCCACACAGTTCTGGACCACCTCCTCGCCTTTTTACATCCATCACTCCTATAGTGCAGTTTTTAAAACGCATACTTTTTGTTTCCTAAAAAAAGCCAGCTGTGGGTCTCCAAGTCACATCACCATCTGTTGCACTTTGGCCCAGTTCTGGAGTTATGCAAACAAACAAAAGAGCCCAGCACTTACACTACTTACTGCACAACACTCAGTTTTCCTAGGATCAGGCCAGCAGCACACCTCGGCTCCATCCAATACCTCCTGCAGAGCCCTTCTGGCACACTGAGCAGCGTGTAGATCCCGCGGCTCCCAGGGGGCAGGATGAAACGCGGTTCTCCCCTCGGAGCCCCGCAGCCCGGCAGCCCCGACCCACCTCACCTGATGTAGGGGACGAGCGGCTCGACGTGTCCCTCCAGCACTGCGATCACATAGGAGATGATGAAGGCGGCCGAGGACCAGCCGACGAGCAGCGCGGGCACGACAGCCACCCCGGGCATAAAGCACAGCATCTCCCGCGGCTGCCCTGCCCCGGGCATCGGCGCCCACAGCCGCGGGGTGTCACCGAGGCCACCTGGGGCCGGCCCCACCCCTCGCCCCACGCGTGTTTTCCGCCTTCAGCTCCGTCGGGGATCCCCCGCCCCGCCGCTCGCAGCCTGCCCTTATCGCTTTCGTTTTCCTCAGCGCTCCCCGCCGACGGTGCCGCCCCGCCCGGCTAACTGCCGCCAACGAGCGGTGGGCAGCGGGGCCCGGCGGGAGGTGTACGCGTTTGTGTGCATTCCAGACTAGCACCCAAACGCACGGTCACCGTTCCCAAAGATGAGTGTGAGGTGTGCTGTGGTTCGTGAGCTTCTGTAACCCATCTCTTCCATCTCTTTAAAAACCTCACGTGAGTTCCACTTTCCGTAGAAGTTCCCTATACTGAAAGCTTCACAAGGCAGAAGGACAGTACTCTTCCAGCTTTCAGAGGCACAAGGAGCCAAGACACTTAGGAAAGCATACCTGGGTGTAAGTACAGAGGAGTAATGGCATGAACTGTTCTACAGTTAAGACTGCAGATGTGCTGATGGCATAGCGAATGCCTTTTGGCAGTAGCATGCTGCTCATATTCTTAATGTGTAACTTGAGTCTAATAATTCACTCACACTTCATGATTAATACTGGAGCACTTTCACACGCACACACAAAATGAAGCCCATCCCATTTTGTGGTGGCTAGTTCTGTACTTCTTTGCAGGACAGATGTTTTAGGTACAAAAAAGACAGGGATCTCCTTGAAATAATTCAGCGGGGGGCCACAAAGATAATAAAGGGTTGGAATACCTCTCTTATGAGGAAAGGCTGAGAGGCCTGGGTCTGTTCAGCCTTGAAAAAAGACTTAGGGGGGGTCTGATCCACGTCTATAAATACCTAAGGAGCGGGAGGCAAAGGGATGAGGCTGGACTCTTCTCAGCAGTGTGTGGTGATAGGACAAGGGGAAATGGCCCCAAACTGAAGCGTAGGAAGTTCTACACAAATGTTTGTGAGAACTTCTTCACAGTGCAGTGACGGAGCACTGGAGCTGCACAGAGAGGTGGTGGAGTCTCCCTCTCTGGAGACGTTCCAGACCCGCCTGGATGCCTACCTGTGCAACCTGGGCTAGGGAGCTGCTTTGGCAGGGGGTTGGACTCGATGATCTCTAGAGGTCCCTTCCAACCCCTACAGTTCTGTGATTCTGTGAAATGTCACTGAACATTGTAGGTGACACTGTTGGAAAAGTGTAAAACATTTCATCCTCTCTTCTACAAATCTATACTGGCTATATTTCTGTAAGTAGCAAATAACTCCCTCCCAAGTGAGAGCTGAGTACTTAAATTCTTCACATGACTTTTTGCAATGCTTGGACAGTATTTGGTCTGAAAGCAGGTGGCAGCTTGCTGTTTGATGATCGTTAGCAAAGGCACTTCGTTGCTATGTAAACATTTATTACAGCCCATGTGATACATTTATTGCAGGAAACAGTGAGAGCTCAGTTTGAAAGCGATGATCTTCGAATTGTTTATGTCAGCAGCATTTTTACATTGCTCTTCATAAGATCATTAGCAGTCGCAAGTAGTAATAAAAACAAGTTACTTACAAAGCTGAGAAAGAGTCATTTTATTTACTGTGTTTGAGAACATTAACACGGTATTTCAGAGGATGTATTTTGGTTTATTGTGCTTGGGACAAATGATATTAAAACACCACCAGCATGAAAACGTGGTCTTTAATGTTGCTGCTCTAGATTTAACAAAATGATTTAATTACTTCCTAAATAAATTTAAAACATTGGTATAAATTGTCAGAGTAATACTGCATTAGAATTACTAGAAAAATAAAACCAGGATGTGCAAATAATAACATATATGTATGTGAGCAGAAAGCACGTAAGAGACCAAAAATAGATTGTGCTGATGATAGTTGTATTCCCACTTCTGTTTTGCTTGCTGTCTTCTTTCCATTAGTTTTATATTCATTGTATAATTACATAAACAATGAGTTTAAATAAAAAGTGTAAGGATATTTTCTTTATCACATTACCTTCTGAATTTATTTCTAATAGCTAAGTTGCATAAGAGATAGTCAATGCAAAGCACCCTGTAAGAAGCTCATGGCTTTGTTCTATCACCTAAGCAGCACTCTTTGCTTTTTAAAAGATTTTGTCCTAGAATAAATTTTACCTTGGCATCTCTAAATTGAGGCCATTTATATATTGATTTTTGAACCAGTCTTCTCATTCTGCTCCTCTTAAAATCCGTAACTGTATTTTGACACCCCCCCCCCTCCCCCCCAATGTACTCATTACTTGAATGTACACCTACTGCCTTGTGGGTTTGTATTCCATGGACTTTCTTGGGCTGTTGATGAAAAAACTCTTTGTCACTGGCAGGCATTCGCTTTCTAGCAGAAACATGCATAGATAGTAAAACTAACTTGGATGGAAGGTCCGGTTTGAAGGCCCAGCTACTGAAGCAACTGCTGAGCAGTCACAATTTCTAGCTACATAAGCATCTCACTTGGACTACTGATAAAAAGAGTATTTAGTTCCTCCTACATCTAGATAGATTACTTGTGTATTTGACTTCCCCGGAACTTCTGTCTGTCAAATGCAGACCATTTTTCTCTTGTGAATCCATTCTAGTATTTAAATAATGTGGATGAAAGGCATTTAGGCTGGCTTATGAATACTCCTGATTTCCTCTGAGAAGAGCCGAAATAGACTGTCCATCGATATGGTCATGGTACCACTTTCTTTCAGTCCTTCCACTTTGTGATCTTAAACATCTTTGCTGCCTGAGAAGTTTTCAAGCACACCTGCTGTGCTCTGTAAGGGCAGTTCATGGGAAAGTAGAGTGGGCAAGTAGTAGACATCAGGGTGATCTCTAGCTCAAAAGATTTAGGTTATGGTAGTTAAATAAGTCAAAGAAGGCAGATGAGATTACGGAATATGCCCCTTTTACCTGTTTTCACATTGCTTATAAACAGCAACCTAGACAAATTGTGTAAGTTGCACATACAAGAAAGTTATTTAAAAATAAGGGTACAAGCAAAGCATAGCTTAATTTAGACAGATTTTGAAGGAGATCTAAGTAAAACAAGAAAAGCTGTCAGCAATTTCTAATTTCAAGATCATTCATTGTAAAGTGGAATACAAAAGACCCTCTTAGAAGGCACTCCATCTCTGGATAAGTTGGTCTCCATTACCTTTGGTTAGTTTTGAGGCAGATTCTGTGGAGAACTGCTATAATAGTTTCTCCTTCCCTAATTTCATAAAGAACTTGCTGGAAGAGGGAAGAGCAAGTGAAATGAGAACATGACAGCAATGGAAGTCTGCAACTCAAACCAAGGAGAAGCTAAGTACTAAGTACTTTGGTTAATTTTCAAAATCTTGTATCTCCTGATATAAATTCAGGAATAGCAATGAAAACAGCAATCTGCAAACACACAGTGAGGCATTTAAGATGTTGCATTAATATTTCTGACAAACAGTATGTTTTAACACAGTTGTCAGGTATTACTGATGGTTAGAAAATATACTTCATATTGCTGAGTTTGTTTTGATTTCCTATATGGTTAGCTAGACTGCGATATCTAACCTGATGTCTAACCACAAAACAGATAGAGACCACTCCACTTTCAAAGAAAAAAACCAACAAAAAAAACCCGACAAGGCAAAACTATTGCCAAGTCCATTAAGAACTAGGAGAGATAACTCTTGAGTTGCAGTTGTGTATCTCCCAGGAATACTGAGATCGAGTAAATTTTAGTCCAGAATTTCTGGAGAAGACTAAATCTCAGAAGGTATGTTTTTAATTCATTTACTCCCTATTTTTGCATGTAGCTTTTAAAGTGATAGCTTTCAAAACAAAGGCTTTATTGGGGGTAAATCTTCGCTTCCAGAAAGCACAAGCTGCAGACTGCTGTGGGCCACCAGAAAGAGAGATTATTCAGCTGCAGATGAGTCATTTGGCAGTGGCTTTGTGCTCTGAATGAAGTAGTCAACATCCTGAAGCAGGTAGCGTGAATCTGTAGCTAGCATTTTAATTTAACACTGCATTTTTAGAAAGAAAAAACAAACAAACAAACATATTTTCAGGGAAAGTGTAATCATTCAAAATAAAATGGTAGCTTTTTACACGCTTTGCTATCTGAGAGAAATACCTTTGAAGGTTTCTTAGTAGAACACAGTAACTATGACTTAGTAGAACACAGTTGTTTGCTGAAGAGGAAAGGAAGTCAAGAAATTCATCACCTTGAGTTCAGTCAGGATGCAGTGGGGTGAAATAAATCAGAAACGAAATGGGGTGAATTTGATTGATGCTAGAAAAGACTATCATTCTTTTTTCTCTCAAAAAATCAGATGTAATTTTCATACATTAAACTAGATTTGCCAGACCTGAAATCTCTGTTCAGTTTTAGGATGTTGATTGGTCTGTCTCTACCACAGCATATTGCTAAATCTTGGATTTTCATCTGTTTCTTCCTGTTTATACCATGCTTATCTCAGCGCATTGTTGACCTTAGCGTTTGCTCCCTTCATAAACTTCTTTCAAGTCTGTTAACACCAAGGTCTAAAATAGCCACAGAGATGAGTTACAAATGCTTCAGGGTAACATTGTGAAACCTCTTTATGACTGAACTGTTTGTTTCAAGCTGATACAAATCTAAGAAACAGACTTATTTAGTAAAATGTAACTTTGCAAAACCTATTTTGCCTGATCTCTTTTGAGAATGTTTATTTTCAGTTGTAACAAACTGTGTTCTTCATCTTTATTTGGCCTCTGTGAACATCCTCCATGGTTTTTCAATAATAAAGATCTCTGTTCCATAGCAACTCTGAGACAAGAAAGAATATGAAATAAAGATAGGAGGGTTGGTCCTGTCCAGTAAATATAATGGCATCAGTATAATGAGACATCAGTGAATGCTCAGTTACTGCAACGCTGCAGTAACTTCAAGGAGCAGAGCAACACTTTTTCTTATTTGAGTGAGAAAATGTGGATTGAAGAAAAGCTCGTTCAATTCTTGAAGTCCCATGGGAGAAAAGATTGTAGAAAAAGACCTCCAAGATCATGAATTCCAATCATCAACCTGACCTTCTGGGTCCCATCCATAAAACATGTCCCCAAGAATCACATCTACGCATTTCTTAAATGCCTCCAGGGATGACAACTCATTTTTTTCCCCCAGTGCTGCATACTCCAGTGCCTAACCACCTTTCTCCATGAACAAATTCTTCCTGATGTGCAGTCTAAAACTTCTCTGGCACAACGCGAGACTCTTTCCTTCCCTAGCAACTCTAATGAGATCAGAAAAATACAAAATAAAAAAAAAGGATAACTGCTCTTGTTCAGTAGAAGTGCAATGGCATCAGTATTACTTGCCAGCTGAGAAAAGAGATCAGCACCCTCCTTGCTGCAGAGTCCTTTCAGGTAGCTGTAGAGAGCAATGCAGTCTCTCCTCAGCAAGATTTTCAAATTTCAACCTTTTTTGAAGTACTGCGTGAAGACTCTCCAGGTGCAGTTAGTCAGAGTGCACATACTCATGGAGCTACAGACTAATTTAGAGATAATCCACTAAAAAATGTACAACATCAGGGCCTAAAATCATCTCTCAGAAACTGATGCTGACTTCTGTTCTAGAATCTTATCAAAGATCTCTGTAAACAGTGAGTCAACATGAGATTTTTCTGAATGAGAGAGTACACACTGGTGACTGCTATTTTACTCTGATGTTGATTTAATCACTGCATTTGAGAGATAGTAATACTAGCAAATTCACTGTGCTGTACTCAACTTCTTCCGATATGCCTAAGGTTCCTACTTGGAAGAGGGCCTCAGGAACATAGATAAATAAATCTATTATATTAACATATTAACATGTATTTTGGGGGAAGGACAGATAGAAGTGTTAGAACACCTGACTGCTGTCTCTCTTCTCCTTTCCAAAGAAAGTAATAATTCAGTTCTTCAAAGTACTGACAAATGTACCAGTATGATTTGATTGCTGTTAAGACCCTAGCCCTCTAAAGTATCCTTTGTTAGTCCACAGAAGCAAAGGAAAAAATATGACTTCTTAGAAGAGCATGTCCCTAAGTGTGTTAACGTACTAAATGAACAGGCAACTGCAACTTGATAGGCCTTGGTGAGGAAAGAGTGAGCTGTAGAGGAGGGCTGCAGGTGGAATGACATCTGTTCAATGTTTTGTGTAGTCAACTGCTATCCTGCATCACAGGAGGTTCTGCACAAATGTGCGCAAGAACTTCTTTACGGTGAGGGTGACGGAGCACTGGCAGAGGCTGCACAGGAGGGCTGTGGAATCTCCTTCTTGGGAGATATTCAAGACCTGCCTGGATGCCTACCTGTGCAACCTGGGCTAGGGAGCTGCTTTGGCAGCGGGGTTGGACTCCATGATCTCTAGAGGTCCCTTCCAACCCCTATGATTCTATGATTCTGTGATTCTATGATTCTGTGATTCTGTCTTTTAACAATGTAGTTTTATGTGGGATATAAAATATTTCTACAAAGTATATTGAAACACATTGTTAAGAATGCAACAACTCAGAAGTAAAAGACTTCTGTAATCCTGAGCATGCACATTACGACAGAACTAGTGGTGAAATATCTGGGCATTTTTTCCCCCCTCCATCCTTCTTTTGGGGTGGGTGCACCTGATCACAACTGTGCAGAACTTCCATAATTTATTTTTTTTACAAGAGGCCTGTGGTGAATGGGCCAGGAATAGAGGTGATGGATGCCTAATTACAATAAGGTGAAAAATTAGTCCTAAAGTAAGTAGAAGGCATGAAGCTTACAGAATTTTCTCTCTGCCTTTGTGCTCTATGTCATTTACTTCACAAAGATGCTAAAAGATATATTCATGTTTGTGGTACAGAACATACCGTGATGAAAACTGAAAGCCTTTGAGGATCTGAGGAGTGCACAGTGAATATTATTATTGGCTAACAGAGATGCTTAAGATTTTAACTGGTTTTTTCTTGGTCTTTTGTCTCAACAACAGATAATTACATAATTGCCTTACGTGTTAAGCTCTTACTCTTTTCCCTTCCCAGTAAATAAAAATGTAAAGATTTTGGGGAAAAAAACCCTCCACAATACTTCAGCTTTTTCAATAGAGGAAAAGTGTGAGGAGTAGATTGCTATTTTCCCAGGGTAGGAATGAAGATAAGTAGCAACAACTCAAGGCTCACAGGATCTCCAGTCTACATTAAAAGAACCAGTAAATACTTTCTTTTGAAAAGGTTCTACCCCTCTCTTTAAAAGAAAGCCTGACTGTAGATTTCAGAGAGAATGCTGAGATGTAAGAAAGAGAAGATGGTGAAGTCAACTTGCAGAAAAGGTAGAAACAAGATGAAATATGTCTTATAATTATTTGACTTTTAGTTAGATTACTTCATATTCAATGAAAGGTGTGCCTTTGCTTTAAGTGCTGCTACGTGCATCTCAAAGTTAGTATGAATACAAGTACAGTTAACTAGGTTATTTGAAGAATCCATGGGTTTACATAGGTAGTGATTTGGCAAGGCCCTTATGTGTATGCTAAATTATAATTGCAGCATGTCATTTTTAGTTATCCTGACATCTAGTGGAATTTGTTGCTCCAAGCAGAATATATAGGTTGATCTTCTTGCTGAGCAACTGGGGAAAATTAAGACAGCTGTGTAACCCGTTCTTGAACAAAAATAATGAGATGGTCACCTGAACAATTGTCTAAGCAATAAATTAGATAAAATGTGAAAAAGAATTTGACTCAAGCCCTGACCCTTAAAAGACGTGATAATAAAGCTGGATGAAAAGTTGCAATGTCCTTGACCTGATGTCTGATTTTTGAATGTGGACAGATTTCCTAATTTCTTTTTATTATTACCATTAATTTTCTTTCTTTCTTTCTTTCTTTCTTTCTTTCTTTCTTTCTTTCTTTCTTTCTTTCTTTCTTTCTTTCTTTCTTTCTTTCTTTCTTTCTTTCTTTCTTTCTTTCTTTCTTTCTTTCTTTCTTTCTTTCTTTTTCTTTCTTTCTTTCTTTCTTTCTTTCTTTCTTTCTTTCTTTCTTTCTTTCTTATTTATTTATTTACCTTTTTCTTTCTTTTTCATATGGAGACAGCACAAAACTCAGCTTAAGTTATATTTGGATCTTCATTCATGTAACCTGAACATATCAAACCCTTTCAGTGTCTCATCAGAAGCCAGGATCTGATAGTTCCTTTCTGTGCATATGTTTCAATTTAAATGTATATTACTTGAACATGAGTATTTTACAAAAGTAGACACAATCCCATCCTCATTTGTACATGGCCTGTATGATTTACATCCATGTATCTACAGGAACTGATACCTTACAAACTTCTCTGATGATTTCTTGGCTCTCAGTGGTTTCATCACATTAGTATTATATGGAAATAAATAGCAGTCTGTGTAAATGCACCATCTCACCCTGCACTAATTACTATTACAGGCCTTGAAGTCATCCAGTTTTTCCTGAACTATATTCGATCTAACTTTGATGTTCTGTCTCCTGGCCTGATACTTAAGCACATTTCCATCAATTTCTGTATTTATGTTTTTATTATTGATCAGAATGAATGTTTTTGTTCTCATAATCTGCACAGTCTCTCAAGAAAAACCTCAGTCTGCTCACCCAGAATCGCAGGCCATCACTCCTACTGCTGCCATAATGAGGCAGGCAGTATCAGTGAGGTGTTCCCATCCAGAAATAACATCTCTGTGCTTGAACAGGAGGTGGGGGTGAGGGAAGTACCAGCAAGTCACTAAAGATAATTCTCCTCCAGAGCAGTACCAAAGCAACTGTGTACCAGTACCAGCACTGATGGAAGACCATGCATATGAGGAGAAAATGTTGGCAGTACACAACAGGTGATGAAATCTTGGTTAGAAGCTTCTTCATACTCATGCTGAAAGCGTGAGTTACCATGGAGGGCACAATAAATATAATAACTTTGATAGCATGCAGCAAGGATGCCCAGAACAGCACTATGTGGTGACCTGTGAAGCACTGAAGGTAACTGTGGATAAATTTTCCACCTTTCCAATAAAACATTGAGGCCTGGGACTGACTGGAGAAGGGCAATGGAGCACAAGAGTGATGGGGAGCGGATGAGAGAACTGGAATTGCAATCTGGAGAAGAGGAGGCTCAGGGGAAAGCTCATCACTCTCTACAGTGACCTGAAAGGAGGTGGTGGTGAGGGTCAGCCTGTTCTGACAGGTAACGGTGATAGGACAGAGGTAATGACATTAGTTTGAGCAATGGGAGGTGCAGGTTGGATATTAGGAAACAAAGAGAGGTGCTGCACTGGCATAGGCTACCTAGGGAGGTGGCGGAGCCACCAGCCCTGAGGGTGTTCAAAAACAGCGTGGATGTGGCACTGAGGGACATGGTTAGTGGGAATGGGGTTGATGGTACGAATAGGTGGTCTTAGCGGTCTTCTCCAACCGCAATGATTCACAGAGTCACTGTGACAGAATCCTAAAGAATTAGAGCTGCGTGCAGCCCTCCCATAGCACAGCCGCGTAAACGTTCCAGTACAAACTTCTGGAAATGGGCAGGGCTAAAGAAGAGTCCCTCGGCTCTGCTGAGCAGAAGCGCTGAAGAGACGTTCGACGACGGTGACCCCCGGCTCTTCCCGCCCGTTTCCGCCGCCAGGTGGCGCCATAGCGCTGCCGGAAGCGGTGCGGGACCGGCGGCGGCGGCGGGACCCGCCCGCCCGGCCCGGCGCATGGCAGCGCGCTGAGGCGGGCCGCGCCGGGCCGCACCGCGCAGGGCCGCGCCGGGCCGGGTGGCTGCGGCGGCGGCCGGCGGGCCATGCTGCTAAAGCTCCTGCAGCGCCAGACCTACACCTGCCTGTCGCACCGCTATGGGCCCTGCCTCTGCCTCGGGGGCCTCGTCCTCATGATCATCTCCGCCCTGCAGTTCGGCGAGGTCAGTACGGCGTGGCAGCCCGTTCCCGCGTTCCGTTTTTCCCCGTGCCGCCTCCCGGGGGAGCGGGGGTTTCGTCGGGAGCGTGCGCGGGGTTTGCTGTGTTATCGCTGTGCCCCGGTGCTCCGCAGCCGTTCCTGTGGCAGCAGTTGAAAGGAAAGGAGGCTGCTGCTGCTGCTGGGGGCTGTCCCCCCGCCCTTGTGCAAGCTGCTCGCACAACAAGTGCTGTGCTTGGAAGGAGCTGTGCCGCTCCCCGGCCGCTTCCAGCTGCTTTCCAGGGCTTTGGAATGGCCCGAACGGGGTTCTTAGGTTGTTTCTTGCAGCCCCGGCTCGCCTCGGCAGAGAGGAGCTGGGAAAAAGCTGTGAGCCCCAGCTTGTGCGCTGTACGACCGTTTGCACTGCCCTGGGGGGAGGTTGGGGGTTTGTCCGTGCTGTGTTATTCTGGTTTTGAACAGGCTGATGGGACTCTTCCAGAGCCGGAGATTGGCGCAGCTTTCGGAGCAAACGGGGTCTTTCTCCCTTCGAGAGAATAAGGAGTTAACGCAGCCCTCAGCGGGCTGCCTTTACACCGCTTGCTGCTTTCTATAAAGTCTATAGTGCAACGCAGTCAGAACTTCAGTTTCAGTCAGAACTTGCAGTTTTGTCTGGCTGTGCTCCCTGCCTGCCGTCTTGCAGCCTTCAGAAATTTCTGAAACGCTTCAAAACCAGGGGTGAGTTAATGGTGTTTGTCTGTAATTGTCAAATTGATCTTGAGGGATATCGCTTGGTGCTATTGAACTTCGAATAAGCCTTTGGTTTTCTTCAGGACGAGGACTTCAGACAAACTAGCCTTTCTGAGAACGACTTCAGTCCTTGTCCATGTTACAGCTGATTTTACTGAGTACCAAAGCCACTAATTTAGATATCTTTTCCTACCGAATCTTAGCTTTCTACTTCCAGCCCTGTTACTATCAGAACAATTCAGAAAGCTTAGGTACTATTTAGGCAGTAAACAAATAACTAAAAATTACATGTGAGAGTAAATTTTCAAAACTGTGCATCAAGAAAAAAAGCAAAGTGAACAAAGTTGTGCTAGTGGGACTCAGCAAACTTACCCCTACGCCCTCCCCCCAAAGTATAACAAACCAAACCAAATGCCTGTGCTAATACAAGAACGAAAAACAAAAACCAACCCAACAAACTTACAGCCTCTTTTATTAAAAAATGACAACAAAAGAATCAGTAAGAGATGTTTTCATACATTTTGCTTTTTAATTTTGTTTTAAATGTCCCTGTTTTGGCAAAGAGTGGTAATTAAAGGATTTGGTAGGCTGAGCTTCTGTAAATAAAATGCTATTAGTCCCATTCTGTTAGCCATACTAAGAATAGAAGATGTTTCTGTTCTTTAGTACGTCTGCTAGGCAGCAGCTACTACAATATATGTAACGATTTTAAACATGAAACCAAAACATCTTTCTAGTAGTTATCAGATGAACAGTTTTTAATGTTCTGTGGGACTTCATCTGCATGCAGTAATGTGTTTCAGACTCTGCTGTCTGACCAGAGTATGCAGTTCCTTTTCTTCCCCTTCACTCCCATAATCGGATTTCTTGTTCCAGTAAGCAAAACTAGCTGTGCTTGTTTGGAGTCATACTGATATTTGTGTGAGTGCTGACATAAAAGTAGAGGTGATTACTGCAAAGACATTGGGATTGGGAATAATATCCTGACAGCCTCAAATGAAAAAGAACATCATTTCAAGAAGAAAGTTAGCTCAGGAAAATAACAGTGTGTTCATCAGGCATGGTTTGGGAGCTACAACGTGCAGGATATATCCAGGCCTCAGCCAGTGCTGCAGCCTGGTCTTAAGGTCAACTTTGGAGTTTCGTGACAGTTTGCCTACAAACCACTGGTGGCTGACCTTCCATTGATAGCTCAGCTTTGAAAAATGTTTTTCAGTTGGAACAAGAATTGTTATCACACAGCCGATACAGTATCTCCTAATTGGGGGGCTCTTCATTTTTATTTTCTTTTTTTATCAGTGTGTGTGTTGCTGTTCCTCAGTGGTTTTATGTATCTGTATGCAAAGCTGAAGCAAAGAGGCCTTCAAGCGCAATCACAATGCAAGCAACAAGAGGGAGAAAAAGAATGTATCGGGTGGGGAAATATGTAACATTTTAGCGGACATCTGTCTGTAGAGAGCTACTGTGGTTCTTTTTTAACCTGGTTGCAGAAATAAGAGATGTTGGAATGGTTAGTGTTATTCTACTGGAGAGCTACACAGCGAAACAGTGTTTTACTCAAATACTCCTGTATTTCTTTTAGAGGCAGGTCAGTGTGCATCAATTCATAATTACCCATAATTACAAATGTGTATGTCTGTATAGCTTTCAGTACGTATTTGGCATAAAGACATCATGACTCGAGTGTGAAGAAGTGTAATAATGTTTCTGGTATTTAAGGAAGTAGATTTTTTTGCTCTCCTTGCAAATCACATGTCCTTTGTCTAGGAGGAACGAGCTTGCACAGATGTGATTGTGATTGCAGTGAGACTGTGTGCAGCTTTGGAAATAATTTTGTTTGTACTTGTCACTGACATGTGATGAGGCTTCCCTGTCCTGAGTATGCTTTAGAACTCTTCAATTTATTTTAGCAGGCATAAGGGTATAGAGACTTGCCCTCTTGAAATGGAGGGATGTAGCCTCAAAAATTATGGGTTTGAGTGCTATTTTAGAGAAATGATGGGTTTCGTAGTTGCCACAAGAAATAAGCAGTAGTGCCACTTAAATCTAAGACAAGTAGTGTAAAGTAATCCTATCATTGTCTGGTTGTATTTCTCCCCCCCAATTCATATCTGTATGTGCATCTTCAGATAAACCCCTACTCTTTCATCTCCCTAAAGCATTGTGAGTTTAATCTTTTACTATGATATCTTTTGCAGCAGGTTTTTTTCAGTGTAAAATCTTTCTATTTTATTTTATTTTATTTCTTTTTAATCTCAAAGAACTGGTCCATCTCTATGACTTGGCTCACTGTAGGGCTGAGTGAAATCCCCAGTGTCAAGTTAAAGGGGGGCAGAAACACAGAGGAGGGGAAGATGGCAGCTCGCAGAAACACCGAGCTGCTGGGTGAACCGAGCTGCTGTGTAAGCCATCACCTGAGCTGGGAAACAGTGACTGCCTTTATATTTGTACCTGGCTTAATCTGCATATTGGTATGCCCTGGCCTGGCTGTTTGCTTTCAAAGGTCAGATCTCAGAGGTATGAGAATAGAATGGGAGATGATGAAATTTGTGCAAGGTGAGGAGGTGGTTCTTGCTTGCTTTGAATCATATTTGTTTTAAGATCTCAGCTTTGAGACGTCGCTATGCTTTGAAATGGAAGGAGGTAATGTGGAGGTAATCAAAATGAATGCTAACTTAGAAACCGTGTCTGAAAAACATGAAGTCCTTCCTTGCAGGAATCAAAACTAAGCTTGTTTAAGTCACGCGTGCTGTAAGTTCTGTGCCTGATTCCTGCCTCAGTGTAATAACTCAGTTTGGATTAATTTCTGGCAATATCTGCATTAATGAAGACATTGGCTTGAATGAAGTTGGTAATGCTTCAACATTTCAGAAGTAAGTGCCTGATTTTAGAAGGTGGTGACATCAAGGTGGTTTTTTTGTTTGTTTTTTTTTCTTTACAGGTTGTGTTGGAGTGGAGTAGAGATCAGTATCATGTTATGTTTGATTCATACAGAGACAACGTTGCAGGCAAATCATTTCAGAATCGGTGAGCTTTATTTGCAGTTGGAATATTGCATGTTTTACTGTTGAATGAATTCTCACTTATCTCTTTTAGAATATTAAATATTTAACTGTTGAGTATGACTTTCTTGTGTGCACAATTGTATCTATAATGAATTACTAATGTAGAGATTCTGAAATTATGAGTTACTGCTTAATATCCCATCATGGAAATCTGGAATCTGGAATTTCTTATCATAGATATACAATTTTTAAATGCATTGAATTCATCCTCTCTATAAGGAGACAGAAAAATGACAGTAATGTTAACAGTGAAGGGGAAATGAGTTATTTTCTGTAATAGGATAAGAATTTGTCTTGATTACTCCATAAAAGGGATATTATTTAGTAGAAAGGTCACAAAGCTGACAAGTAGCAGTATGTTAAAGCTGAATGCATTGAAGAAGTCACCCCCAGCAAGCTGGAAACCAAGTCAGGTGGGTCATCTGCTTTAGCTGTGCTAAATGCTATGCGAGTTCTTGTGGTTTCTGAGTTTGTGTCTGAATAGTCATGGGATCTGTTGCTCAGGAAGTCAGTGGACTGTAAATTGGTAGGTGGAAGAAGCTACTAAGGAGATATCATCTGAGTCTTGAAGCACAGATGCACTTGACTGGAAAAAGCCTTGAAAGCAGATGTTTAATCTGTACTGAGGTTTGTTGTATCACGGGACAGCAGAAATGATCAGATCAGTTTGTCATGCGTGAGTGGGTGGGTGCAAGATAATTCCTTAAATGTATGTTACGTGATTTTTTTTTTTTTTTTTTTGAGTTCTACTCACTTTTAAAACCTCATCTCATTTCCCTCTTCTAATTTCCAAAGAAAGACAGATGAAAACAGAGTGGTACATCTCATACAGATCCTTAGCTTTGTGTATACATCTTTCTGCAGAGTTGAAGTTCCTGTCTGTACTAAAATGCTGCCTTTGTGCTAGTTAATTACAATGTCTTTATAAGATCGTACTGTCATGGTGTAGAAATAGTTAACTTCCACTTCTGTAGTGTATCGTCGTATTTTATTTCGGTTGTGTAAAGCGTTCCTTAGTTAGCGTTGACTTCTGGTGAAAGCTTATAGTGGAGAGCTTAAGGGCGTAGTTGGGCTGTACTTGTTCTCAAGAGAGGTTCAGCAAGGTTTGAGATCACTGCATGGTAGCCTGGGAGAGATCCAGAGGCTGCTGTGCTCCTTCAGCAACTGTGGACATTGAGACAATGAGGCTTTGTCTTCTGGCTCTAATCACTGCTGCAAGCATGGCTCTCCTACATATGCAAACATCACTGGCATGGAAAATGCCTCCTGGCAGGTGCACAGACCTGCAGACAGCACACAGCAGGTCTGCTGTTTGTGCTGCAAGAGATGGCAGCTCCGGGTTCATCTTCAGATCCTGGTCATGCTTTTTAATTTGTGTGTAGAAGTAGGGACATTTTTGGGAAAGGAAAGTGTGAAGGAGTGTCTAGAAAAGATGAAAACCCTCCAAGTCTCCATGCTTTTTTAGAGGCATTGAAATAAATCAGAAAGCTCTGACTGAGAAGGTGCATTAATTGGACTATTACTGACCCTAACTGGGAGCAGTGTTAATTAGGAGCAACAAATTAATTGTGTATATTTTTTATTATTATGTTTGAAAATCACTACTTTTCCAAATAATACATGCTAATTTCATTTTAAAATGCAGTAAGGAAAATCTTCTAAGCGTTCAGGTAAATAAGCTAATGAATCTACTAGCAAATCACTTGCTTTGGTAGGGCTTTTTAGTAATTATCTCTATAGCCATTGCTCATGAAGAATGGGTTTGCTACACGAGGGTTAATTCAGAGCTGTTATTTCAGTGCTACAAATTGAGTGTGGCAAATTACATAGTTATATTTGCTATTGTACAGAAGCATACTATTAGCAAATGATAAGTTGGGAAAGGCTTCACAGGTGTGTAAATAGTACTAAAATTGCCTCATACCATAGAATGAGATGGATTCAGGCTTTTCTTTTTCCACGTTTTATGCTCTTACATGAAACCTGCGTAAATATGCTTTGCACTTTGCCTGGAAGACTGAGGGTTGTGGGCTTCTGAAATCAGCTGACTTAAGTCAGGTGCTTCCATCTGAAATGCTCTTCCTAGCTGTACATGTCAGGGGACTGCCAAGTTAATAGTTTAACTGTTCACAATATATGCAGAAAAGCTGGAGGAGCTCCTGCCATTGAATTTCTGCTTGTGTGATAAAACGTGTGCTGAGTTGCACCTGTTAATGAACCAGAGGCTGCTCTATCTCCTTTTCCTGGATGTTCAGTAATGCTTAGAATGACCCTCCAACAGAATCTTTAGAGATGGCCTTCAGAGGTCCCTTCCAACTAGTCCAACTCCCCTGCAGTGAGCAGGGACACCACTGCATCAGGTTTCCCAGGGCCTGATCCAGCCTTAAGTCTCCAGGGATGTGGCATCCACCACATCACTAGGCAACCTGTTCATCACCTCATCACCCTCACTGTAAATGATTTTTTCTTTATATCTAACCTAAAGCTTCCCTCTTTGAGCTTCAGTATCAGAGTTCAGTTGTTTAGAAACAGCCATAAATTGAGTACAGATTGCTCCTGTCCCCTCTGTAGTGACTAGCTACTGGCTACCCATTTATAAATTTTGTGCTTCAGTTATTGAGTCTCAGCCAGCAGAAAATGAAGCTGGGCAGTAAAACCCTGTTATGCAAGGGAAGATGGAAGAGATGCTCACTGTGTCTCTTTGCGTGCTGTCTGAAGGGTTCATTAGAGTGGCAAAGGAACACCTTTCCTTAGGTACTTCTCTGCTTGGCGCTGTGGATCTCAGCATTGGAATGCTTGCAAGCATTAAGGCGTGTTTTCACTTATCTTGCCTGTTGCATGGAAACAGAGACATCAGAGAGAGAGATTAACTTCTGAGAAACTAATCTTATTAAGTACAACTTAATATGCTTGGCAAGAGACTGGATTGTTGTGTTTTGCTGAAGTTTGTGAAGACCATATACAGTTCAGGAAGATATTAGTGAATGGCTTGACACTGGAGCATCTAAACTTAAAACTGGGGCTGCCACCTGATGTGTGGGGCTGAAGGATTTGCCTCTGGCAGTATCCTGGAGGACCTGCAGAAACAAAGGTGTGGGACCCAGAGAGGAGATAGCCATCAGCAAATAGAAGAAAGGTACTCACAAACCTTTCTCTGCTGCTTCTGCATGAAGTATTGTGGGAGAACTGGGAGCAGTCAGCTACAATTCCACACTATTAAATCATGTCAGGCATCGATTTGATTGTTGTTTCTGGTGTCTGAAGTTATATAGTCTGCTTATGTTGTTAGTTTGTGAAATCCCAAGTAGGAGAACTTAAAGATAAAGACCTGGTCCTTCTGAGATTGTACTGCCTCTGGGAAATCACCCGACACTACAAATGACTGAAGACTTTATACTTCATGCTGTCCTGTCTAATTTTAGGAGTTAGTGAATTAGGGATGTGCTTTAACGATGCTGGTACTGGCTTGAGAAATATTTAATGGGTTGTTGGGAGTTGGGTTATAGGTTAGCATGTCATTGAAATCTAGAGCATAAATTTCAGATTTCTTTAGTTACTGAATTGTTGTGGCTGCTCTATATTCTTTTTAAGCTTTGTCTGGACAGTTTTGCCAAAGGCTTCTTTACAGTTAAGAGGTGATATATATAGCCAAAGGGAAACTTTTTTCTTTGTCTTGTTTGCAGCTCAGACACCAAGTGATTTTGTTGTTTGACAGAAATTGCTATTGTAGGATGCCACAGAGGCTTGTAATGTAATATTAAACAGCTCATGTAGCTTTCATTTGAATTATGTAGGCTTTGTTTACCCATGCCAATTGATGTGGTATACACCTGGGTGAACGGCACAGATGTTGAACTGATCAAAGAACTGCAACAGGTCAGAGAACAGATGGAGGAAGAACAGAAAATAATGAGGTAATGATCTTATGTATTTTTTCTGCTCCTACTGAAAACAACAATCTGATGTGGTACTAGCCCTCTTTATTCTCTCCCATGTTGCTCAACATGATAATTTGAAGTGAGTTTCTCTTTGTTTTGATTATTCTCAAAACCTTGTTTCAGTTCTATGTTTAGCTTCGAAACACTGCCTAATGAAAAAGCTGCTTAAAATACAGAGCATAATTTGAAGTAATTAAGGCTGTTTTATCTTGAATTTGTAGAGTGCTATTCAGAAAACTGGGCTTTGTGTTAAAGTCATTTTGTGTTGATTTCTGTAATTCTGCAAATAATAAAACCACCTAAGCTATATCCTTCTGCTCCTATTAGGCTTAATAAAATATATTTGAGCATATCTTTTCTAAAAGATCTTTCTTAAAATTTGACCTGTAGCCTCCAGAACATAGTAACTGAGGAAAATCATTCATTCAGATTATAAACATACTTTTCAACCTTACAACTAAGGCAGTAAGGAGGAAGATGTAATGCTGCATTTGGAGTATTTGAGACTATGCTACTCTGGCCTGGAAAATTATTGATTTAAGGGCTTCAAACGGTACATGGCTTTGGGCTTAACCAAGACAGGCAGCTATAGGTATCTTCCATTGCCTTGTTCTTTATAGGCAACTCTATGGAAATGTCTTCTGTTTGGGCCAGGAAAATATTAAATGAAAGAGCGAGAACATATTTTAAATGTTGAACGGAATATTTTAATTCAGAATAATCTGAAATTCACAGCTGAGTTTGAAGATTGATCTGATTTGTGGCGTGTAGTGACTTGCAATTAGGTATCCTTCACAACGTGTTTTGCTACTTACACTGTGAAATACATTGTTTAAACATCTTAAAGGTAGACGCAGTCTGTGCTCTGAAGAGCTGTCGCATTTATGTTGCAAACGTTTGTATTTTCAGCTCCATTATACTAATGGGCGAAGAGATGCTGTCATTCCTGTTTTACCAGGAGAAAAACACATTGTGTTCTTCCATAACATGATTTGGAGAGTTCATATCAAACTCAGAAATAAGGTTCAAGTCTGTATTACCTTCAGCATCTAAACAGACAGCTGGTTTTCCTTTTATGTATGCTAATGAGATAGAAACTCATTAAACTTAGTAAATTGCAACTTTTTTGTTCCATCTGAATCAATCTAGTCACTGCTCAGATGCTTCCTTCTTCAGCAGAGAGTAGTTTAACTTCACTTTTTCACTTTTTGTTGGTGCCTTTGTGATCATATTATTGTTACTTTTTTCAGCTTCTACACAGACCTTATCAGAACACACGTGTTCAGCAAAACAGCAAATTTAGTCCAGTTTCAGTCACTTCAGACAGGTTTATGATTGTTGTTTTTCCTAATAACAGCAGTTTGTTTAAACAATCTAATAATAATTCCTGAAAATCTTGTTGGCAGAGTCCCTCTGCTACAGCACCTGGAATTTTTGAGTTCTGCCACACAAGGGTGAGCAGTGAGGAAGCACGTGTCAGCATGTGTTCTCCTAAAGTAGGGCTACAGGCCAAGCCTTGGTGCTCTTATGGCTGGGTTATCTGTGCTTTCACAACATGTCCCTGACTCAATTAGAACTCTGAAATTAGATTAAATTCCTTACAGTCAACTTGGTGTTATTTAATGTAGTTGTTTTAATTTGTAATAGGGAAATCCTTGGAAAGAATGCTACAGAACCAACAAAGAAGAGGTAAGATGTTTTTGTGCTGGTTTATTTTTTTTTTCTAATTTTTTTTTTTTTTTTTTGTATTGGGTGTAAATTGAAATAAACTACGATGTACTCACTTTCAGCTGAAATAAAAATGCTGGTGGTTTTTTTTTTTTTTTTTCTTTCTACAGCCTGAGCATGCTTTTCTTCTATACAGTTCCATATGTATGCTAAATAACACGATTGTGACAAAGATGACCTCCTTAGTGGGACAATTTCTGAAGGTCAAAAATCATATTCTTGTCACTGCATAAGCATAATTCATATTCAGAGAGGTGGATTTTTTAATGCATACATGCTTGGTTTTTACAATTCAAAAACATTATGGTTTTTGTTTTTCAACTGTGTCTTCAGCTGCCATTTGTGTATGTAGCACTGCAAGTAATTGTTCGTAGGGGGCCAAGGCTCTTGAGTCTGTGTGCTGCCAGGAAGCAGCAGGGCCTGCTCTGTCTCATTCTTCATTTGGCTTGGTTGCTCTGCTATTTGGAGGTCTTTATAAGATCTTTTCTGGCATTTGATGCAGAGAACTTGGAAATCAAGAAATAAAATAAATTAAAAATGAAAATGTATGGGAGAGAAAGGAGGTGTCTGGGGGAGGGGCAAGGGATGGGAGAATGAGTTATGGGAATGCATTAAACTGTAGCAGTAGGATGTATGTAAAATAAACATACTCCTTCCCCTTAGGAAATAGTTGATCAGATTTTACAAAGCCATCTCATATTGCGCCTGATATTGATTTGTTGTGACTTTTCTATTGGTGTTTAATATACCTTTGGTGTTTTTCTGTAGTGAGAAGCAACTGGAATGTTTGTTGACACACTGCATTAAAGTGCCAATGCTTGTCCTGGATCCCGCGCTGCTGACCAATGTCACGCTGAAAGACCTCCCGTCCATTCATCCCACTTTACAAGCTGCTAACAATATGTTCTTTGTAGCAAAACCAAAAAATCCTTCTACCAATGTGACTGTAATTGTTTTTGATAACCCTAAGGATGGTAAGAGTCTGTTTGTCAGATTCCAGATGGCTTTCCAGAGTTTTTACTAAATTGCTGTGAATCGAGTTGATTTTTTTCTATTGCTGACTCTGCCACCAATTTTCTTTTTGACTGAAGCAAGTCATCCAGTCTCTCCCCCTCCGTCTGTTCCTCTAATGATGACATCAGAGATAGTGGTTCTTACCTACCAGACAACTGATTATGAAAGATTAAGCAGTTCCATGCTTGAAAGTGCTATTGCAAAAACAAACCTGATATCTGAAGATCTGTGTTGAACTGGTAATCTGACAAGACTGAGGATTAGATTTGGAAATGTTTTTCTAATTGCAGTGGTATGTAGGCTGAATATTGTGCAAAAGCTCTGCCCTTCCTCAAATGATTGCACACCTTAAAGTTATCTGTATGTTCAACATGTAAAAGTAGTCTTTTAACAGGTACAGGCTTCTTATTTAGTTTAAGGTGTAGTGCCCAACCCACTACCACCCGCTTCCTCAAACTTCACTAGTGCTTGTTTTATGACCAATAATTATTTGCCAGTTATAAAGACTAATCTTCACTACTTAAACATTCAACAGTTTTTAGTATGCAAAAATATATTGCTACAGGATAGAAAAGAAGTGACATCCAGTTTTTGATTTGTGATGCATTTTATTTATTCTAGCTGAAGCTGCCCATTCTGGAATGCTAAAAGACAACAGCAAACAAATAGTGTGGAGGGGCTACTTGGTATGTACTTTCAAAATTTGTTAATGCTTTTGTGCATCTTTGTGTGTTTTTAGAAAGTATTTCTGTGCTATGCTCTTTCCATAACTCACACACACTAAGAAGTGGAAAATGTTTTAAAATTACCCTTATTTCAATTTTGCAGTTTAAGTTCAATGACAAACTATATGCTGTTAAATCTGACAGCTGCTGAAGGGTTAACAAGTGATGTAAATTACTGTAAATGCTTTAAAAAAAGGACTGCCACTGTACCTTATGTTCTTTTTTTTAGACTACAGACAAAGAAGTTCCAGGTCTGGTGTTAATGCAAGACTTGGCATTCCTGAGTGGATTTCCAGCTACGTTCAAAGAAACAAATCAGCTGCGAACAAAACTACCAGAGAGCTTGGCATCTAAAGTAAAACTGGTAAGGACTGGGAGTAAAGAGTACCATATTCGTATTGTTATTTGTTTTTGAATGCTTCATAGGCAAGATCTGTATATCTAGCAAATGAACTGTTGCAGGTGACGTAGTCCTATTTCTGATAGCAATCTCTTTGAGCTTCTCTTAACCATGTGCTGTAGGCTACTGCCTTACTGAAGTGTACTGAATCACAGGATTGTTTATTGTGACAGAATTTTGTTTGTGTGATTTCTCAGATTTTTTTTTCCTTATTTGCTTTTGGAAGAGTTACCTTAATAGTGAAAGCAATTACATTTTTCACAGCTGAATGCTATATTTATCTCTGCCAAGTAGTATGTATGGACCTAAGCCAGTTATACATCTGCAAAGCAACAAAAGATCACAACTTGTATGACTTTGTCACTCACTTCCGTTCTCTCCTGACACTTTTTTTTTCATTTAAGACCTGGTTTAACAGAGGGATAAAAAGTTCTGTGAAAAACATTGACATAGGTATTGGAGATATGAGACTGAGCTCTTTCTTAAGTAAGAGCTTAATAAGGTGAAGAACAGTTGGTCTGCTACCAGTTAACCAAGTCAAGTATTCTGTAAAGGGAGCTCAGGGATGATGGTTGAGTGAAAGGGTCTGAGAGAGTGATGTGAGGGGAATTGAAAGGCTGTTGAGAGAATTGGGATGTCAATCTATACAAAAAGCTGTCTTCGTTTGCCTTCTGTCTACTTATAGGATGTGATAATTCACTTTGTGACTTGGTGCTTGAAAGAGCATGACTTGCTTTCCTTGTATCTCTTCAGTAGGTTAAGTTATCAAATCATGTATTGTGATAACAGTTGAATATTGGGTAACTGGTTTCGTAGGCTGGTCACTTTGCAGATGAATGCAAGCTGAATTTCTTGTCTTGTCTCCTGTTAGAAGGTTGGTCCAGAATCTTAAAAATGTTTAGGAACAACACTGAGTAAACATATTTGTACCTCTCTTCTTACTGCTCTTATTAGCTTAATATAAATAGCTCTTAAGTCTTAAATAGCTCTCCTCTTTTGATTTTGCTTACGTCTTCTTTGTATTTGTAGAGTTAAGGTATGACTTTCTCCTAGCATTTTTTGTTTTACTGGATTAATTGGGCAGTGTTCTTCCCACAGTACTGGCTCTCCATTCCTCTCATCCTTCTGACAACCCTTTTCTGTGATGCTTCCACTGTGAGTTTGTCTGTCTTCAACACGATCCACTAGAATTTCATACAGCATTTTAAATGAAGCATCACCAGAACTTTTAGACAGTAAGAAGCACATAGCTAACACAGGGCCACAGACTTGTATGCTGGCACTGCAGACATGGCATCTGTTGCCTCCTCCTGCTTTGTATTAATGCTACTCATAAAATGGTCTCCTTCTGTTTGGGTGAGTGATCGTAGATGTGCTCTGCTGTGATAGCAGCATCCTTCCTCTTCTTTCTTAATAGCTACACTGGTTAGGTTGCAGTGGGTATTCATGAAGTCAATCCACCCATCTATGCTTGTTGTTTTTTATGCAATGAGTATGTATATTTTTAAATTGCTTCAAAGAAATGGTATTTACTGTAGGGAGATTAGATGGTTATCCAGCAGACAGTTGTACTTCTCTTTGCTGTCTGAGATGCTAGGTTCTTTAGTTCAAGTTTGTGCGAGGAGTGTTGGTTGAATGCTTCTCAAGACACGTGAAGAATTTGAACATAAATATATTGAGGGAGTGGATAGTATTTGATTCTTACTGTTAATAGAGTTATATTGAAAAATGTTCACAGCTCAAATTGCTTTGGAAACAAAATATATTTCACTTCCAGGATACTGTTTAGTTACAAAAATGTGTAGGCATATTCCAATTTAAAGTTTTAAAATTGTATAATTTTGCTGAAAATATCTTTTTCTAGCTGCTGTCTACATTTTCAAGGGAAATAATGAAAAACAGTCATGGTAAATGGAAATCCATGAGCCAGAATGCTATTCTGCATTTAAAAGCAAGTTGAAGCATCTTTGGGCTCATACAACAATCATTCTTTGAAAATTGTTACCAATGGATTTTCATTTCCTAACAAGTTCTGTCCCAGCCTGTATCTGTTTGTAGACAACAGGAACAATAAATCAATAACAGCAGTTTGCAGACTGGAGTAACACAGGCCTATCCATGCTGGCATGTCTCACCTGCAATCAAAGACTGAAAATCTGTTTGGACTTAACAGTTGTCAGAAGATCTTCTTTGAATGCAAGTTCATCCTTTTGGGCGTGGAGTCTTTTCTGTTTCCTCAACACACCACAGGTTACAAGTTTCTGGTAGTTTTAACACATTTGATTTAATGAAGCTGAATTGCTCAGAATACTCTTGACATAAACTACCAGTTTTTCACATTTATTCAACTTGCCTCTTTGTAGTCAAGAAATTTAGTAATAAGATATGCTCCTTTATTTTTCCTTCTGTTTTAATTTCAGATCTGTTAACCTTGTGTAAAGAAAACATCAGTTATTTTCTAGGAGCAGGTCTCCTCACAGTATTTCTTACTCCAGTGAAATGCATGGATGGATTATTTCTGTATTTCAGTTCTGCTGCTTCTGTCCAAGCAACTGGCTAATCTGCCTTACTAAATTTGAAGAATGCTGTAGTTTCTCTAGGGTTTTAGATTCTTCTTTGGATGAACATTGGGATGCCAGGGATACAACCTATCTCCCATCTCCTTGTCTCTTCATGGAAGTGACATCCAACGCCTCTTATCTTTCTGCATGATTTTTCTTTACCTTGTCTTGATTGTTCAATATTTGTTGACAGTTGTCATCCTTTGTGCACTCTTATCTTTCTGTAAATGTTATCGTTGTGACCAACTCATTATCTGTTCCTGAGAGTTCCTTCTCTGTAATTTGGTTAGATGCTTCTCTGTGTAAACAGTTTTTTCCTCAGGAATCCATTGCATCCTGCAGATTCTCCACGTGGTTGTCATTGTGTCATTTTTGTCTGTTCCATCCGATAGGAGAAGCTTAGAACAATTAACTTGAGATAAACATACTGTGTATGGTTATAGAGAGGGAGGTAGCAGTTTCTTCCCCAACCAGTTGACTAATCAGCAATTTATTCATGTTAAATCCATACTGGAATGTGTGGGTATAAACATAAGAAATGCTTATTTACAGGGTCTAAAGCTTTGCATATGAAATGTGTATATAATTTGTTTTTACAGAATCATGTACTAAGATTTAGTTCTCCTCCTAGCATGAATTGTAGGTAGGCAGCTGTGATAAATATAACCAGGTGTGGTTCCCTCTTTACCAGCTAGAGATACTAGGTTAATGCTACTGCTAAGTAGAAGGGTTGGTTGTTCAGTCTCCATTGAATCGTAGAATCACTGAATCACCAAGGTTGGAAAAGACCTTTAAAATAATTTAAACCAACTGTCCACCTCTCACCAATATTTCCCATTAAACCACATCCCTCAGTACAGCATCTTAACGTTTCTTGAACACCTCCAGGGATGGCAACTCCAGCACTTCCTTGGGCAGCCCATTCCAGTGCCTGACCATTCTCTCTCAGAGAAGTATTTCCTAGCACCCAACCTGAATCTCCCCTGGTGCAACTTGAGGCCAATCCTTCTAGTCGTAGAATCATAGAATTGCTCAGGTTGGAAAAGACTGTCAAGATCATTGAGTCCAACCACAACCAAACCATACTACCCTAATGCTAACAACCCACTGCTAAATCATGTCCCTGAGCACCTTATCCAAATGGATTTTGAACACATTCAGGGATGGTGACTCAACCACCTCCCTGGGGAACCTATTCCAGTGCTGAACAACCCTTCCTGTACAGAATTTTTTCCTTATATCCAACCTAAACCTCCTCTGGCACAACTTAAGACCATTTCTCCTTGTCCTGTTAACTGTCACAAGTGACAAGAGGCCAACCCTGCTGTTGCTGCAATCACCTCTCAGGTATTTGAAATTGAAGAGAGCAGTAAACTCTCCTCTCAGCCACCTCTTCTCCAGACTAAACAGCCCTATTTCCTTCATTTGCTCCTCATAGGGCATATTCTCCAGCCCTTCACAAGCCTTTTTGCTCTTCTTTGGACCTGCTCAAGCACCTCAGTGTCCTTTCTGTACTGAGGCGCCCAAAATGGCACATCAAAATGGCAGTTTCTTTCTGCAACACTAAAAGAAAAAAATAACTTCAAATTCCATCTGTGCTGTTTTTAGAAGGGAACAAAGGTGGGAAGTGTAGACATGGAGGAATGTACCTGTTGATACATTTGTGCTGAATATTGATAATGCTGCTTTAATCAGATCATTTTCATTTGATTTAAATCGCTTCTGAATCCAAAAATCACTAAAAATTGCTGTGACCCATGGACTACACTTTTTGTTTTTTTGTTCTAAAAAGCTTCAGCAGTTCTCTGAGAGAAGCAGCTGAGCTCATGAGGAGGAGGTTTCAAAGGTGTATTATGCATGTTATAGTCTCACAAATTTTTGTACTTATTGCATGCATTGCAGTGTAATATGGAAACTTCATTTGTTTTGAATGGTAAACAGCAGTATATCTGCTGGTCACATTTCGTGCTTCGTTTTACCTATATTTTAAGAAGTGAAGTTGGAAGTGTTTGGCTGCTTTCTATTTCCCATGCTCTCATAATAGTTCATTTGTAAACCACTAGGTGGTGATGTTACTCTGGTTATGCGTTTGTTTGCAGCTAAGCCATATTTGTTTTGAGGCTGGAGAGATGATAATTGAACTTACGCATGCTGAAGAGGAGCTGGTGAAAAATATTCCTTATTTTTCTTTCCCCTGCCCCTTAACTACGTTTCTAAGCAAAAGTGCTCTTGTTCAGCCTAGAACAGAACCTTGTGACTGAAAAACTGGGGAAATGATGTGAAGTTTCACAAAGGAAGGATCGAAGGTCTTGTTTGGTTTTGTTTTTGATATTATCACATATTTTCCCACTAAGATATATAGTGTATTTTATTTATTTCTTTACTGTGTGAAGGTTACTTTCTCTGAAGATTCAGTATCCTGACTGCTTCAGGTAAAGCTGAAGGCTTACAGATTTCCTTCCTTTGTGAAATTTGTATCCTCTTTTATGTGCACACACACAAACACATATGTGGACAGATTGTGTTAGAAACCAAGGTGCCTAGTTGTCACGTACTGCCATTATCTTATCGATGAAGAAAAAATCTACACAGGAGCCAGCAGGCACTGTGAAACTGGGTGTTTCCTGTCCTCCCTGCTCTGAGAATGGAGATTTGGGATTCCTGCTGTATGTTACTATTAAAGGGGCAGATAGTTGGCATCTGGAGCTGTTGCTGAGTGTTCTCAGAGCCAGTTTTGGGAGAGGAACCCTAAGGCACTGTGTTGGTTTTGACTCTCAGAGATTTCCTAATATGTTAATCTATAAAAGAAACTTGTTAAGTTTACAGTGACCACATTATTTCGTCTGTTTAAGACCTCTTTTAACTCTGACGCAACACAACTCTTCCCCACCCCAGCCCCACCTTTCCTTGCTATGTGCGCAAGTGGCTTTTCCTAGGATCCATATGGGAGTGTGAAAAGAAGGATCATCTTACTTCCTATCCAGCTTGCTTCCTGGTCTAAACTTAGCATTGCCGAAGGTGTTGGTTCTGGAGAGCTTGCATTTGAGGTTACGTGATATGGAAAATGCAGTTTTCAATGGGTGGTGGTTGATGCAGGCTGGGTGTCTTCTCAACTCATGCTGCTGGAAGCCAAAACTTGCTGGATCACTCTGACTTCTGGCATCTACCTGCTTGCTTGTTTCTGTTCTGCTTTCACAGTGCCATTGGTTTCTCTAACCAGTCTAGAATATAATATTTCAAGAGGAGGGTAATAGGTATGAAACTTAAGAAAATCTGCAAGGGAGAATGCTGTTTTGAATATACCAGCAACAGAAAGATCTGATCAAAGCTTGTAGAGTTTTAGAGGTGTGGTAACTTATGTCATCAGGAGACTTCATTGAAATCTAACTTAACTGCTTATAAACTTTTTTTTTTCCTGACAAAGTTATTGGTGCAAAAACTAAAACAAGCTCCTAAGCTAATCAGCAGTGCATACTTTTCTTCTACTTGTTTGTGCTTGGACTGTTAAATTTAAAAGCCTATACATGCAATAAATCTAGTTAGGGATCTGTACTACAGCGTACCTATTTTTGTTGAGCTAGTCATTGTGGAAACAAGTTAAAGAGAAACTAATTAATCTTAAGTACTTCTTCTAGAGCAGCAATATGTTTTGTTTGTTTTATGTATATTTTAGGTGACAGATTCTACGGGACCGTGTGACACTGTTGTATTCCTAAATAAAGCACATAACTACTAATGGTAGCTTGGCAATCTGCAGTATTTAGATATTTCAGGGGGTTGCTAGTTGCAGTCTGTAACTATACCTCAGCCGTTTAACTACTGAAGCCATCCTTTCCACAGGTTCAGATGATTCCCTGGAAGGTCTGAGATTTATCAGATTTTTCTAATGGCAGGCCTCATAAGTCAGACTGAAAGATCTCAAATAGCATATGACTCAAAGCATCAACAGCTTTAAAATGTCACAAGTGGGACAGCTGGTCTTGCTAAGGGAAGGGGTGCTGACTCTGGGATGAGGGGTGTTTTTAAACGAGCAGAAAAAGTCAGATTTAATGGAGAAAAGAAAAAAAAAATCCTTAAGGGAATCATGAGGGGGAAAAAAGAGTTTTTTTTGCCTGTCTTCTGACCTGTCAGTGATTAAAATGTTACTACAGATATCATCCAAAATGGCAAGTCTCATGGATGTGCTTATTTGTCTTACTCTGTGTGGTAGTACAAAAATTAAGCATTGCATCTAACACACACTGCAGCGTAGTTAGCAGTGGTTAAATGCAAGTATTCTCAATCTGACTGTTGAATGCAAGCGTTTGCAGAATCCAGGTGCAGCTGTACTTTGAGCACAGCGTCTGCTCACTTTCCTGTATATGGTAAACACAGTGTTTCACGGGTATGCTATTTTTTTACTGAAATGTTTCACTGCCTTGCAATTTGTAAGTTATAATACTGTTAGAGAGGACGTCTACTGCAAGCTGCTTCTTATCCTGTACATTATGAAATCTGATATGCAGAATTACTGGTGGCAAGAGATAAAAACAGCAAACAGATCAAACAGTCTCCAACTAAGAAATGACCTTAACAGCATATTGGCAACCATCATTAAGGACTTGGAGACCTGCATGGATTAGTCCTGGAGCCCTTTGTATCTCAGATTTCTGAACTGTATGTTGATCTCTAAACCATTCTGAATATTTCACGCTTCTGACAGCAAAGATGAATTGGTGCCCTTAATTTCCTCAGGAAAGTAGTGGTCGATTAAAAGGGGTGAAGTATGATTCTTTCAGTCATATAACAAAGTTGTGGTAATATTCAAATTTGGTTCGTGAAGGGAGGAGGTAATGGAGAGAACTTAAACATTTCTAACACAGACAGGCTTACTGTTGCTGGATTATTGTGTTAAATGAAATATTTGTTTTGGAAAGTGAAGGCATTACATCTAGAAGCGTTCTGTATTTTTAAATGCTTTTTATTTCCTGTTTTGCTACTCTTGTTTGTGTTCTCACAAAATCATACTACTTTATAAACGGTATTTACCAGTCATTCTTATTGCAAGGAATGGTGCTGCTGTGGGTACATGCCAAAAAATATTTTCTCCACTTGTAGTTGCAGCTCTATTCAGAAGCCAGTGTGGCACTTTTGCAACTGAATAACCCCAAGGGTTTCCATGAACTGAGTAAACAAGCAAAGAAGAACATGACTATAGATGGAAAAGAATTAACGCTTAATCCTGCTTACTTATTGTGGGACCTGAGCTCCGTCAGTCAGGTAGGTAAACCCTGATACAGAATGTGAAGGTTGCAGTGTGCAGAGGCTTACAGTTAACTAATGACAAGGAGCATGGGATTTCTTAAAAAAAAAAAAAAATTGAATATGTTAAGGATCTTATATTAAAGGTATTTATTACACTGTAATTAAATGTCATAAGAACGCCACCAAGTTCTAAAATCAAAAAGGAGGAAGCAACGTGAAGAGTGAGTGGCATTTCTTTTATTAGAGAAAAAGGAAATTTCAGTTAAAAATGTTGCCCTCTGCACACGTTCTGATAAAGGTGTGAGCAGTCAAGTCCCAAAAGGCCTAATTGGTACTCACTGATAGATAAACAGATTGCCTGTGTATGGGAGAGAGACCGAGTTTTATTAGCAAACACTGTTACCTCTTTCCCAGTGTGTTTCTCAGGGCTTTGTTTTGTTGGGGTTTTTTTGTTTGTTTTTTTTTTTGGTTTTTTTTTTGCTTTGCAGTGTTATGTTTGCTGAGCTAACACTAATTCTCTTCTGAAATAAAACAAAGAAATTAAATACAGCTATCTGTAAGGAAGGGAGTTTTAATTTTAAAAAGTGATGATTGTGAGAATGTTAAGTTTATCAAAAGGAAAGCAAACAAAATCACTAAGATAACTCTTCCAAGATGAGATCTTCTAAAATCTTGTTTTTCCCCTGATAATGTCAGGTAGCATGGCTGAATCACATGTGCCCTTTCTAACAATGCTTGTTGTCTCTTTTTGTAGTCTGTGAACTTGGCTTTGGGGAACTTTTGCTTATCAGTACAAGCCATGAACTCAAACTGTATATTTTGCCACATTTAAATTATTAAATGGGCACTTAGCTGATGTATGTTGTTGTTGCTTGAAATGTTTTAAGTTATGTTTTGGAGAATCCATACATTGTTATTGTATACACTGGAAAAGGAGACTTATCTACAGTGCATAGAATTTACAGTGTTAAACATTCATATTTTCCTTAAGTGTGCTGATCTAATTGGGCATAGTTCTTTTAGAAGTATTCTTTTATGTCAGCTTTAATTGTCAGGTTAGGAAAAGGCCAGAAAGTTCTTATAAACAGAAAAGAAATGTGTGGTAAAAAATACTAAGTTTGTTGCTTACCGGAGGAATTTCTAATTTACAATATTCTTTTTAACAAAAACACATGAAAATATTTAGTTTGACTATTTGATTGTGAATATTAGGATTAATTTAGCTGATTGCCTTCAGTCATTTTTTTTATTTATTTTTAATGAAAGACCAGCAGATGATTGAAGAGCTGCTACATCATCACTCTTGCAGTATCTCTATATTAGGTGACACAGTTATATATGGTTTATGAGGTGATGTACTTGGAAGGCCCCAGCCTCTTACAACAGCAGTTCTGAAAGATGATGTTACTGATATGAAATGCAACTTGGCTTTTGATCAAGATCAGCAAATAACTGAGAGCAGTAATTCACAGAAACAAAAGGGTGGGATTTCTATGTTGTTTTTGTTTGGTTTTGTTTCTTATTTTGTTTTGAACTGAGGTCTTTCTCCAAGAGCTGGATCATGCAAGGCACTGTCATCTTGCAGTGTGTTCAGCAGATAACCTAATGATACCAAGCAGTGAGCCATTGATACACTGTTCACCTTGACAGTTTAGTGGAGTGTAATCCTCTAGAGGAACATCACTACTTGACCGTTGTATTTTTTTTTAATGTCAAATTCTCAAAAACTTCTGACTTGTATGGTGAAGGATTCTATTGTTATCTGGTTGGATTGGAACTTAAATGGATTGTTTAAAATCTAAACGATTCTTATTTTTATAGTCTAAACAGGATGAAGATATTTCTGCCAGCCGTTTCGAAGATAATGAAGAGCTGAGATATTCTTTACGATCAATAGAGAGACATGCCCCTTGGGTGCGAAATATTTTCATTGTTACTAATGGGCAAATTCCTTCCTGGCTTAACCTGGATAATCCCCGGATAACCATAGTGACCCACCAGGTAAAAGCAACAAGCAAACAAACAAAAACTAACAAAACCCCTGAGGTAATCAATGAGATGCCTCCAACCTGTGGCGAGGAAAAAACAAAGCAACAGAAAAATCACAAAAAACAAACCAAAAAAAACCACACACCCCCAACAGCAATAACAAAAAAAAGTACAAAAGTACCATTAATAAAGATTCTATTCTGAGCTGCTTTTGTTAGGAATGAAGTGACCACTTCTCCCCCTTCCCATCCACTGTTTTGTTAAACCTCAGTTATCTGCTTAACCTGAGATATGTGTATCCAACGTACCAAAACATACTGAAGATATATTAAGCCTTCACCGAGTTCAGTTCTCCAAATACTGACTTCAGACAATGTGTACTAACTTCCTTTATAAAAGCATATTTATTTAAAACAAACAACAAACACCACATGGCAAGAAAAGAATTTGGATCTATGAATGCTGTCTCAGAACTAGTGCTAAACTAATGAATTTGCTGAGACAGGGTGGATAGTTGTTAAAATGAAGATGACTACTCCAAAAATAAAGTAGCTATGAATTCTTGAAAGCTTATTTAAAAGAGGAAGGGAATCCTGCAAGTTTCCCAAATAAGGGAAAAAACAAAAATACTCTAGTAGGTTCTTAGTAGAAAATCAAGAGTAATTTTGGTACCTGGATATGACATATGAGCCCTGAGCAACTAAAGTGGTAAAAAGATAGTAATTCAACTTATGTTGCTTGCTAAGTTACCTGAAAGAGATAGAAGAATGCTGTTAGATTGTTGGAACAGACTGAACTTGAAATTTTGTTCATCCTGTACCTCACAAGTAGTATAAATGTATGTATTCTGGGCCTGATCCAGTAGCCAGTGACAGAGAGTTTCTTTGCATTGAATGAGGTGAAGGTTTTTTTGGTTAAGCATCAGACTTAAAAATAGTTTAACTCAGGGAAAAGGAAACAGCAAAGTTTTAAGTTTTTGCTAATATATTTTCACTAGTTTCTTTCTAACGCCTTTCTCTTTCAGGAAATATTTCAGAACGTGAGTCATTTGCCAACCTTCAGTTCACCGGCTATTGAAAGCCACATCCATCGTATCAGTGGTCTCTCTCAGAAGTTTATCTATCTCAATGACGATGTCATGTTTGGGAAGGATGTTTGGCCTGATGATTTTTACAGTCACTCTAAAGGTCAAAAGGTAAACTCTTATCAAAGAATCTTTTAGATTTGAAACCTCTCTGTGCTAATACAGCAAAGACTGAAGAAACGTTCCTTTGAGAGAAAGGTACAATCCCTTCGCTCCTCTTATACCTCCAAAGGGTTGTTATTTTTAGCTAGACTATTGCTAGCTAAGGTGTCAAGTGTTTCTGCTGTGTTGATGTTTGGATTGCAGAATTACCTTTTACTGATATTTTTTCCCTTTTTTTTTTTTTTTTTTTTAATGACACTCCTCTGTTTGGCTTCATGCTTTACTATATCATTATTTTTCCTCAATTCTCCCACTTTCCATCTGAGCACTGCGAAGGCCAGTTTGGTATTTCAAAGCTGTCGGTCTTTCCTCTCTTGTGAATTGTTTTTGTTTCATGGGACGTGTTCTATTCCACATAGATTCTTTCATGAAGATTCTTTCATGAAAATTCTGAAGTCTGATGATGTTCAGACCGGTCTAGTATTTAAATTTACCCTTAACAATCTCAGTTCTAGCCTACAATGCCTTTGTCAAATCTTTGTGGATTTACATGTAATTGTTTACTGAAAGATAGTGCTTTTAGCCTTTCAGCAACAAACCTATCATAACTGGAGTTCAATAAAGAAAGCAGGTGAGGAAACATTACTAACAGTTGTGCATAAAGACTCTGGGGTGCCAGCAAAGTTTTCAGCCATCAGCTTGATCTACAGGAGTAACACGGAGGAAAAACTTGAAGACTTGCATGCTTTTTTTAATACAAGTAATAGATAAAATGGGGTACAGATGATGTTAGAGACCACTAAATAAGTCCTTCATATAGACAGATGTGCACACACCTACGCTGAGTTGTACAAAATTAGATTACTACTGTAAGACAGTAATTTATATTACTTGAGGACATTAACAGGCTTTGTTTATTTAAGACTTTGAAGTAGTGTAATTACGGACTCCTGTTTTTAATGACATTTCTATTGTTCTTCAGTTATTGCTCTCAGTTATAAGAATGTAGTAAGCTTGGGTAAAATATCTGTGATAACCTTATCAGTATTTCAGTAGCAAATGCACTGCAAAAATCTTGAAACAATAATGTCTAAAGGAAAACAAATGTGGTTTTCAATGTCCTCCTGGTTGAAAATGCACACACCAACATGCCGTTGTAATTCTAAGAATTATTTGATCAAAGAAGATAAGATGTTCACCGTGTGCTTCTTATCTGATGTTTGGTTAGTGATAAAGAAACATTGTTAGTCATGGAAACAAGTGAATAGCATAGCTATTTTAGATTTGAAGTCTCCTCCTTTATCTGATTAAAAAAAAACAAAAAACCCAAGCATAAAAATACTAATTTTCATTTGAGATGCTTTGCAAAAGTGAATTTGGGATGTCCTTGCTGCTTGCTGTACAGCCAAGGGATTTCATGTAACATATAAGACTTGAGCTCCTTGTGTTTGAAAGGGATAAAATTTACTCCACCTAATGAAATTGAAATGCTGTTTGTAAAACTTTGCAAACACTGAAGACACTATATACAGAGAGTAGTTATTTTAAGTCTCTTTAGGTAACAAGCTCAGTTGACTTTTATTTGACAGACCTTGGCTCAGACTGTAATGTTATTCCAGGTTTACTTGACTTGGCCTGTGCCTAACTGTGCTGAAGGATGTCCTGGTTCGTGGATCAAAGATGGTTACTGTGATAAAGCCTGTAATAACTCAGCTTGTGATTGGGATGGAGGTGATTGCATTGGTAAGATAACAATGTTAATTTAGAAAAAGAAATACATAACTTTTTTTCCTTTTAATTCTGTGATTTATGTTTCTCTTGTAACTAAAAAAAAAAAAAAAAAACACCCTTCAATAACAGAGGAAAAAAAAAATCATCATAAATATTAAAAATAAATAAATCCCTGTATGCTAAAAGATGCAAGTATACTCTGAGTAGATTTTGTAGCTTCTCTGATTCTGACCTGTGTCCCACTGCTTTTCCATTTTTGGATCCATTTCCAGGCCTTGAAACTCATTAATGCTATCTGGAAGTGAGCACACTGGGGTCACTTTGATTACAAGGTTCTTTTCTACCTCTTTTCCTATCAAACGCTTATATATAGATTTATTTTCAACCCTTATGAAACTAGAGGATGTGCCTCTCTCCCCCCACCCCTAGAAAAAAACAAAACACCAGGCTTGTGGCATGCTGGCAAAGTGAGTGAATCGTTGGACATGGAAAGCAGTCAGAGCAGTCTTAAGTTCCTTGTAAAGCTGCACCTAAATTCAGTTTTCAGCACTTTATGAAGCTTTTGTGTTGAGGAAGCGATACACTGCTGTGGGAAACTGCGAAGTCAAGAATGTATGCAGAAGTGAATCAGTTTTCTGCCTATATTTTTGAAGTTAATATAAAATACATTGCTGATTTTGTAGCAGTTTTAAGTTGGTTTGTGAAATGTGATTCTACAGTGAGATTTTTTTTGTACACGCTATTTTAGAATTATACTATATTTTACTATTTTACACTAGTGCATAGAGAGCTAGTTAACTGCCTTGTTTTAATTTTTTTGTTGATAAATAAGACTCTGCTGACTTTTCAATCCAGCATTAGCACGACATGTTAAAATGTGCCTTTCCTCAGAAATGAGGATTTCAAATGATTGTTCTTTGTATTCTTTCTTTTTTCTCTTTAGGTAACAGTGGGGGCAGTCGCTATGTTGCTGGTGGTGGTGCAGTGGGAGGTATAGGGAATGGACCACCGTGGCAGTTTGGTGCAGGAATAAGTGGTGTTTCGTACTGTAACCAAGGATGTGCAAATTCCTGGCTAGCAGATAAATTCTGTGATCAGGCCTGCAATGTCCTCTCTTGTGGATTTGATGCTGGTGACTGTGGACAAGGTACACAGAATACATACCTGATAAATTTTCTGTTGAATTTCTCTTGATTTGCATTAGCTTTTTTGGTTCCTTATACTCCAGTAGTTCTAAGTGCCTAGCAGTGTCATGGCAAAGAGCTGTGAGCAGCTGATGGAAAAATCAGGCACTTCCCGTATTCACTAATCCAAACTTGAATTGTTTTTTCCTCTTTATTAAAAGTAGAACCTCTTTATGTAGAAGCGTTTCTTAGAATTATAGTGTTTTTTGTTTTTTTCTTTTTAGAATTACCACTGGAATTAATGTCAGGTTTATAATTCTGTTCTAGATTAGTAAGAAATCAGAGGCTGCATTAAGTGTTCTTTCACAAAGTGGTCTCGCTGCTGGGTATACTGCACCTAAAAAGATAGGTGGAAGAAAAGACTCAGTACAAATTGGCAATTTTTTTTTTCTTCCAGATCACTTTGAGGAAATGTACAAGGTGACACTTCAGCTAAATCAGACCTACTACGTTGTTCCAAAAGGCGAATGCCTGCCTTATTTCAGCTTCAGTGAAATAGCCAAGAAAGGAATTGAGGGTTCATATAGCGATAATCCAATTATCCGACACGCTTCAGTTGCTAACAAATGGAAGACTATCCACCTCATAATGCACAGTGGCATGAATGCAACTGTGATCTATTTTAATCTTACATTTCTAAATAAAAACGATGAAGAGTTTAAAATGCAGGTAGCTGTTGAAGTTGATACTAGAGAGGAACCAAAACTGAACACAACTTCAACGCAAAAATCTGACTCCGATATTAAAACTACAACAATACCAGAAGCTGAAATGATATTTGAAGATATTCCTGAAGAAAAACGCTTTCCAAGAGTTAGGAGACATCGAAATGGCACGGAAAATATTCCCCATGAAGAGTTGATAATACCTTCAGTAAATCTGTCTCTCCTTCCTGAAAATGTTCAAGCAGCACTGCAGAACCTGGACTTTAAACTAGCAAATGGTGATATCACTCAGAAGGGATTTAACCTATCCAAGGCTACTCTCCTGAGACCTTTTCAGTTATTGACTACAGCAAAGAAGATTGCAGGTCTGGAAAAGAACGGTGTGCATTATAGTTTACAAGATAAGAAGAATCTAACCCGTTGGCAGAAACCTGATGAAGATACAAACAACAGCAAAATAGAAAAAACAAAAGCAAATGAAGAATCTCTGTCAAGGCTTACAGGAACAAAAGAGACTGATGTGATGTTGATCACAAATAAACCGATTTCTAAATCTAAACATTCTAAATCTACACATCCAGCCCAGAACATGGGAAATGAAAATGTCCCTAAAGTATTGAATTCGCTTATATTAAGGGGAACCCAGAAATCAAAGAATACTGCAAATTTAGAAGCTGGAGATGATGCAGAGGGGATGGAAGGAAGAAAAAGGCCTGTACAGTTGGATACAAATATAAGAGAAGACTTAGTGGGAAGAAAATTGCAGTCTTATGGAGGAAATTACCAAGGCTTTTTGCCATGGGAGAAAAAGAAGTATTTCCAGGACCTTCTTGATGTGAGTATCTTAACATCACTCCAGTCTTAGTTAAGACAGTGGGATAAACCACAACTGGCTGAATAGCCATTTCTGTAGAAATACTGTGGGTTTTTTAAAGTCTGGTTCACTTTTTTTTTTTGTTGTTGTGTATGTTGATGCAGTGATATTATTTGGACACACAGTACTCCAAAGTAATGTTAGATTTTTTTTTTTTTTGGTTATACAAAAAAAAAATCCAGTGGATCCAGTCTGTAAAAGTATTCATATATATAACGGGAAAAAGTTGAGTTCAAAAAGTTAAATTGAAAGTCTACCAACAACAGTGAATATCCAGAGCACATCAAGAAAACATGTAGGAAACTTCTACCCAAGGCATCTTGCAGTTTTTAAAACCTCTGCAAGAGAAGACAGAGACTGTGCTTTGCAGTAACTGCTGTGCACTAGTCCAAATAGCAAGGTCATATGTTTCTTCCTCTTTCTGTTCATCTGGGATTGAGAAATCTCTAGATTTGTGAGATCTCAACTACCAGGAGTGGAAAAAATAAAAGGGCAATATTACAAATTTCTGATACCGAGAAGTGACTGCAGTGTTTATGTCAGGTGTCAGAAGAAAAATAATGAATAATAACCACTCTTAACTATTAACTACTTTTCTTCACAGAATAGCAATCTTAAGAAAGAAGTTATCTTCTATTTCTCTTTATTTTTAAAGAGACATCAGAAGACATGAAGAAACACATTCATAGCTTCTCTTTTCATTCTCACCTCTTAAAAAAGAACCAGCACCTGCCTGAAATGACAGTTTTCCTATGTGTTTTATGCTTTTTGATGTTTATTGACAATGTAACTTTAATGTATGCTTATCTTGCTTTTTAGGAGGAAGAGTCGTTACTCAAAGAAATGTCATACTTTACTGATGGCAGACATCTTGGTAGGCAGCTGAAAGATACATTTGCTGATTCCCTTCGATATGTAAATAAGCTTTTAAACAGCAAATTTGGATTTACATCTCGGAAAGTCCCTGCTCATATGCCTCACATGATTGACCGCACTGTTATGCAAGAGCTACAGGATATGTGAGTATGTCTTTCACTGGAGTTACATGTAACTAGACAATTCTGTATTTCAGTTAATGCTTTCTTATAACTGTTTCTAGTGTGTTGATAGCTATTCAGTAAAATCATCTTTTGAAAAGGGAAGTAGGGAACTTATTACAACATACTCGTTCAGCTAAAATAAGGAGACTCTTGAGGACCTTTTAAACATTTTAGATGAGAATTTGTTTTCAGATAAACAATGTTTTACTAGAAACCAGAGTATTAACTCACACTTTTATGTAGGTTCCCTGAGGAGTTCGACAAGACCTCGTTTCACAAAGTGCGGCACTCAGAAGATATGCAGTTTGCTTTTTCGTATTTCTACTATCTTATGAGCGCAGTTCAGCCACTGAATGTTTCTCAGGTCTTCGATGAGGTTGATACAGACCAGTCAGGCATCCTGTCTGACCGAGAGATTCGCACGTTGGCCACAAGAATCCATGAACTACCATTAAGTTTGCAGGTACTTTCCTCAGTAATAACTTTTAGAGTAACTTAATTTCTGATATCCAAAACTGTTACAATAAAATGAATAAAATCTTTAGTAATCCTCTCTTTAACATCTGTAATATATGGCAATTCTTAAATTTTAGCTACAGAATAGAAAATTTTCTATTTCTGTATGGACCATTCTTCTGTGGACTCAACAGTTGAGTTCTAGCAGCATCAGAAAAACTGATTACTGTATCCTGAGTACAAAAAAGCGGGTAGTATGAATTTGTAAGGAAAATATTCACTGGTAAAACAAGGTGTGAGGTGTGGGATTCTATTGTGCTTACTCTTGTTCTTGCACATAGTTTAAATAAATAAATAAAGGTTCTTGACTAAAACATGTACCCTAAAGAAAACTGTGAGGAAAAGGGCAGCAAAGAAATGGTGTTACTAGTAAATACTATGACCAAACTGGTTAGAAAAGACACATATAGTCATCTTCTTGTGTTCTTAGATTCTGTTGATAGAGAGTGGTGAACCCGTTCTGCTTTACTGAGAGGAATCATAGCCAGTAAAATAATGTTCTTGAAATGGTGTACAGAATTACTGGCATAGCTGTACTGCATCCCTACTTCAATGTATTCCTGTCCTTAATCAGAAAATCTTCCTTTCAGTTCATATTTTTGTTTGTTTGCTTTATCTGGGATTTAATATGCCACCCTTGTATTGGGAATTCTCTGCTCTCCTTTACATCATCACTAAAAGTGTGTTGTGGTCTCAGTTCAACCAAGCATTCACTTCGCTTAAAGCATATGGGGAGTTCCATTGACTTTAGTAGCTACTGAATTGGGGTTCAGTGTGCTCAGCTGTTGGGTTTTTTTCCATAGTAGTATGGAAAATTTTCATGTATATAAACATTACATATGTGCATCCTAGATTTTAGAACTATCACAATGAGAAAGCAATATTATCTCTTTTTTCCCCTTTCGTTTCTGATAGGACTTGACAGGTCTAGAACAAATGTTAATCAATTGTTCGAAATCTCTTCCTGCCAACATCACTCAGATCCATATCATTCCACCGACTCAGGAAGCATATTATGATCCCAATCTGGTAAGGAATGTTGGTCCTAAAAGTTGGTTGGTTTCTTTCCTGAGCATGTGGTTACTGTGCTTGAAATGTTGATGTGATTTCTAGAAAAAAAAGTGTTCACAAAAATTTCTAATTGTGTATTAAATATTTAAATATGAGAATTCTACAAGCTACTTCCTAGCTTTTAAAGCTATTAAAGTTTCATTCAAAAACAGAAAAGCTGAGCTTTAGAATTTTATTAAATATGGGATTTAAAAAGTCATCCTTGTAAAGAAAATTCAATATTCTGAACCACAGGGACAGTATGTGTGATACCTTCCTGACTAGAACTTTCTGATAAGTCTGCTTGGATGATGTCCTATGTATTTTAAAAATCAGATTAATCATCTTCAGAGCCATCCTTCCTAATTCAAAGGATTCTGAGTAACTCCTTTTAACCTTTAAAGCTTGAAGATTTTAAGTACAATATATTCAGTAAGGATTTATGCCCTTAATTTCTATTTTGGTTATACAGTTCTCTTTGAAATTTATGGGAATTTAGGAATCTAGAGTCTTTAGATCTGGCATTTATATCTACGTTTCTTTAGCAGTGAGAATTCAATTTCTGCCTCGGTCCATGCTTTTGAAAAACATGTATGCATGAAGTTTGCTAAATCTGGTGTTTTATAGGTTAAAACCAATTTTGTCTCAAAGCTAAAATGATGTGGAGTATAGGTCAGGAGCTGTTGGGTGGAGGAATAATGTTGTTCATCCCCAACACATTCAATTTGCAGAATTCAATTTGCAGAATTCTGTGAAGTGAAACTCTTTAAGAGGTCATTGTGAATTTGTTTTCAGACAGGTTGAAAAAGAAATCTCTGATTATGACAAATTATTTAAAACTTGGAGAGCTAGTAAAATATTACGAATTTAAGCACTGATGTCTAATATGCAAATTTTAAATATTAAAGAGTCACAAAAAATGTTTGTGTTTTAGCAAAGAAGCCTGTTTTATTTTTTTTGCTTCTTCTGGCTGCAACAGATAAATTTCTAGGAGTGTTTTATTACCATAAAGACATCCTTAGAGAACAGGAATATTTTATTTCCAGGAGTTGTTTGATGATAAAAGTAGATAGAATTGTCATGATGGAAATAAGGTTAATGTATATCATCTGCGCTGCAGAGTTTGCCTGGCCACTATTACTTGTGGTTTCCACCAGAAGAATGTTAAAAGCAGCTGTCAAATGAGCTACAATTTCTGAATATTGTGCTGAGAATGAAATCTAGAAAGTGTACCAATATGATTTTTCTCAACAGGTGGTCACAAAACATTATTGTTTTTTGTTCCAGGAAAATGAAGAATAAGCAGTTCTTTGCAGCTATAATGTAACTTTCTAGAATGCATCCCTAGTAATAGACTTTATAAATACTTCAGTAACCTATAAACTAAACCGTATTTTCTTCCAGCCTCCAGTGACTAAAAACCTAGTGACTAATTGCAAGCCTGTGACTGACAGAATTCGGAAGGCATATAAGGACAAAAACAAATATAGGTATGTTTATGGCTCTGTAAAAGTCAGTACTAGCTTTTGTAGAATAACAGTAAGAGGAATAAATGCATAAAGTCCAAAGATTGTGTATTAGAATAAAGTGAGCCTAGACTTGTTAAGTGGCATAGAAGAAACATAGCGATAACTGTTTATAATTATTTGTTTTGCTGAATGATGTTTGTTTTTCCATAGTTTTAGTAGACAAAAGATTTCCATTATACAAATATCTGAGGTGTGGGGGGCAAAGTGGTGAGGCCAGACTCTTTTCAGCAGTGTGTGGAGACAGGACAAGGGGGAACGGACAGAAACTGCAGCACAGGAGGTTCCACACGAATGTTTGCAAGGTCTTCTTTACAGTGAGGGTGATGGAGCACTGGCACAGGCTGCCTGGGGGGTTGTATAATCTCCTTCTCTGGAGATATTAAAGACCCACCTGGATGCCTTCCTGTGTGACCTGGTGTAGGGAACTTGCTTTGGCAGGGGGGCTGGACTCGATTATCTCTAGAGGTCCTTTCCAACCCCTATGATTCTGTGATCTTGGCCCAGATCCCAGCTTGCAGTACTTCAGTTAGAAGCTGCAGCATCTAGAGACAGCTACATAAATTGACAATATAAAATCAGTGTGGGTAATTAGAGCAGCAGAGAAAGGTAGAAAGAGACCTTCCTGTGCTTAGAAATTCTGTGTTGTAAATCTGCTTTATTTTCTACTGAAGCTTTAAAATTAATAAATAAATATCTGTAACCATCTTGCCCTTTTCCTGCAAGGAGGGGAAGTGACAGGTAAGGGAAGAACAACAAAACAGAACAAGAACTAGTTTCTGCCCCCCTTTCGGAAAAAGCTGGCCAAACCCTGAATTAGGTTTGCTTGAATAATTGTACTTGAGCAGACCTGCCTGAAGTTTAGGGCCTGTAAGATCTTTGCTCTTTGAAACCTTTGAAAACCAATGATGGGATCATGAGAACATTTGCTGGCATGGAGCTCGTAGACCTCTCATGTCCGTTGCCTTTCCAGCAGGGACTCTTCTGAAGCATGCAGTTGCACCGGGAGTGGTGACAAAGTCACATAATTCTGCAGAAATAGGAAGGCTACATGTGCTGCTTAGAGCAGCGTTTGCATATTGTTATGCACTCATTCATAGTACCTCAAGCTGTGTTGTGTGCTCTAGACATAAGTGGACAGAAATTTAATGTCACATTTTAATGAAGACTGGACAGTTTGATTAGAAATATGTTGTAGAACTATGAGTACTTACTGAACCTGATTTTAAGCTGTTTTAAATAATGTATAAATGTTTTAACAATAAGGTTTGAAATCATGGGAGAAGAGGAAATTGCCTTTAAAATGATTCGCACAAATGTGTCTCATGTAGTTGGTCAGCTGGATGACATACGGAAAAATCCCAGGTATATCCTCTTCCTCAATTTGTACAGTAGGGGTCATTTCTGTTATTATATATCTAAAACCATTGAAGTCAGAAGTACTTCAACAATGTTTGAGGCTTTCATTTTTGCCATTCTAGAGTTTATGCAGTGTATGTTGCAGAAATTTTTATGTTAAGGGAAAGAACATTTTGATCTGCTTTATGTAGCAATTCTTAAAATGTAATTTAGGTGACTTATTGCAAAATCTGTTCTGTATGTCTGCTATGCTTTCATGCTCTGTTACGACATAGCAAGAGCTATTAAACATTTTCTTGATATTTGGTGAGAAGTGGTCCAGAGCAGGAGGTTAGTCCTTTGCTTCTCTACACTGTGGTAATGTAGATCACTGTGGTGATTTAGATGCCCAAATCTGAGAGCAGATTTCGCAGTGCAGCTTCTGCATTCTTGGGGCTAATGAGCTGCCTGTCTGAGGAAGCCTTCCTGGGTCAGACACAGCATAGACTTCTGATTGCCATAACCTGAAACTTTGCATAGGATCACTATAGCCAGCTATGCTTTGAAGGGGGGAGGCGTATTTTGTTTTTCTCAGATGTGGCAGTTCAGTTCCTTGCACGGAGTTGCCTAGAGCAGGGTTACTGAGTGTGCTGTATTCATTACAGTCTGAGGAAAAGCACTAATGCCCTCTGTAGGCAAATTGGTACGCTCTAGAGTTCTCCTTAAATCCAGCTTCACGTAGCAAGCATGAACTTTGCTCCCCTCTTTGGGAGGGCACACGGTGCTATAGAAAATGCTGCTGACCAGGGCCACTTCTTCACAACTGTTAGCAATTGCAAAGTCATCAGATACATTTTCCCCAGAGAGTAAAATTATAAGGTCTTGTATCTCACAATATAAATAAGGCACATGACCTTTCCCATATGTGGGAAAGGGGGTTTTTGTCATCATGCACCAGATCAGAATAGCCAAGGGTACATAGCAGCCTAGCAAACTAGCTGCTACTTTAGCTTCAGTAATTTTCAGTAATATACGTACTTGGGTGTTTCCTCTATGAGAAGTAACTCTCTGCAGGACACATTATTGGGAGCACGTTTATTTGGTCACAGTGATTTCCACAAGAACACTATTCTTGCAGTTTGTATTTTGTATGAGTTAAGTTTGGGTTCTGTGATTCAGGTCACGTTATTTTTATAGTTATTTTTATAGTTTCCTCAATAACTGAAAGCCTGAGGACCAAGCTTTCCATTTTCCTGTACAGTCTTCTAGTATTTTTTTTTAATCTTCCCTAAAGAATGTAGTGTATGTAGTAAAATGTTAATAACTTAGTAGATTTTACATCCAGTATAGGATGTAAATATATTATTTAAGATAACTTACTCACGGTAACTGTATGCTAAAACTATAAAACAATGATCAAGATCATAATCCTTCTGATCTGCTGTCTACATCCAGTGTTAGGCTTTGAGGTGATGCATGTTAGTGCCCATTAGGTGGCAACATTAATATAGGTAGAAGAGGGAGAGCTTTAGCTCGTTAATGGATTCCTCAGAGGTTTTGACTCAGTGTCAGCCTTGATGCACTCTGAACTGCAATCAGTATAATTTAAAATAATGCAGCAATAAAGAAGATAGTTATCAGTATCAAACAGAACGGTTTAGTTTTAAAAGAATACTGTTCCAATTTGGTTTAAAAGGTTTTTGTTCTTTGGCTTTGCCAAATTATGAAAAGAAATATTCTAACAATGCATTTTTCCTTTCTAGAAAATTTGTTTGCTTGAATGACAATATTGATCACAATCATAAGGATGCTCAGACAGTGAAAGCAGTGCTTAGGGATTTTTATGAATCAATGTTTCCTATACCTTCTCAATTTGAACTGCCAAGAGAATATCGGAATCGTTTCCTTCACATGCATGAACTCCAGGAATGGTATGTTACATGGACTGTCTTCGAGTCAGTGCAAGAATTGTGGACTCTTTAAATATATAAAAAAAAAAAAAATAGAACTGTTTAGGATGTGTATTGCACAGAGGTGATATAAATTCCTCTATCATTTCTCACCAAGTGACTTTTTAAAAATGTTAGAACTAATTTAAAGATGTTTAATTATCATCGGAGAAGATACATGTGCATCTTTCATATTTTCATAGAATGTATGGAATTTTAATGTGCTTTTCCACTTGCCATGTTACAAATGATATTTAATTTAGAAATTGAGAAAGTTGATTTCAGAATGTAAACAAAAGGTCAGCAGGTATGATGATAAAAAATGGGACAAGAGTAGTAAAATAGTTTTGTTGCGGATCAGCAAGTTATGAGAAGCATCTCCTGGTGAGGAAAGATAAAGTATTAGAGAAGTACTGCATGTGACAAGAATTGGGTGTGGACTGTAGTGCTCCAAGCCCTATTATAGCAGTTGCAGAAGGAGTGGGGGGCAAACTGATTTTGGCAGTTAGCTGTACAAACTGGGGCGGGAGCAGTATAAATATTCTTGGCTCTGTTTTCGAGGACAACCACCACCAGGACTGTTATCTTCAGAAGACTTTTTACTTTTTTTGTGGTTAAAACAAATTTCTACTGGAACAGCGTAAAGCATGCTGAAGTGCTGGTAGAAATCCTGTTCTCAGCTTCAGATGAGTTTTCTACCTTTATCTTACACGGTAATAATTTTTGGTTTAGGAATCCATGTGACTAAAGAAGGCTAACAATAGTTTCAATATTAAGTTGAAAGCAAAGAAAGTAAAGAAATATGCAGAACTTGAGCTATATCCAGTAAAGAAGCATTTTGCTTTTTATGATACAAGTTAATGAGTAAATGACAAAAACATTTTATGTTCTTTGCCTGTTTCATAGAAACCCTTTAATGTTTATAACTGATCTACAATATGTGAAACTGTTTCCATCTTTCTGCAGGAGGGCATATAGAGACAAGCTCAAATTCTGGACCCACTGTGTTCTAGTAACACTTATTGTATTTACAGTCATCTCATTTTTTGCTGAACAGGTAAAAATTATCTCTTGTCAAATCTATAATGTTTAATACATTTCTATACCTTCAGGGTACTGTAAGATTTATTTATTTTTATTAAAAATCCTAGCTATTCTATTAGTAAATGATGTGCAAACAGTGATTAGGTTGCTTCAATGTTTAAGCTGTCATGTTGAGATTCTTAGAAAAAGTATGACTGTACTCGGGGGGAAGGAGAATTGTGTTTTCTTTTCAGGCGTCTTATGATGGTCAAGTACATCAGAATGTGCTAAATTTGGAAATTCAAAATCAGTAGTTGTTTCTGAAAGTCTTGGTCCATTAAAAAGTATTGTTTAAAGTGCAAAGTTACTGAGAAGAAAACTTGAGTAATAGAAATACTTTAGTCCTGGGGAGATCTTAAGGGATTTTAGGGGCCTAATCCAAATCTCATCTTTTGAATCAGACACGGAGGAAAAAAAAACCCTCCCATTCTGCAAGCATACAATGATTATCTTGAACATCATTAACCCTGCTATACAAAGAGGGAGTCAATGGAACAAATCATATGGGTAATTCTTTGCAGGTTGGGGCCTTAAGTAACCCTTTCCGTGGTCTGATGAAGAGGGTGTAATTCTTGAAAGGTTGGCTTTTGAAATTTTTATTTCCCTCCATCTGTAACTTTTGCATGAATCTTTCCCTTAATTTTCAGCCTTCTGTATACACTGAAAACTCACCCTGCATTAGTAACTTTATTTTGGGAGTATTCAACTTAGTAGAACAGCTAGGTATGTAAATACTGTCAGCTTTGTGTTCATCTTCTAGAAACTGAATGTAGCGTGTTTTATATTTAATTATGTAAATTAACTTCAAATAATCAGAGTATAGGTATACTGTGTTTTTTCACTTTCTGCTTGTATTCTGATTATTGATAAATGTGTACACATAATGGATGCGTTTGAGTAAATAACTCTTTCTTCCAGTGCAGTGAGGAGGAAAAAAAAAAAAAAAAGGCACTATTCACTGAATTACCATGGATGATAAAGATTCAGTGGTTTCTAGGATGAAAGACTAACCAGCCGTGTACCTCTATCCTAGATGGGAACTGAATATTGTATTTTCTTTTCCTCTTCTCAGCTAATCGCACTTAAACGAAAGATTTTTCCAAGAAGAAGGATCCAAAAGGAAGACGGTCATGAACGAATCAAAGTGTAGAAGAGCTTTATTTTGGTGATCAGGCTACCTCAAGATGTGATAAGCATTTAAAATCTCTCTCTCATAAGTGTCTCTTATGGTTTGATATTTAACTGAGTTTATATGAAGAAAAAAAAAATCATGCATCTACGTTTATAATCTCTGCATTACTCTATGATATACAAACTGCTGAAACTGTGACAGAAAGCTAAACAAAAATGGCAGGAAACCTGTATATATAGGCAGGTTTCAACTGATCTTCTTTACAAATGTTGGTTCACGGCCATGCTATCCTTTTTTATAAAAAGGGTTACCTAAAGAAATGTAGCTGCATTTATTGCAGTGGGTGTTGCCAACTACATAAAATGTTGGAAGGCGGAGTTGTTTGGGATGAACTTATCAGGTCCTTGATCTTGCATTCCGAAAGATTTCCGCGGACTTCTGTCACTGCTTTATTATTATTTTTTCTCCAGCCCTATGGGAATTATGTGATTTGTCATTTACCATTGCTCTGCGTTTAATGATGTTGGCATTTCTTAAAGCACAGTGACAATTCACTCCCCCCTATTTGTAGTACTAATTGGAATTTCAAAGAAATGCATGCTAATAAAAGTACACAGTAACAGAACAGGTAATGATTATTTTCAAGTTTCTTTATATTTTATCTGGTGTATTATATTCCAAAGAATACAGTGGGTGTTATCTCTTGATTACAAAGAAAGGGTTGTAATCAAATAAAAGTGATAAACTGATATGATTTTAAAAGCACTGTAAATATAACAACAAAAGTGCCTCTATCTGAATGGGTAACGATCTGCTCTAATGTAGCAACGTGTGGAAGCAACGTTTCACTCCATAAAACAATATTTATACTGACAAATGAAGCTCTTTTTTTCCTGAATTTCAGAGGATTTGGCTCTGTATTTGTCTGAGACATCAGATGAGTATGATTTTATGTGTGTGTGTGGGGAGGGGGAAGGATGCTGAATGTTTTCAGGCAGGAATTTCTGGTGGTGTATCTTCACTGTACTAGCAGTATTCAGAGAATGCTTTTTTTTTTTCTTTTTTTTTTTGTAATCGGGTGTACAAAATGTATGTGCATATGTAATGTAAAATACTTGGTTTGCTTTGAAATCGACTAATATGTGACGGAAGGTTGGTCCGCTCCTGTTTTGAGGTACAAGAAAACTCGCTCATTTTGATAAAAATAGCTACGGATGCTTAGAAATTCTTGTGGTGTTCATTTTCTTAAACTTTCCAACAGTAATAATGGTAGTATTATTTGATGGTACTCAGTACAATCAAACTTCGTGGGCCGCTGAAGTAACAAACGCCGGCTGCACGGCTCTGCGCATGCGCTCTTGCCCTGCCTTCAGCCTTTCCCGCCTTCTGGCGATCGGGGTGGGGGGAGGGCCGCGCTTTGCAGCTGGCGGGCCGGGCAGGGGTGGGCTGTGAGGCGGGGGGGGGGGGGGGGGGGGCAGGGTCCTTCCCGCCTGCGGGACGGAGTGAGGCGGTGGTGGGCGCTGAGGGCGGGCAGTGCTGAAGGGTGGCAGGGTGGGGCCGAGCACCCCGTAGGTCTTGGGGGTGAAAGCGGGAAGCAGTTACGGTCGTTTGGGATTTAGAGATACCGCTTTATTTCAGATTTTCTCGTATCTTTGCAGGAAGAAAGAAAGGAGGTGAGTATATGGGGCTGCAGTGTTGTTTTATAGCATCTAGTGCTCTGTGTGCTGGTATTTCAAGTGTGAAGAGTAATGGCTGTGCACTGGGTGAAATGTATGTAAGCTACTGCCCTACTGCCCTGCTGTGCAACGACCCTCAATTTTCTCTCACCGTTCTCGTCTTCCAATTAGCAACCAAAGCAGAAATCTTCGTTTTTTTCCTAGGAAACTTTGTTCTGAACATCTTGGGTTCACACTGTGTAGAGAAGCATCAGCCACTAAAGAGGCTGTGTCAACAAAGAGTGCTTTGTGTCATTGTTTTCTATATCTGTGGGGTATAAAAGTAAAATTTTCATAGGTTTGAGCAGCTAATTAAAAGTAGATAAGTCTATTTTATGTAAGCAGCTATAATAAGTATATTGTATAAGCAGCTGTTTTCTGCTGCACTTGTATATGATTTTTAGTTATTGAAGTGCTAAGGAAAACATTTTATTTTGTCCTTGCATTTAATGGTAACAACTATGCTCTTCTTTCTTTCTGAGTAGATACTTACCTCCATAAATTCTTTCAGAAATAATACATAGAGTATATATAAAGATGAGAGCCTTACTAAAGAAAAGAGTATATGTAAAACTCAAATATGGGAGCTACATCAGAAATGCATAAAGAGATTTAACGTCTAGAAACAATTCAGACAGCGAAAGTTGACCGTGGTCATTAAGAACTGCACGTGTTTATTTTTCTGCCCAGTGTGGAATGGGCTGTAGAATCAAATTGTTCTTGAGCATCTCTGTATTTTGTAGGGTAGAATATCAGCGCATCTCTTTGGGAAAGGGATATCAAATCTCATAAAATTATGGGAACCTAACAGGCAGGGACCTTATGAGCACTCTGTTTGGAGCATAATTTACTCTCTTGCTTTTCAGCATAAGAAGTGTGATCCCAGTATCTGCTATTTTTATTTTTTTTTTCTTATTCTGTTTTTGAAAACACTGTCAAGGTTAATCCCGTGGGTTGCCTCAAAAAATGAAAGTGTAACTGCTTGGATATCCTTACAGGTGGAAACAGAGGGGAGTATGTAACAAGTCAAGGTAAACATGAAAACACATTTGTCTTGAAAATACCGTGGAAAAAGTTATGTTTTGATACTGTGCCTCAATAGGAAGAAAATCTCATTATGGCACCATCAGGAAGAAAGCATTCAGGAAAAGCTGGTAAAGCAGCACAGGAAGAGCAAGCTAGATCTGCCTATGACTTTCAGGAGGAGAGAAAGGACCTGAGTGGATCAGAGGATGATATTAGAGAAGGTGCTTATCTGCTGATAACTATTCTTTTTTTCTTAAGGTTTATAATGTTTCTAGGCCTGATCAGATAGGGAGATATTATGGGTCATTGAATTGCTGAAAAAGCATGCTTCCTCGTGCTTGTGAGAGCTTTCTTCCTCGTGCATGGTTTATTAGTAAGAGAAGAGAACACAATAGAGTAGCTGAGCATAGTGCCCTGTTGTGTCTTGAACTTCTACCGTTAATGTCTTTAATAAAGCTGGATTCCATTGCTGGGCTGTATATAATGCTGTGGGGTCAGGACAGAACAGAAAAGCTCTGCTTGCTTGTACAGAGAGCAGAGTTGGATGTAGGGCAGGGCTGGGGTCTCATGTTGGCAGGTGTTAGAGTACTTTTGGAAGAATCCCAACAAAAATGAATAAAAGCCAGCCAAGGGATTGTCATTTAATTTTGAGAGATTGCAACTAAGAGGGCTTTTAAAATACAATTTTCAATGCTATTTTTTTGGCGAAGTTTGATGTGACTTCTGGATTTTGTCTTTCAGCAGTCATCCCTGGGTTTTGTTTCTCTCCTCCTCCCACCCCTTTTATCTGTCTAAACTAAATCCTTTTCTTCATTTCTATAAGAAATTGTCTGTGCAAATAATGAAACTTGCATCTTGAGTATTCTCTGTGAGGTTTGCTGTGCTGCTTTCTGTGAAATACCTGACAAGTCTGGCCAGTATGTTCTAAGATTCAAATGTCAGTGGCCATCGGGTTCGTATTAGCTAGCACGTGGATCAGAATGTACGTTTCTCCAACCTCTTGTATGAGTGGGTTTGCAAAACCTGGAATTGGGGAGCATCTTTTTGAGTTTTTATTTGTTTAGTCTGCCAGCCTAATTTGTGTAAGAATAGCTGAGCAGCCTCACAAGGTGTACAGATGTCTTGTTTTCAGGATAGCTTGTATGGCTGTGTGGACTAATGCTGTTTCAAAACAGTCCATACTTTTAGGTATTCTTTCATAATTCTGCGTCCTCTGTTTTTGTCATGAGTTGGGTATAAAGTAATTGTGTAGTAGTGGACTGAGAAACTCCAGTTAGTAGAGACCAGCACTGAGGAGCTCAGGACAGTGCCAGCTCAAATCCAGACACGTGGGATCCATTGCCATCTGCCAGCTCTCACAGTCAAGTTTCAGGAGCTGTACGTGTAATGATGGGATGCATGTTCAAAGTAGTAACATTATGGCCCCACAAAATATAAAATATTTTTGTAAATCTTTCTGAAATTTGCATCAAGGCAAGGCACCAGTAATGGACAAGCATGGCAAGAAAAGACCTTTGGTGGCTACTCATATGGTTCCAGATGATGTTGGGTAAGGTTTAGAATATATATTACTGAAATATTTGTAAGTCCTTAAAATATATATATATTTTTTAAACGACGAGTGAATTTTTTGTAAGTCATTATTATATTTTCCCCTCTGATCTCAGTTGCTTGAAGATATTATATTGAAAAATGATCTGAATAAGGCATGAAAAATATTTTTGATAAATAGAATGGAATTCAGAATGTATTGGCCAAACAAATATAACGCAGAAGTATGTGTTGCAAAAGCTTTTATGGAGATTAAAGCTGTTGAGACAAAACACATTTCAGCCTCCCCAAAGCAGAACGGTATCCTGTGGAAAAATTGAGATATAAAAAAGCATAAAAACAGTAAATATTTTCTGTCAGCTGTCATATCACTGCTTTAAACACTGGTGATAGCATCTTCAGTTCTATAAAAACAACCCTGAAATCATTTATATTTGATGGATATGCAGTGTCATATTCTTTTAATTTATTGAATGAAATTGTTGTTATTTGATACTTTGCATACCTTTTTCTTTGTGGGATTAATGTTATTTACCACCCTCTCTCATTCAGGACTCTTTAAATCCCTAATACCTCTTTACTGGGAAGTTGTTGGTAGTAATTTTTTCATTAAGTCTAGTCTAAAAGATCTTTTTCAGGAGGGGGAAGAGGAGTAAGTCTTATTTTTTTGTCTTTTGGACCAGTAGCAACTCTATCACTGCTTACAAGTAACAGACATGCAATGAAATTAGCTTTAGGCATTTACATCAGGTCATATTCAAAAGTCAGAAAATACTCAAAAATCACAAACTATTTTGTAGGGGTGAAGTACAGAATATGCTGGAAAGATTTGGAGGTAAGTATACTTACATCCTGAATTCATGCTTAAGTTACAGAATTGGCAGTAATTCATTGCTGTAAAATAACTTCGGAGATTGGGATAAAATGGCTGGTGTTTGTAGCATTAACTACAGCCAGTTTTGAGATGAGAACTAATACTTAATACAGCAGGTGGATAGAAGAGGAAGGGAAGGGCACAAGTGCATGGAAATAAAAAGAAAAGCATTGGTGTAGACTCCACTATAGAGGAAAAGGGCAGAGATGCATGAGTACTTTTGATGATCAGTTCTCACTTTAAGGGGTGGGTGAGGCAGTGATTGTATCACAGAGAGAATGTACCACATGAATTAAAAAATCTATTGCCCTTACTCAGTTTTTTGTTACGAGAGACAGGCGATTGCAAGACAGGAGGGAGGAAATTAAGAGCATCTAAATATGAGGCAGCCAAATAGAAAAAGTAATTCAAGGGAACAACTGTAGATAGTAGCTGTGATAAGATGTAGCTAGAGAGTAGTCTGTACTCTGCACCTGCAGAAATCTAAAGACTGGGAATCTGTAGAAAGGAGAATTTCAGCTGTCAGGAAGAAGAGTAGGAAGTTTCTAGCACAGCCAGAGAATGAGGGTAAGTAATGTTGGTCATGTAGTGAGGAAGGATTTGTTTATGTTGCCTATGTGGATTTAATTAAGTCAGAATCAAGTTAAATCCTCAGATGGCTTTACTTAACATTCAGAATGATGAGCTGAATTCCAGACAACCTACTCTGGAAAAAGCACATTTCACTTGCAGTGTATTTATTTATACGCATCACAGATAATCTAAGAAAGCATCAAGAAGGGAAAACATTGTAATGCCAGCATTACTCAGTATCCAGTTGATACTTACATGTATGTGTTAGAAAGTAATGTACATAGTCAACCTATGCAAATCTTAAGGGGATAGAGTGTAAAGAATTCTTTAATTCAGTACATATTAATATCCTATTTTGAATATAGCAGTAGACGAGAGAGGGATTTCAGTGTTTAATATTAAAAAGCTAGGATTGCTTGTTACTCAGGGCTTCAAAAATGGAAGGAAAATAAACGGATCAGAGAGGATGTTTTCTGATCAAAAGTAATAGGGTTGGCAGTAGCAGGGACAGATGCCTCAGCAAATTAGAGAGAGATGTTTTCTGAAGGTTACAGTAGGAAGGAAAAGCAATTGTTTTAAATATTAACCTTAAGCTGCCTGTGACTTAGGTCTCAAAATGTAAATTAAAATGAAATGGACATCTAAATTTACATTAACCTCAGTACTTCTTACATGTACTTGAGTCATTCTGATGTAGTAATTTGTCATTCAGTATGTTAACAGTGGTGATAATCCCACAATACCTCTTATTTCTAAGGCAATTTGCTTGGGTATTACTCTTAAAACATTTGAGCTATTGTTCTTCTTTCTAGAGAAACAAATTTAAAAAGCATTAGCCTAGCTAAATTAGTTGAAGGCCTGGATGTGCTAAGCTAATTGTATAGTGAAATAAATGAGCAAAGGGGCAATGTCCAGTTGCTACTCCAGAGGCCTGGTGTAAGGTAGGGTCTATGAGGGGAATAGAGAAGCAGCTCTCATACCAGCACCAGCAGCAGGTGCAGAAGATTTCTGATGCAGCAGACTTGAGCCCAGATCATGTGAGCTTCTTCCCATTAGAGCACACCTCATTTGCTTTTCCAAAGCAAATCATCAGCATCTTTAATAAAGTGCACTTTGTGTCTGTGTATGCTTAACTTGTAACTATTCTTTGATTCCAGCTGACATTAACAAAGCTCTCTTAGCCAAGAGGAAAAGATTAGAAATGTATACAAAAGCCTCGCTCAAAACCAGCAACCAGAAGATTGAGCATGTTTGGAAAACACAGCAGGAGCAGAGGTAACATTTACCCTTGGCTTTGAAACCTGTGATGTCTGATACTAGAAACAGAGCAAATGGAAAAAAGGAGACATACAACTGCAAGACTTGCAGCTGTTCTTTTTGTTTTTGTATGTTTGAAACTTATGTTGGCCAAATGTTGTTTAAGCAGAAAGACTAAACAGTGAGCTTTAGTAAACAATGAGCTGATGATTTTTTTTTTCACTGTAAATTTGTTAAAGCCCAGATCTGCAATTTGAAGAAAACAGTAAATCTCTGAAATGCTGACATTCTGCTAAGAAGAAATTGTTTTGTTTTGTCTGTTATCTGAGTTTCATCTATCACTGCTGTCTCCCTGTATGCATACAAGTGCTTATGTGTTTTTTGTTTGTTTGTTTGATTCAAAATAGCCTTCTTTTTTATTTCCTTCTATTCCATGCATGTAGAACCTTATCTCCTCGTAATTCTTCAAAGCACTTGTAATACTTAACAGCCGGTGTCTGTTTATAGGCAGAAGCTCAATCATGAGTTCTCCCAGCAGTTCCTGACTGTATTTCAGCAGTGGGATGTAGATGTGCAGAAAGCAGAGGAACAGGAAGAAAAATTGGCGGTGCGTTTCCAGCATGGGATGCGTTTCACAGTGTGTTATTCACAGGGAGACACTCAATATCACAGTTTCAAGAGTGACAGGACAGGGGCACCCCTTTCTCCCCTTTTGGGGAGGAGGGAAAGAAAATTGACCCAATTAAGATAAGGAGAGAGAACAAATTTACTACAAATGGTACAAGAATGTAAGATGATGATAAGAAGGAGAGTTCCAATTAAATCTCTCAAATGGGAGAGAGGGGAAGGCTGTGACAGTGCTGCTCCTCGCTGCACTGCCAGAACCTGGAAGCCACCTCACTCCCGTCACTCAGAATTGCAGATCATGTGGAGGCCCTTGGGAAATGCAGTACATCTTCCTTTTGGAGAATCAGAACCCACGTGAGACTGCTCGAGAATAGGAAACACATCTCCACAGCGCACTGTCTCTGCACCCAGCAGCCTGTCACATGATGTCATATCGAATACTGACATAACGAGGACACCCAAACATATAAAAAGGCAAAAATACTTTGTGCAGCTCAGTCAAACACGTAACTCTTCAGAATTTCACTCAGCTCTGGTGGCTCTTAATAAATATTTAAATTTTGGGGTATCATTCAAAGTGAAGATGTAATCACATGATATTGGTGAATTTGTACTCGCACTATGTTTGCAAGTTCAGCTGTCTGCCTGCAGTACTCTCAAATACAGTATTGGCTGGCTGTTCTCATAGGATGCCACAGATTTCAGGTTGGAAAAGCCTGCAGTGCTAAATCCAGAGTCCAAGGATAGATTTCCAGGCAAGCATCTCAGTTCTATGGCCCGGATTGTCAGTGAAGGCAGAATCTTCTGATTCTGATAAACGATAACCAATGTTGCTGACAAAGTACTTTTGGTCAACTAATAGCATTATTGTTGTTTTTTTTCTTCTTACTTTTGCTTCAGAATATGTTTCGTCAGCAACAAAAAGTTTTTCAGCAAGCGAGAATAGTTCAGAGTCAGAGACTGAAAGCTATTAAACAACTATATGAGCAGTTCTTAAAGGTACAGTAAATTTTCATTTTAGAAGGCAGCCATCCTTATCACATCACTTAGGAAAACTGAAGTCATCCAGCCTTTGTGACATACAGACGTTGAAGGTTTGCTTAAGGAGAACGACAGCTCAGCATGAACCTTCATACTAGTTAGTACAGTTTCCTGACTTGTTTAAAAATGTCTTTCTAAACACACATGCACGCTGTGCCTGTATGTAAATGCTTTAGTTAAGTGTGTTCTTGCAGGGGTCTGATGGGCTTTCCTGTTAAAAATATTTAGCGTGCTTTCTAAACCAAACTCAGTTCTCTGCCAGTTTAAACGTTACGTCGATTAGTCAAATCAACAGGACTCGTCTCAGCTGTCCCTTGAGTTTTTTGTATGTGTTGGAAAAAGTGAAAGTCAGCAATCTCTTAACGCTTTATGCTGTAATTTACTTTTTCTACTATTGCTGGGAAATGCATTCCCCATAATGAGAATCTGATGGGGTTTTTTTTTGTTTTTTTTTGTTTTTGGTGGTCGTTAACCTTTCTAGCTGCTGCTTACAAGGAAACTGCCTGTTAATGAGTTGTAATTCTTTTTAAATTATGTAATTATTGCTTCCTTTGCTCTTTTTTTTTTTTCTTATCGCTTCCTTTTCCTCTTTGCCTCCTAATGAGCACTGATTAGAAAGGGTTTTCCTTCCTATAAACTGGTAGAAAAGGTAAGTATTTACTAAGAAGTCGATGAATCTGACAAATAATGGCTAATGGTGAAAATAGGTCCCACAGGATGGTCTGTGTTCAGTCCTAACTTTCCTGCTGATTTATGAGTAGCTTTTGTATTTGCTGGCAGTCCCTATAAATATTAGTTTTTGGACATCACTTATATAGCGTGTTGTATTTTAAACACAAGAAATATTGATCAGCCTTTTGTTAAAAAGTGGCTGACATGCTAGACAGCAAACAAAAAATGATTATTATTACTCAAAATAGTATTAAAAAAAGACCATTTTTTCCCTATCATTTTATACTAAGAACAAAACACTTTATTCCCACAGTTTCCTCCAAGCAGTATTTCTAGGTGAGTTAATAGGAAGTAGTAAGATGAAAGGGGAAAACAAAAATACCCTACACAATTGGTAGGTGCAGAAGCGAGGCATCTTAGAATCACACTGGTTGAAGTTGGAAAAGATTGCTGAATGTCATCTGGTCTAACCAGCAGCTGATCTAACAAGACTACTATGGAGATAATCAAAGGTGGTGACTCCAAGAGCCCCTCTGGACAACCCGTTCATTGCTCAGTCACCCAGTCTGTGAAGAAGTGTCTTCTGATGTTGAGAGGGAACCTGCTGTGTGCCAGCCCTTCTCCTGTCTCTGCTTGCCAGTGACAAAAGCCTGCCTCTGTGTTCTCCACTCTTCCCCTGTTACTTGTAGAGTTGGATCAGATCCCCTAGAGCCTCCTTTTCTTCAGGCTGAACAGTCCCAATTCTCTCCCTTTGAGCCCTTTCCTAACTGTGTCCTGTTCTGAAATTCTCTCCTTATGGTATGTTTTGGGTTTTTTGTTTTTTTTTCGCATCAGGCAGCTTTGAAAAATAAATAGAGCAACACTTAATTTAAGGTAGTTGAAGTTTACATTACGGGACAGTACAGAAATCTTAATAAAATAAATAATAAAAGGTCAGAACATCTTCAACAAAGATAAACTGCAGTTTTCCTCCTCAGAGAAGATCATAAGGTAAAATTCAAGCCTCTAAAAAGCTTAAGTACGTGTCAAGGAAATTGCAGCTATGCATGTGTAGTTAGGCATAACTATATGAGCAAAAGGGAATATAACCAGTGAGCTTTACCTCAGTTTATTGAGTGAAGTACGCAAAGAGGAGGAAAGGTAACATTTCCTGTAGTTGTTGCTTCAGGCCTCCAGGGTTGTCATATTAAACTGTACCACCCCTATGATTCCTGACACACGTCTAGACTTGCAGAATTCTTATCTACTGAAATGCAGCATAGTAGCTTAGACCTGAGAGATGCTGAGTGGAAATGTTTTTGTCACAGAGTATATACTGTTTAAGCAGCAGTGTGGATTGCAGTCCTGTACAGTTTCAAGTTCATGACAAGATTCACCTGTAATTATCAGTGACCGCTACTGCTATAAAAACAGAGCTGTAATCTGAATAATGGATTGTCTGTTTTTAATTTAAACTTTTGATATTGAGCAGTTCTGAATTAAGATTATCCTTCTCTTCAGAGCATGGAAGAGCTGGAGAAAAACAATGAAAACCTTCTAGCTGGTGCACAGAACGAGCTTCGCAAAGAAATGGCTATGCTACAGAAGAAAATTATGATGGACACTGTAAGTATCAGTAGTTACAAAGAACTTTGTTAAATACAAAAATAGAACATTCTTTAAAGAAGTCATTAGATATTCATTTAATTAGATTAAGGAATCATATTTGGTATGGCTTCTGTTGAGAATTATCTCCTTTTCTTGTAACAGCAACAGCAGGAGATGGCAACTGTTCGCAAGTCTCTTCAGTCCATGTTATTCTGATGGCTCAGTGGAGAAACAACTTGTACCTAAGTAACACGATACAAGTATAGGCGTTAGCCATAAAGAAGTTTTGAGTGGTTTAAAGTTCCCGTTAAATGCTTTAATGGATTGTTCTAATCTTGTGTCTGAGAATGTTGTAAGAAGGTATATTAGCAAATTCATTAAAAGGGGAACAAACCCCAAACCAATTACTACCTGTCATCAATTAAAGTTCACAGGTTATGAAAGGTTGTTTAATGATGTATGTTACGGTAAATGCAAAGTGAGGCCTTCTGTCAAGGCTAGCCACTGTGTAGTTCTGTGTACCAGTAAGAGATGTATCAGCTGCCGTCACCTGTCCAAAAAGCAGGTTTCTTTAATTGAACAGTGAGCTTACTACCACAGCTTTACACGATGTCTGCTCAGGTAAGCATAACAGAACATTACTTCGTGCTTTTGGGGGCATATATTTTTGCAGACCTCTGCTGAGGTAACGTAGCTCGCTCACTTACTTGAAAGGGAATATTAATTTTTGCCGTTTCAAATGCCTCGCAGTTCAGGGGCAGTAAAGCACTGTTCATTTATGCATCTCGTTACAGTCAGTCAGTATGAATTAAAACAGCCAGCCTAGTTTGCGCGTAGTTTGTTTTTGCAGAAAGCCATTATGCTTTTATAAATTAGGCAGTTACTAAAAAACTTGTTAGGTTTCATATAATTGTAGGCAACACAAAAAACCACCCACGCAAGCAAATCTGATTACTTTAAAACAGTGTATTTCAAAACCAGACCATACAACTTCTTATCTGCAGCTTATTAGGATTTTTAGTTCAGAACCAGGTTATCTGATGACAGCTCATCAGTTCCAGCAGCCAGATTAGCGACAGCTAACTTACAGAGAATTCAGCTTGTGGTTTGCAAGTGAAATTGGGCAAGTGGCCTCTGTTGTTTCGTGTCAAGATGGCAGTCAAGGACAGAGCAAACACAGAAATTGTTCCAATGATGCATGAGGTAGTTTGGGTCCATGGTGAGTATCAGATAACTGGCAATGCTAATTTTAGCCATGGCATTCAGTCTCTGCCCTTTAAGGATTAATTAGATGATGCTGTGCAATACACTTAACAGTTTTCGCTTCCAGTCTTTTGTGCTGGGCTGTTTGTTGCCATTACTTCTTCCTTCTGGCTTTCTGACTGACTTCTCCACTCACTTCCTACCATTTCCTCACCTCTACCCTATCTTTGTAACTATTTATACCTAGTACTATGCTACATTTTTGAGGTCTCAGGGTAATACCTTGCACAGTATTTTCTGCCCCCCACTTGTTAAGGTCCTTGAACATCTCAGGCAGGCTTTCTGAATCCAGCAGCTAGGAAGCTGCAGCACAGTATTTTTGAAACAAACAATAGCATTCTTTATTGTACAATTCAGTAACATCTTTATGAACTTAAAGCTCAGCTACATGGCAGCAAGTAAAAGTGAAATGAACATGTACATTCAGCAGCTTCTCACAAAAATACTATTAATGTATTACCTCTTTAAAGAAGCTTGAGCATTTAAGTTTTGTGTGCAAGTTGTGTTTTCCTAGTACAGACAATAAGCTACTTTAATACATCTTTTCACTAATGAAAAGAAAGAAGCCTGATACTAGGCCTGACCTTCTGTTTTGCAGAGTTTTACTATACATTAGGTTTTACCTTACAGTTTTGTTTGGATGAAGTACAGTGACACAATAAATTAGATTACACCAGAAATTAATACAGCAATAGCAAACATACTTCAGAGGGATTAGTTACACGCAGGTACACTGCATTGTCATACTTGGGTGTGTTGCATTGTCACAGTCTAACAGTCACACACTGAAGTTCAAGGAACTTAAGTAATTTAACTTGCACAGTTTCACAGATTAAAAATTCAGGTAGGTGAAGCTAGTGGCCTCTGGTACCCAGCTGCCTACAGCCAAGGTAATGGGTACAAGATAAACCTTATGATCAAAAAACCAGAAACTGCCCATGAAAAGCCAACAACCTCTAAGCTACAACTGTGCTTAGTAACAGTAAGTTAGATACTAGAGAGTGCATGAATCCTAAAGGCACTGACAACAGTATTTTGAAACAGAGAACAAGAAAATTTTGCTCTATTTCCTTCATCTTTTAGGTGCAGTACCTTGCTCTTTAGAAGTATCAAAGCAAATTACTACTTTTACCCTCATGGATCCCTCATTTTTACCAGTCTTGACAATGCAGTACTGTATCCGTTGTGACCTCTATCACTTCACAGCAGAATACTTCCAAAACTAATGTTAGAAAATCAGTGACTTGGTTTAGGAAAAAATAAAAGGTCTCTTACAGTTCTGGTTGGTAGCACCCTGGTTTGCTCTTTACAGTCCCAGACCAGGAGCACTTAATTAAGGGTACTTAACAAAAGATAACAAAAGTTTCAAATGTGATAGTCGGGGTATGAAGTAAGAACTACAATGTCTAGAACACATAGCCATCCTGTTTCAAAACTGTTAATCACAATAGAATCTGCAGGACTTTGTATTTAGTAACTCTAGCATCTGGTAATTTCTGGGATAGCATGAGCTGTTTTCTCATGAAACCAGTTTACTGAAAAGCTTAATCTGTCTTCCCAGAGAGGCTGCTTCATTCTGCATTCTGCTAACTGTATCTTTTCTCCTTGACCTACTTAATCAGTCATTATGGTTCTGAACCTGTTCAGGAGCTTGATGAGATGAAATTCGGAAGACATGTATATGAAGATGAGCAGCAATCTGTAGGCATACACCAGTGGCATATCTCAGCATATCAAACAACGATATGAACTTAAAAAGAACAAAACAAAACAGGTTAAAAACACATTTCTCAAAATTGTCCCTACTATAAATTCAGCTTTAATCAGAATATATCAAGTTTTATGAAGTTTGATATACAGAGTGTAGTTTGTAGTTACGGTAACTTCAAACAAACCACCTGGATTAAAGCAGAATTACAAAAAGAGATCTGTAATTTTACTTTTGGATCTCTGTTCTGTGAAAAGAAAGCCAGTTAGCTCCCAAAAGGTATGTTTATGCAGTATCCTGGCACTCTTTCCACCACGACAGGTGAAATGGCAGAGTGGAATCACAGAGACAGTTCTCAATCCATTCCTTTATGTAGACCACATCAAAAGCATAAAGCCGAATGCTTACCAATGCTATCCATAGAACAACATATTCATCGATGAAACTATTGAAGTACTGGTCCAAAAAGAGAAGTCCTGGCCCAATGAATGCAGTGTCTTGAAGACTGATTTCACTTTTTGTCATGTGAGCCACCTATTTAAGAAAAAAAACAAGCGCAAGATCACTGCAACTTAACTACCACACCTTCACTACTCAGCCTCCACCTCAGTCAGGAGAAAGCACAGTGTCCTTACCCATCACCAGCCTCTCTGAAGGGCCCTTTGGAAAGCAATCAGCAGGCAGGTCAAGAGGGGTGCTGATTCCCCACAGTGTTTCTTTCTCAAGGGCTAAGTAACCCCTCTGCAGGTTGCTCAATCAACATGCAGCACTTCAGTCAGTGACATCGGCCACTTGAATCGTCAAGTTGTGGTTTTTTGACTGTTACATAGGAAACAACACGTGTCCCGTGTTCCTTACAGTTACATCAATCCTGCTGTGCTTCAGCGCTTAGCACAGCTCAAGGGACTGCGTTTCTGATATTCAAGTCAGTGCGTAAATATGGCTTAGTTCTGGGAATAAGCACAGCAAAACTGAAAGCTCTAACCAGTACATTGAACAGGTTTTTTTTGTGTTGTCTTTTCCCCTCCTGCATCACTGTCATATTTAATCTCTGTAGGAGCCTGAGCCTACATTAGTGTGTTGGTCATAGCATAACTGCTAACATGGTGGCAGAGCACAGCTGGAAAACCTGCACAGAGCTCAGTGCTCGGAAATGCATCTTTTAAGCCGATAACCGGTTCACGTTTAGGGCTGAAAGAAGATTCCTTACCACTAACTTCTGTGAGATTTTAGCATTCACAAATCCAAATGTCAACACATACAGGCACGGATGTTTTTCAAACAGCTGAATTGTAGATTTTTTGTAGATCACGGTGGCCAGCGTGACAAGTAGCCCAATGTGGACGCCTGGCGAAAGAACGCTTGTTCCCTGAAATACAGAGGGACAGAAAAATCATCTTTGGCTTCAATCACACAGCAAGAACAATATTCGATATATGTTACAACACCCACTGAATGAAAGCAATTAAAGCCGTCAGATGTCAGGGAAAGTCCGTCCACGTTATGGTAACACAATTAGTATCCTTTATGATGACCTTTCATCAATTTTGTATGGAAATTCACTGCTGGTTCCTGCGGCAGAGGAATCCAGTCACGGGCAGACAGAAGAGAGGTAAAGAAGTCTTTGCTTTAGCCATACAAAAATCAGAATAACAAATGAGTATTGTTAAAGTGTGACACTCATAAGCTTGTCTGCTTGAATGCTTAACGAGGCAAAACTCTTCTGACTACCAAGACCAACAAATGATAAATTATTCAAACTCCATTCCAAAAGCTGAAGCAACTTACGGCTATTGTAGATCCATTCTTTCCAACCCCTCCGCCAAAGATGACGCGGAAGTAGTTGAAACACGAAACTGCTGTTCCACACAGTATGCCAACAACCGCAAAGAACTTCAGCTCTAGGCCTACCCAATGCACCTTAGCAGGAAAAGCAGGAGAAAACATTAAAGGTCACAGGTAACAGCTTTATTTTCCCCCTCCCCCCAAAAACAAGAAGTGATTAAAAAAAAAAAACAAACAGCGCTACTGACCTCTACTAAGGAATTGTTTTACTTGGACTACTGTTTGGCTGAGAATAAGCACAGGAAGACAGTGCTTGGAGTTTATTTCCTTATTAAGAAGGTGTCAGATTTCTTTTAGGAATACTTGCTCAAAAGCTGAATTCAAGCAAGTTCTGGTCATGACAATGACCTAGACTTTGCTGTGCGTACTTCTTATCATGGTTTGTTTGTTTTTTCCACTACATAAGCAAAAACTTGCCACAGACTTGCTCCACCAGGACATGGGAGGGGCAGGAAGGACAGTTCCTTCCCTTTCAGTTAACGCAACACTGAACCACAGGAAACACAAACGCCATCTGCCTCCTTTGTGTTTTAATACACGTTTGTATGCTGTATCTTTGCACTCAGAACGGTCTCTGGATGAACGTCTTTGTTAAACAGTTACCTTTCAGAATCAACGGCAGTTTCAAGGAAACTTCCAAAGGCAGCACAGGATTAAAAACACAAAAAGAAGGAGCAATAAATTGAAACCATTCACTATATATTTTCTTAATATAGATTGTTTTGAGATACAGCATAACTATCACAGATTTTAATGCTGAAGAAAAAGCAATCATAGTTCATTAGTATTTGAAGTTGTTTGCCAACACAAAAGTAACTCTGTGTGAAAATAAAGTAAAAGCACCTAGCAGGAAACAGCTGAGCTAAACATTTCCTAACAGCTGAATAAATTGGTAAACTAATTTGAATGACTTTGCACTCGAATGAGTGCTTTATATTTGGATCGATTTGTATAGGTTATCAATACTATAGAATTGTCTCAGGTCATAAGAGAGGATGAAGACCTTAGTCTAAATGCACTTTTGCTGCACGCTAGAGTGCACATTTAAAGCTGGAATGAAAGCCAGACACAGGCAAACAAACACTTTTGGACAGAAAACAATTCTAGCAATACAGCAATTTATGTTTAAAGTCTGCTCTGAAATAACCATTAAAAAGACATCTCCACTGACACGTAAACCAGGATTTTTTGCAGTAACATCGATTTGTTCCCTTAAAGCAGCTATCTTTCCATTTTGAAATCAAGCATTCTGTAAGTCATTGAACTGAACAGGCATGCTGGTCTTACAGAACACACAGAAGTAACAAAGAATGTGTTAAGGCTTCACTACGAGCACAGTATTTGTGGCAGATCATCAGTTTGCACCCACGGCAGATGGAGTCTTTTTTCCTCTACACAGCTCTAAGTTTGTGCGCAGCGAGTCACAGCATTACATCTAAGTTAGCCAGAATGCGAGTGTAACCCACAGCTGTACAGGAAGCCCACACAGAACATCACACTGCTGGCACGGGCTGATCCCAGTTATCCAGCACAGCTTCAAACAGCCACAGGAACTGGGAACTCTTCACAGAAACACCGAATACTTCACACACTTACCTTATAGTCCCATACTGCTGTTCCACCAAATGCAGACACCAAAAGCAACACCGTTATGGCTATCTGAACTTCAGTTACGTCAACTCTAGGAGAAAAAAAAAACATATCAGTGATTCAGTTAAAGGTTCTGTTTGCTTCAAGTGTAGGGAGGTGGGGGGCAGGAAGAACAGAGCAAAACTTAGTTATTTCAATTACCCCCTCAATCCACAGAGTACATATAGGATTTGATTTTCTTTATCTAAAAAAGATACTCTATTTGGAGGCACATCTCTAACATTTAAAACTGAACGTATATACTTCATGTAGAGCAAGTTGAATGCAATTTTCGCAGTGGAGAAGTGTTTAATGAATACACTGTTAACTATTCTATAATTTTGAATACATCTACAGAGTTCTTATGCAAGCAACAACATTAAGGGTTAAGTGAAGCTCACAGTAAACACTGAAAGTATACAGAAGCAGAGTCTACAAAGAGTAGAATGAGGCAGACAGGATTTCTTTAAGCCACTTATCATGAAAACTTGACAGAAGCAGCCTAAAAAGCATAAGGGCAGTACTCTGATGACTGAGTCTTGGTTTGCAAAAGACACTGATCACGGACACGTTGCTTTTTTCCATAAAACATTTTGTAAAACAGGTGGTCCTGTATCCCTTCTATAGTCAAGACTGAATTCCAACATTTCTGCTCTCAGACGAGGCAGTCAGGTCAGCTTGCCAGTCTTGTGTGAGTTTGTATTTTCTGCCTGTTCAGTGGAGTGACAGGACTCCAAGCTGCGTCATTACATGTGCCTTCATTTTGTACTTAATTTTACTGAGGCTCAGACAGTTGGCTGCAACACAGATCAAATCAAAGGCCAAAGATTTTACTGAGCCCTGGAGTACTGTATCCGTACGGCCTGGCAGTGGTATAGCACCCAGATGTGCTGATTCCTCCTGGCCATCAGTGCCGAGTCTCATCAGTCACTTCACTTCTAAAATCACATGTCATTAATTCAGGAACAGCGTCAGTGAAAGCTTCCATCCATGTTACGTATTACCATAGTCAGTGCAGTACAGTATACTACTACCTTTATTTAGACTCTCATTAACTATTTGTAAGAGCAATTGCAAGCCTTGGAAGAAGCCTGATTTGCTTTCAGTATGCAGAATGAGTTCTCCTGCAGAGGTGTTGTGTCTGCTCAGTTACAAGCAATAAGCACAGAACACCAGGGCATTCCAAACTGCTCGTACGCTATCACTGTATTTATGCAGAACCACCACATTTTAAGTGAAGAAGTTTTATGTGGTATTAGAGCTTCAGTGCTTTCTTGGTATGGGGAAATCATTCTCACATTTTACGCGACAGAAGGCACAAAAAAGCAATCCTTAGTACAAAAACCCTGAGCTTACGGCATAATTCATTTCTACTGCAGTCCACTCTCACTTACAAAGATTATCTTTTCACCCATGGCTCTAAAACATCTCTTTTTGCCTACAGCACAGAATGTCCTTTGGAGAAAAGCAGGGTGGGTACGCAGGTGCAAGAGTTACAGTTGGTGTGGTCAGCAAATAAGAAGTGCTCTTAGCATTACTGCAGAGACAAGCCTGCCTTTCAGATGGACGCCAAACCCTGCACACCCTGTCAGAAGGACAGCCTTCACCTCTCACGTGTTTCAGATACTGCTGCTAAGGAGACCACTTCTCTTTCAGAAATCGTTAAATCATTAGTAGGGAAAAAAGAACAAGAAGAAATGGAAATCAAGTAGCTACCAGACATTGTCATATGCAGTTCTGAAAGATACCTACTTACTTTCCAAACCTTAATATGCCTGATACATATGTCTGCCAGTGAGCAGAATAGAACATGAACAGTCCCACAAAACAACAGAAAAACAACCAGTCAGGGTTTGTTCCTAATCGGATTGCTATGCAGGATCCAAGGACAACAAAAACTGAAAAGCAGAAATGAACAAGTTAGTCATATACCCTCTATGCTTGCAGTTAAGAGAAATAAAATCACAAGGCACTTTAGGTCAACTATAACAAAGTAAGAATATGACTGATACTTAAGCAGCTAACATCAGGGAGAGCTCTGGTGGGAGAGACCAAAACACAAGACTCCTTGCAGAGGAGGGCCCACCACAGTCATTCTGTCTGGGCTTTCTGATTTCTTCTCCTTTATGGCACAGACATGAGCTCCAACAGAAGAGCTGTGCTCAAAGACTTGACAGTGCTTTGCTGGGAACTGAGGTGTAAAGAACACCCCAGCTCCCAAGGCCAATGTTTTGGCCATTAAAGCTGTCACAGAAGTGCAGGTATTACCCAACGCCTGCTAAAAGTGCTTCTGAAATACGCTCCCCTGATGCTGAGCAGGAACGCAAATGCTGGGGGCAGCCCTGGCTGCACTGACCAGGAGATGGTGGAGAAGGGAACAAGCTGATCCTGCCCTGAGCGTGGGCCTGAACCACACAACCTCTAGATGCTCCTCCCAGTTTCAACAGATGTGTGTTTAATCAGCTCCTCTTGAAAACAGCTAACTTATTTTTACAACTAGCACGTGTAACAGTAGGTTAAGGCTACCTGTGGAAATTGAGTCGCAGCCATGATCAAAGAGCTCTCCTAGAGGAGAGCTACTGTTTGTCCTTCTGGCTTGCTTCCCGTCAATGGCATCCAGAGACTGGTAGACAAAAAGTCCTAATGCACCCAGGATGTACGCCCAGAAAGGTGCCTGAAAGAGATTCACATACAAAGGTCACTAGGTGGTTCTGTTTCTCAGCCAATAATCTATTTAATTAAAGGTAAAGTACTCTGCAGCACAAAACTGCTACATCCTGCTGTCTGCTGCTAAGTTAATGGGCAAACCAGATTCTGCGCACTGGGCTCTGAACAGCTCGTAGCAAGTGCTGCAATGAACTACTCCATGTATACCAGGCAGAGGTCCTATTTTCATTGTAAAAACACAGAAACAAAAACAACTTAAAAAAAAGTATCTTATTTTCCCACCTTAAAACTGCATTTTCTATTATTATTGTATTATTTGTGCTGAAAAAATGAACAATTATTAATCTTAAAATAAAAAAGGTAGCATGAAGGCAACTAGGAGCATCCTCAGCAACTTGCATGACAGATACTTAAATCATTTGCTAGGTTTATAACATACAGGTGTTAAAACACATCACTAAATAAAGACCTCAATTCTTTCACCTCCACAGCTGCTCTCCTGTTGCGCAAGCAGACCAACGTGATGATACATTTCACAAAGCAAAGGCTGTTAACTAGACTTAGACAGTGGATCAAATCTCTCGCTGAGCTGAGCTCTGTCCGTACTCAGATGGACCCACTGTTACTGTCACTGTCAGGGAAAAGTCAAAACACGACAACTGCAGTGAATTTCTTGGTGGGGACAGCAGAAGGCAGCAGTAGGAATGCCCATGAGGGGAGACACTTCTCCAGCCAGTGTGGTCTCATCATCATGCTCCATGGTTTCAGTTAAGACAAAAAGTTATGCCTCTAAATTACACTGCTCACAGAACGCATCTTGTGCTTGTAAGTTCCCTTCTAAGCCTGAAAACAGCAACAGCTTTTTACCCAGCTGGAAAGAGAGGGGAAGTATTTTTGTTCTCCCAGTGAGGATCAACTGTGTCCATTGAGATGTGTCCCTTATAGCTATAGCTGCTATCTCCTCCCCAGCCTCCTCGCATGCCTGGTTCTCCTGCCCATGGATGTCCCCAGCCACTTCCCACGTTGCGCCCAAGCAAGTTTACAAATTAGAGAAGTGGGAGCATTTGAGAATGCTGACACGGCTGAGGGACTCAGCTGAAAGGTCAGGAGGCTCCCAATAATCACCAGCTTTTCACTGATGAGGTGTTTATTATCTCAGCCTGAAGTTATATCCTGTCCAAGCAAATGCATTATTTGCCCATGGGACGCATGCTATTCTAACAGAGCTAGAATACAACACAAACCCCAGTGAGGAAAAGGGAAAATAAAAAGGTCCCTCTGCTTGAATTAAAAAGAAGTCAAAAATTGTACAGAGTCTTGCCAACTGCAGGTTTGGTGAAGGTCAGATCACCTGCTGAACCCAGGGTTTGATGATGCCAAGAGAAGGCAGATGCAGCATTCAACGCCCTCAACTGCAGGAAGCAGAGTAAGCCCAACAGCAGTCCTTGTTTTGAACCCCTGTGACAGCACACCACAGAAGAGCATGGACAGCTGCAGAAGAGCAGATGTGCTGAGAAGACCCCTTGCCACTTAAGCAAAGTTCAAACTCACAGAGTTCAACAGCCCAAGTACTGCAGCGTTTAAATATTCACACGCACCTCCTCATTACTCACTGCTTTTATCCATAAGTTCATTCCCTCCGTTCCCACAGGACTAGTTCAGCTCTAGCTTGTTGTGCTCCTTTCTGGCAGAGACACACCATTGAAGCCATTTTCACTGGACTTCCCTTTTCCCCCAGAACTGGATAATTTCCCTCACTCAGCATGGAGCCTTCTATACAATAGTATCAACAGCAGCAGAAAGAAAGGGGCTGTTTAAATCTGCATTACAAAGAGGCAGAAAAAGAAATAACTATAATGCACCCCTGGTGCGCTTTCTGCACAGCAGGGACTCGCTGCATTCCTCCAGCATCCTCCTCTCCCCACCATACTCCTTCAGGTTGGATATTAGGAAACATTTCTTCTCAGAAAGAGTGGTGCTCCCAGGCTGCCCAGGGAGGTGGTGGAGTCACCGTCCCTGGGGGTGTTCCAGAGCTGTGTGGATGTGACACTGAGGGACGTGCTCAGTGGGCACAGTGGGGCTGTTCCTCACTGCATGAGTCATGCACACTCTGCTCAACACCTCCCACCTGCTGGGCCAGGGCTGCTTCACTGCCTCAAAGCTCTAAGCTCACACTAAGTGCTCTATTCCACCCTCAAATCTTCTGCTTTATTCTCTCTCCCACAAACCTTCCCCTTCCAACCTATCTCTGTTTCCAGTGTTCTCCAGGAAATTACGGACAGTGTGAAGAAATGCTTTAAAAAAACAACAACAAACAAATGAGAAATGAAGGAACAGAAGAAGCCAAGAGCACACAGGACAAATCTTTACCACTGGATGAAACCCAATCTGATCACTCTTTGCTTAGATCCTGCTAAGGGATTTTTTAATAGACATGAGTTCAGTACAAAGTAAGAGTTGCTTCAGATTCCTTAGCAGAGTGTTGCGACAGGACAAGGGGAAACGACTTGAAGCTAAATGAGGGGAGATTCAGACTGGACATAAGGAAAAAGCTTTTTACAGTAAGGGTAGCAAGGCACAAGTTGCCAAGGAAATGGTGGATGGCCATCCCTGGAGACACTCAGTGTCAGGCTGGAGGGGCTCGGAGGAACCTGTCTAGCTGTGGTGCCCCTGTTCATTGCAGGGGAGTTGGACTATGTGGCCTTTATAGGACCCTTCCAATTCAAACATATAAGGAGATAAGGAGGCTCATGCTGAAGGGTGCATTTATAAGAGACAGTGATACAAGCCACGTTCCTTCTACACAGGAAGGCACTGCTCAAGCAGGCAGCATTTCTAAAGCCAGAACATGCTGTACTGGTCAGCAACAAATTGGCTTTTATAACTATTGGTGACAATGAAGATGGCAAGTACAGTGTATAAGGAAATAGCTGCTACACAGCAAGAGGACAAGGGAGCATAGTACCGTTTCAGTCATCAACTGCATTGCGTGGGGCAGGGAAAGCATTATTAAGTAGTGGAATTCACTGGAAGCTCGGAACATTCAAAACAAAGAATTTAAAAGGCAAAAATTGAGGGAAAACTGATCCACCAGTTGTTCTAACAAGTATCTCAGTGGAATCCCCACTGAGAACTCCATGCTCCAGCCTCTGGGTTGTACACACCAGGGCAAGAGTGCTCTGCCCTCAGCATCTGCCACCAGGGGCTCTCTGGGAGCTGAGCCACACGGACCCGGGTATGGGCACCAGGGGGCTGCCACCCATGGGCCTTTGGTTCTGCCACTTAACACCTACTTATGTGCTGCGGATGGCTTCAGTGTTCTCAACACAGGACTACTAAAACTGGCTTCTTCATGGATGGAGGAAGAGGCTCCCTAGCCCAGCAAGACGATGCTGACATGTTCTGCTTGTGCTTTGGCCGTATTTAACACAACTTTCAGTTCCACCTTCCCCCAGCCCTTCCAGCCTACACACTCAAGTTAAAGCACAATATAGAGGTTATAACAGTGCATGCAACACTTAGTAGCGTTGCAGCAGGTTTAGCTTTTTTTCAGAACACCACCCAGATATCTGACATCTTTGGGGAAAAAGGCTGAAGAGCATAAGAAAGGTACTGATGGTGAGGGGAGCAGCAGAAGCCAGGGCATGTTCACAGAGCAAAGACAACTATTTTGTCTCTGCTCAGAGAACAGTCCAAGAGGAGAAGGAGTCTGCTTTTGTGCTACATGCTTATCACTGATACACTGATGCCTGAATGGGGAAGTTTGGTCCAGACTGCATGTTCTTACAGAATTCAAGTTTTGCGATCACTACAATCATAAACGTTCCCAAAACTCTACCTGAGCTTTCCTGGAAGAAGTAATTGCCTGGGTGTCCGCACCATAACCTTTCTGTATGAGTCCTCAAAGCAAAAAATAACTTAAAATATACTTACTTTTTCATTATGTCCACGGCAAAGAGAGAAAAGCTAGATAAATCATCGTAGCATGAAGCCGGCACAGGGCTGATACCTACATCACAACAGTAAGCTGAAGGTAGCAGCTCCACAGCCGTTAGAATCACAGGCCTAGGTTGGAAGTGTCCTTGAAGCCTACCAATTTCACCCCCCTGACATGTGCAGGGCTGCCCCCCACCATCTCAGGCTGCCCAGAGCCCCATCCCACCTGGTCCTGAGCACCTCCAGGGATGAGGCACCAGCTTCTCCGGGCAGCTGTGCTGCCAGCACCTCACCACTTTCTGACTGTTTAGTTTAAAGCTCCAGCTCTCTGCTCATCTTAGTGGCCCTCCCCTGGACCAGCTCCAGCAGCTCGATGTCCCTCCTCTCCCGGAGGCTCCAAGCCTAGAAGATGGCAACCTGCAGTCTGCAGCCATTTACTCTCCCTTCCTCCTTACTGCCCTCCCCGAAGTCAGGGCAAACCCACCGTGCCCTCCGCGGACGCGGGCCCAGGCCTCAGGGCACTCCGTGCCGGCGGGGGCCGGGGGAGGCCGCGTCCCGCCGGGCGGTACCTGCTCGGTGGCCGTGGGGCAGGAGGCGATGAGCGGCAGCGCCGTGAGGCAGTTCAGCAGGAGGCCGCCCAGGGTGATGGCGTTGGGGGCCAGCCACGGCGGGAGCCGCTCCACCAGCCAGCCCCAGTAGGGCTGCAGCCAGGGCTCCAGCAGCGAGCGCCCGGCCGCGCTGTAGCGGTGCTGCTCCAGGCGCTTCAGCTGCGCCGGGCTGAGGGGCGCGGGCACAGCCCACGGAGCGGCCATTCCGGACGGACCGCGACCGCCGCCGCCGCTCGGGGCGGGGCTGAGGCGACGGCGGAAGAGGCAGACTGCCCGAGGCCGCCTCTGCTCGGAGCAACCACCGCCGCTGGGTTGTGTCTCTCAGCTCGGGGCGCGGCGCTGCCCTCCCGGCGCCGTTTGCCATTGCTAGCTTCCGCAGCCCGCGGGCATCCGTGGCTGGGGGACAGACAAACGCTGCGTGCCTTCTCACTTCTTCGGCCTCCTTGGTCTGGAGCAGGCTGCCCAGGGCCCTTCCAACCCGGCCTTGAGCGCCTACGGGGGTGGGGCACCCGCAGCTTTTCTGGGCAGCTGTGCCACAGCCTCACCGCCCCTTGAGACAGAAATTTCCTCCTAATGTCTAGCCTCAATCTTCCCTATTTTAGTTTAAAACTGTCCTTCCTGGTACTGTCGCTGCGTAGAAAGTCAGTCTCCCTCCTGTTTATAAGCTGCCTTTTGTGTCCCTTTCAGTGCTTACGCAGCCCTCTCCAGACGGAGCAAGCTCAGCTCTCTCAGCCTGTCTTCATAGGAGAGGTGCTCCAGCCCTCCGAGCATCCTCATGGCCCTCCTCTGGACCCAATCCAATAGCTCCACATCTTCCCTGTACTGGGGGCCCACGCCTGGATGCAGTATTCCAGGTGGGCACGAGAGCAGAGCAGAGGGAAGTAATCAACTCCATCTCCCTAATGCATCCCCTCTGCTGATGCAGCCCACGATGCAATTGGCCTTTCAACCTGCAAGAGCACACTGCTGGCTCATGTCCAGCCTTCCATCCACCAGAACCCCCCCAGGTTCTTCTCTGCAAGGCTACTCTCATATAATGTTTTTCTCCCTGTCTGTACATGTATCTGGGATTCCCCTAATCCAAGTGCAAATTGCTCCGTTGGGGGGCCAGAGGCTGTAGCCTTTTGGCCAAGCACAACAGTCCCCTGGACAGAGCAGTTTAATGTTACTTAGTGTAAGCCAATTTCCTTTCTTTGATAAAGAGAGTAAGTTTTTGAGCACAGTTTTCTACAGCAAGTCTCAGGAGTGCTCGTCATGCAGAAAAGAGTCACAGAATCATAGAATCATCTGAGTTGGAAGGGACCTTTAAAGGTTACCTACCTTAACTACCCTGCAGCGAAGGGAACAGCTGAGTTTGCCCCATGTCCATGTCCAGTAAATACAGTAAGAAACAGTGATTAGAGATTAGGAACATAGAAGAGAAAAGCCACAAGCAAATGGAGGGGTAATATATAACAAGATAAAGATTCAGTGGCAGCCAAGCAGAGAAAGGCAAAAGCATACGCAAGAATTATATTCAATGCCAGCCAGATCCCCAGGACATTGGAATCACTGGGCTTGAAAAAAGGTGAAACTGCTGCTTTGAATTCCCTGAGCATTACTGTTGTCAAGGAGCTTAAGGGTATTTGTATTTACAGAGAGATTGCTCAAGGTCTTTGCAATGCCAAGAAGAAAAGGAGAAAAGCACTTTTCGTAAGAGTTAGTGAACCACCACTGCATCCATATTTTTTTAATTATTATTATTATTTATTTATCATTAAAAAGATAGTGACTGAGTAGAGGAATTTGTTATTGAAACTGAAAAAGGGCTTTGCATGTTTTGTTGGTTTTTTTTTTACTTGTTCGTGGTGTGCTTGTTTATTTAAATATATTTTGTAAAGTTTTCAGCAATGAAACATAGAACAAGAGAAGGTAGAAATCAAAGCTGGGAGTGTTCAGGTTTTCAGAACTTCCTCAATATTCAGGGTATGCTTTTACTTTCTGCTGTCTGCTTCAACAAAGCAGCAGCTTTACTTGTCAGTCAGGAGAGCAAGCTGTGAACCCAGTGACCGTAAGTATTCTGTGCTTAAAATAGAATGCCTTTTGCTCCAGAATCTCAAAATATGACAAAAGGCATTCACCAGATAAGTGTCCTTTTCAGTGCTCTGTAAAAGTCAGCTATGCTGCAGTTTCCCCTATAAACAAAGTACAGGAAACTTGTAGATGTGTGTTTTTTTTTAAAGGATATTTAAAAAAAAATCTGACTCTCAGTCTGGACCTCCATATGAACTCTGCCCTGCTGAGGCCACATATGAAGTACTGAGCTCCTCAGTTTAAGGAGGACAGGGAACTTCAAGAGAGAGTTTAGCAGAGTGTCACTGAGATGATGGGGGGCCTGAAGCCATCTCCCTTATGAGGAATGTCTGAGAGCCCTGGGACCATTCAGCCTGGGGAAGAGAAGGCTAAGATCTCATCAGTGTTTATTAACATTTACAATGGGGGCAGACTCTTTTTGGTGATGTACAGCAATAGTACATCACCAACAGGTGATGTAGAGGCAACAGGTACAAACTGGAACTCAGGAAGTTCTATGCAAACACAAGTAAGAATTTCTTTACTGTGAGGGTGGCAGAGCACTGAACAAGCTGCCCAGAGACTTGGTGAAGTCTCCTTCTCTGAAGTTACTCAGAATCCACCTGAGCTATTCCCTGTAGGTCCTACTCTAGGGAATGTACTTCAGCAGAGGGTTGAACTTCATGATGTCTGGGAGTTCCTTTCCAACCCTTACAATTCTGTGGTTCCATGATATCTTGATTCAAGCACTGTTTTTCTCCCACTTTTTTTATTTGTGGCATTTTCAGTGAGGAAAACTGGCTATGAGCTTTCCATGCAGACAAGAGTCTGCAGTGCATATATCAAGCTCTACAGACAACTGTTTAAGAGAAGATGCTTATATGACAGGAACACTTACACATCAGGTGCCCTTTCAAGGAGAACAAGACAAAAGAAACCAGCAGGCCAATGTTTTCTTCTGTCTCCTTTAAAAATAAATACCATCTGTTTCATTAACTTTGAATCCTCTTCCTATGTGTATATATGTGTGTATGTACACATATGGGTCGCCCTTCTTATTCTGAATAGTAAATTTCCTTGTCCTTTTTCAGTCAAGCTCAACGCCAAGGGACGGTTTTCAAAAGTAGGAAATTTCTACCAAGTTTGTGAAGGTGAGTGGAAAAGAGAATCCTTATAAACTGAAGGAGATCTGAACTGTAACCTCAACACCAAATAGTTGACGGTGAGTGCACATAGCAAACAGATGAGTAGCTGAAGTCTAAACTATTTTAACATATTATTAAACTTCAGTAACTTGCTGTTACTGACCAGGTTTTATTTGCTGTCCTTTACTCATAGGTCTCTTTCATGGTCACTGAATTCCTGTAAATCCCATGTGAGCCTACCTGGCAGATATTTCCTCTTGAGAGCACTGGGCCGTGTCTTCTACAGCATGATATTCTCCTGCTGCTTCCACTCTCTCTTGGTCATTTTGCTTGTAGGTTTTGTTACATTCACTTCTGTTAAGCTGGTATGAACTGCAGATTTCAAAATTAATTTTTTTTATCAGTTCACTTTGTCTATTGATCACTGTTCTTGGAGAATTCCATCGGGCGACTCTTCGTAAACCAAAAATTCATTCTCCATCGAAGGTTCTGCAACTTGTTTTATATTTACTAGGATTTCCTTTCCTGTCCCACTCAAAACTATAATTCTCCTTTAAGTCACATTCAAGTAATCCTTAATCCAGAGGCTTGACTGGTCAGCTTCACTAATGAAAGTTTGAACTTATAGCACGCTAATACTCACTCATCTAAATTCCAGCTATGGCCAAATACCTGTTATTTCTTACTGGCCTGGTGCATCTCACTCAATGGTAAATACCAGACAGTGCAACCCAGGAAGAGTTACGGGCATGTGAACGTCACACTTAGTGTTCACACAGTGAAAAGTAGCTTAATTCAGCTTGTCTGCCAGTGCTGCTGCCATCTGGTACTAATTAGAGAAGCTAATTCCATCAGTGGAGTCCCAGTGGAAGCTGAGGTTTATGCTGGCCGACGGGTTATTGTGTGTGGTATATTAAGGCAGAGGAGGCAGATAAATAAACTTGAAGCTGGCTATGAACATATTCCTTTGTTTATGAAAAGCACAACCTCACGGTAACTATGTTAACACAGTAACAGCTTTGGTGATGACATAATACATCCAATTAGACTCATAGGATTTCAAATGAGGGATGAGATTAAAGCTGCATGGCATATATTCAAACTGATCCTCTCCCAGAGCCTTTTAGGCACCAAAACAGATGAAAGAAAAGCCAATTGAATGGTGAGAATGAAGAGAAATAATGTTTTCTGGAATTTTCTTCCTAATGATCATGTTGCCTCCCATCATGTTTAGGTGTGAATAGGAAAGAGGGATATGGTTTTGAGAGGAGCAGGTAGAAATGCAGGCTGGGGGATGTCCGGAATCATTGGGAATGGAAAACTGCTTCCTTGCACAGACAGAGGATAGAGGAAAGCAATAGAAAGGAGAAAGGAAAGAAAAGGGGCCTCAGAGTGAGTAACTTTTACAGGAAAAAGAAATGTGAGCAAAGACATTCAGATCCCCAAGTGAAAGAAGTGGTAATTCAAACACAAAACCACCAGTTCAGCAGTGTTGATTCATGGTAACGAATTGATTTATTCATGCCTAGTTACTAACTGCTAGGTGTTTGGAACTGTGCTGATGTGATGTATACAATGGTACACAACGTATACATTAATGTATGTATACATATAATGTTATATGTATGCGTGTATATATAATAGTATACAACGTATACAATGGTGCTACTAGTTTTAGTAGACTCTTGACTTCACAAACCGCAGTTGAGGATCAATCAGTCGTCAGTAAGCACACAACCTATCTTATCTCTACAGCTGGAGTGAGAACAGCCAGGTAAATAAATGAGAGGGTGATAGGGAATTGGCAAGCTGGTCAAACTGCATGTGACCTCGTATCTCACATGTGTCAGAGTTTGCCAGAGCCTTGCAGACGATCAGACCTATTTCTGAAATTCTGCTGCTACCCAGTTCTCTTGGAGGGTAATGACCACAGAGCTGGAGAATTAATGGAGCAATTTTAGCTTAGCTACGGCATTTTGGTATTTTAAAGGATCTCTTTTTTAAAGGTATTTTGAAGGTAGTTTGAAGAGTGAGTTCAGTGGCTCAGGAGACTGACCTGCTTGGTGCTGTGTGCTCTGCAGTATGCATAAATTAATAAGAAATATTGAAAATAAGAAAAATGAGAAAAAAAAACATCAAAAAACAGCTAGCAACAACTTGTTAAATCTTAAACACTTCATATTTATTGTACATTAAATAAAACAATTTCAGTTCAGTTGAGAGACTGATGAGTCGGATTTACGAAATCAAAACTTCTAAAGGAAGATAAGTTCAGATTAAGTGATCATTAAGTACACATGAATTAATTATGTTATAGTAAAACCATATTCCGTTAAACAATTCTCAGGTGGATAAGATACATTATCAAAGAGGTATGTATTCCAAAGGTCTTATTGCACATCTACTGACAAATCTTCGTACCTTCAGTCTGCAAAAGGTTTGTGTTGTACCACCAAATACAAACTCTGACTGCCTCCTCGTACACAGCTTCTCCTCTTTCCTCGTTAAAAAAAAAATCAAAACACAATATCAAACAAAATAAAGCTGAACGTTACAAAGAGTGTGTTGTCTTCAGTTCATGTCATTTCAATCCCAAAGCAATCCATGCGTATTCTTTCTTTTCAGTAAGAGCAGGCAGGGAAAATAGAGCGACAAATGGGAAAGGGAAAAAAAAAAAAAAGAAAGGAAAAAAAGAAAATCTCCAGCCACACGTTTGTTCTGTTGTTGCAAGGACTAAAATGCTGAAACTCTGGCTACCCATTTCCAGCGCGGTGGCAGGAAGCGCTGTGGTCGGACTCTCACTTCCCCTCAGTTTTGTCTGCCTGTACTTCACGCATATATGAATCAATGATATGCGGAGGCACTCCATCCATTAATAGTTTGAAGAATGAAAGCCCACCTACAAACAAGGGACAAGACAGATTTCAGGTTCAGAGCCCGTGGAGCAATGAATAGGTTTGTGCCATTAGTTTGTGCCTTAAGTGGCAAAGATTTAGTCCGCCCCTATCATGTCTTTGATTTTGAGATAGGATAAAATTCATCCCTGTTCAACAGATCAGCACAAGAGTTAACCATTATTTAATCTCTGTACTGCACAGAAATTTCCTTCTCCCTCGCTCAGGATGAATTGCATTTCTGTTTGCCAGTAAGTCATATATACAGTCATTTATCTCACCCCATGCAATGTTCTATGATTAGCAAGTAACCCTCCTGGATTTCCATCAGGCTGGGTGCATAGCACTTGGAGATGGAAGTCAGCGCAGAAGGAAGAACAGAGAAAACAGCTGGCACCAAAGAGTTGTGGAAAACATGCAGAGACATTCACATTATTCCAGAGTGGGGTCTTGTAATGTTTTGTAAGTATTTAGCAAAATATTTACCTCATTGCTTGAAAGTAACAGCTGGTATGGCCTGTGTGACATATATTTGTGTATATATATACAGAAAAAAAGCCAAGATTTTAGAGAGAGGGGCTAACTGAAATACACTCCAGATATATCTGACTGCAGTCAAAGGCTGCTCCGCTCTTCATAAGTTGCACCAAAGGGCACAGGCAAAAGATTTTGGGAGTAGATCAAACAATTTAAGAATCTAAGACAAAATATTTCTTTCAGTGCCCAGAAAAAGGTGTGTGCAGTGTTTAACACAGCAGCCCGGGCATCCCAGATCCCACCGGTGTATCAGTGGTTGAATACAGACTACCCCAATTAGAACTGAAATCTCATTCTGTTGGGAGAAAAAGAAAAAGCCATGGAAATTCATAGAAGAAACTAAAACCATGGGTACTTCTGTTAATTTCATCGAAATCAAATGGCATTTGGAATGAAGAGTGGAAAAAAGATAAATATTTTGCTAAAAACATGGGAGGCTGTCCTTACTCAAGGGGAAGCTTGGCATTTGTGATAAAGGACTGCGTAACACCGATCTGATCTTCCTCGCGTAGTTCTGCGTAGGTGCTCTGCACTGTGAGCTGCCCAATCACCCGCTGATAGCAGCACTTACCTTCTCAGCTTTTCCTGGAACACACCAAAAGTTTTAAAGCAAAAGTACACTGTCAGGATGAAGATATCATTGTCTCCGAATGCTTTGGCTAAATGCAACCAAGCTGATACTTACGTACAACATTTATCCTGAGTGCACAGTTTAAGAACTGATATCCTTTATTGACACAAGGATTATCCAGTCAAGGTGCTATTAGTTTCTAGCGATTATAGACTGAACCGTCTTGTTTAACACTTGCATTGTTGCAGAAACCTTTGTCCCCGACCTTAGGTGGATGCACAATGCAGACAAAAAGATGCATGCTTTTTTGCATTCCTTTCAACTCGTGTAATGCAAATCGTGATGAGTCATTCGTTTTTAAAGGAAATTAAGCACTGAGTGAATATTTCAATTACGTAGAGGCATATTCCTATGTGAAAATAACTGACTGTAAATGCAAAATGTGTTTTATTCATGCTGACTATTTCTGCTATGTCATGCTTGTGGTAAATTCCACTGAAACATGCACTATTAGAAAACAGTGGGAGGTACTTCTACCAGGGATAACTGTCACATGTGATTATTTTAAACATTGAGTTTTATAGGCATTAAGACTATCGTGCTATTCATTTCAAAAACCATTTTCATTAAGAAACATAATGAAAATCATGCCATACTAGGCAGACGTTGTATGACGTGTAAACAGACATAAGCTTCATATGCACGTACCATATGAAAGCTTACCTTAGGTGACAATATACATTCAAAAATCCTTATTCTGTAACTAAGGGAGAGAGAGAAAGAGAAGTAACAATTTAAGGCAAACACGAAAGTAGAGAGAAAATGTTGAGTGAAATTATGCTTACAATTATTTCAAGATGGTGTTTTAATCCTTAGTCTTGTAAAACATATGGGAATAGAAACACATGGAGAGTAAAAGGTGGGGATCCAGTTCCACTTCAAAATTAACATTAATATGTAAAAGCTATATTAATACGTATAATTAACTATAAATTCTGTAATTAGTCTACAGTATAGATAGAAACCAAATTATGCAACTGATATGTATTGTAAAAGTTTCCAAACGCAGCTTCAAAGAAGCTAACACATATATATATATTGTATTTTCCACCAGGGAAAAGAAGCACACACGTAACACTGAAACATATATATATATGTCGAAACTCTATAAGGCAAAATAATCAAGTACAGACTAATTCCGTACCTGTGAACTAAAGTATGTGCTTTGTCACATATCCACATTTATATTACTTACAGCATGCCATTGGCTCTACAGGAGCCCGTACCTTCAGTGACACATTTTGGCTATATGAAATGTCCATATATATGTCTCTACAAAAGCACTCAAATTTGTACCTTTTGCAGCCGTTTTAGAAAAATACCTTAATACTTCAAATGCTACAGGAACATCACATAGTCTGATTTCTTAACTTGTTTTAGTTTTGAAATAATAAATTTGGATGTATAAAATACTGGAAACTGCTTTCTGGGCATCTGAAAACTGCTCTGCTGATACTCTGGATTTGGGCAAGGTTGCAAAGAAACACGTTTCTACGGAAGGGGCTACATTCTCTGCCATTGTAATTCCAGTGAATCTACATTAAAGTAAGCTGTAAAGGTGATGAAATTTCATATTATTGAAAGTATAAAATTTCAACTGATTTCAGTTGGATTGGGATTTCATCCCCAGATCCTATTGTGTAAATTCAGGCATGGATTATCATTCAGAGATAATCTGTAATCAAAAGCTAATCTGTAATAAACATCTTTTAGGCACAGCAGGTGACTTCATGATACTTATTTATTTTAGTAATTCTACAAACTGACTGAGAGCTGGTTGCTGAGATACAAAATTCTGTCTCCTGGAAAGGTCTAAATGTTCTGGTCAATGGTAGTCACGGTTACTAAATTAATTCTTCATATGTCCAGGTAACTTTATTCTCAGTGATGTAGCAGTAACATAGCTAAAACTTTAGTAACTCTGCTGTTAAATTCCTATATTCTTGATTAATTTGGCCTTCTTTGCTCATGTGGCATAGACTTAGTATGCCATGAGACACCAGCTAGTTTAATCTAAAAAAGCAAATAAATACACACTTTGCATGCAGAAAATGCGTTTCAGTGTGAAAAGAGAGGAAGGGAATGAAATGGAATGGCCAGAGGATTATACTCATTATAAACCTGCTTATTCCCCGCCATGAAGATTGGTTCTCCTGGATTAATTACTCCTTGATATATCACTGCAGAATTAGAATATTTATAGTGGTATTTATTCGCATTTGAAATTCTTCCAAGTTGATTTTAACACCATGTATTTTTTATATTTTTTCACACAGCACCTTTGTTACCATCAACCGACCAGACTGATTTCACTCTTAAGATAGATGTAGTCTAGAAACATGTTTCATGATGAAAAGAAACACAGTACTCTATCTGATTTTTTTCCTTGACCTCAATGAAGCTGATACGAAATCATTCCCTTACATAAATAGAGATTTAAAGCCATATTTAAGGATCTACCTCAACATATACAACTTTGAATACAACAAGAATACAACTCTGTTTTTGTTTTTTTTTTTAATTTTCCTCATTAAAATGGGTGTGAAAAATATATCATGAGATTCTGTGCATGCATCATCTTTCGAGTTAGAGGTATTCTTATCTCTAAGTTGTACTACATGATCTTTCGCAGCACAGTTACCTATAAAAAAAGATTGTGTATGCAGTTGTCTGGAGCAGCTCACTGAGAAGCCTTCTTTAAGTTCACTCAGCAAAACTGAAAACAGGAGAGTGAAGCAATGCCTCTCTGAAATAATGTCAGTTAACGTGGGATCTTCTTTTAAGGATAAATGAGGATTTATTATTTTTAATTATTATTGTTATTGGTGCTCGTAATATCATAGTTATCATTAACACTTTTTCAGGAAGTAAGCGTTAAATTTAGTAGCGGATAGGAGTTTGGATTTGGCACCTCAAAGACTGTGAATGGCTAGAAAGGTAGAAAATTGTAGCATACTGATAACATTCATAGTCGGGGTATTCATAGAATCGTGGAGTCATGGAATCATTGAGGCTGGAAAAGACCACTAAGGTTCTCTAGTCTGACCATAGCATTCGTGGCTGTTCTGTTGTTCAAACACTATGCAAAACTGAATTCTAGACTGTTCTGACTGTAATTCTTCCATGGCATTCCTCACATTGAGCATGTATATATGCATGATAACCTTCAGATTTCCAGCATGTTAAAAGTAGATGTCTAGAGTTTCTTCTCTCCATTATGAAGAAAATACAATTACTATATACCGTTGCACAAAGCACTCTTTAGCATGATTTACTATGCTAATGTCTCCAAGAATACCACTGTGGCTCATACATTCACTAGATATGTAGCATTTCCTACAGCATGTTGGTCTTGGTCAAACAATATTCAACTGCATCTCAACATTATAGATTCATACCTCGATCATTACTTTCTGGACTAAAGTCACACCAGTTTAAAACTACACATATAAATGCATACATGCACACACACACATTTAATCACACTGAAATCCATTTCTAGTGATTCCAAATCCATATTTATGTGTGTCATTTTGAAGTGCGGTCATCCAAAGAACCCTATTAAATCAACAGACAAGCTGAGAAAATTAAGAGAATGTGAGTTCAACTCATAAGTCAATAGAAGGTTGAAATAAGGTTCAATTATGTTTTTATGTTCTGGTCATTTAATACTTGTTGCATTTGTCTGTGACATATAAAAAAACCCAAGCCTATGCTGGTTTGTCAAGCTACAGCTGCTGTCTTTGCTTAATCTTATTCCCTTTTGAATTCATCAGTTGAACTGTCAGTCATGTTAAGAGCATCAGCACTGAATCCTTGCAACAGATGTCCAACGTCTAAACCCTACAGATTGAAGTCAGGAGACTTAAAACAGTGGCCAATAGAACTGCCACGATGCAGAGGGGGATCTCAGTGAGACCAAGGACTTACAGCCCACAGAGCTGGGAGGGGAACTCAGACCTAGCAGGTGTGGTAGGAGGGAGTGGGGCTGAACCAGCTGATGGTATAAGACTGAGCTCTGAACCACACCGTTTACTAGGAGCTTTGTGTGAGCAAAGCAACCCATCACTTAGTTGTGATGAAAGAAACAGCTTGCAGCACTGATGTGATGCTTAATGGACTGCATTTTTCAGGATTTCACTTAGGTGTGATGCAAACCCGAAACAATGTAGAAACACATACTTTGAGTAAGATGTCTGTAGAATAGTATTCCACTTTTTCATTCTATCTTTTAAAGAAAATATATATTTGAGAAAAAAAAATAAGATATTTCTGAATCTAGAAGTGTCTATGCTACCGACATTGCAGTCAGTGAGTGTGGGAGGAGAAGGATGGGCTGAATTTTGTCTGAAGAGAGTATTATATCCTCATTCTTGATTAGCAACTGTTGGCCCCAGTACAGATAGACTCAATTAAAATCCCAAGATAGGGCATCAGTGCAAGTGAGGCTGAAGGATGTGCTGCAACCAGCTGGTAGGATGATTGCTACAGCCTTCAGAACATGATGCTCCAAGCCCAAGCATCTGAGGTTTCCTTTGAGGTGAATGATCAGAGGGACACTTGAATTTGAGTGAGGTGCTAGGGTTAGCTGGAAATGTTAGGAAGTGTTTCACAGAGCTAGAGGCAACCTTGAGATATCATTTTGTGCATCCCATAACCCAACAGTAAATTTTACTGCTTTCATTCCTCTAAGCTGCTCACAAACTCACACTACCAAAGGCTCTACAAGCTCTGCTGCTCTAGTTCTTCATCATTTTCAGTGTTACCCACCCTAAGTGTTAGTTGCTGTGCTGCCAGATATGTAAATATATGTATTTTTATATAATCTTTAACCCAACCATTGTGGAAAGAATCAGCTGCAGCTGGGAAAGACCTGGAAGCATTCAAACATTGTGGATTCTGTGCTGTTTGTTTCAGGACACTACTCAGAAAACTGGATATAGGAAAATTAGATAGCTATTCCTCAGCAAAGATCCTCAAGGACATAATCTCACATGTACCCAGTAACTACTTTGGTTAACATAACTGTAACTTTTTTTCCTCCTAGATAAATTTCTTTTATTTGACTGGAAAAGAATCCAACCATTTCCAGCCTATTTCAGATACCAGTACATAAATACACAATAGTAGACAATTAGAAGTCTGTCAGTATTGATCAAAGGCGATCATTTAAGGACTCTAAGGCTTGAGGACTTAGAAAGTTTGATGGAACAGCAAATTAACTTGGCTTTTGTCTTTTGTATAAAAAAAAAAGAGATGAATATATATATGAGTATACAAAAAATAGATGAAGCAACCTCCCCAGGTGATGAGGACTTCTGCTGTGCTGCGAAATAGAAAATTTTCTTATGGTTATGGAAAAGATTCATACATCCAGTTCAAGGACATTACCTTTTACACAACAACTTAAAAATAAATCATGACAGTTAAGAAACATGATATTACATACACTTTCATTGTATTAGTTAAATGTTCAGCTTCATAGACCAAATATTTATTGCAGTGGCTTCTTGCTAGCAGGTTTGAGCTGTGGGATAAAATGCATCAGAAAACACAGAAAACGGAAAGTGAAATCTAAAATCAAAACAATACAGTGCTTGAGGATATTAAATAGTATGGTTTTCTTTATAGACAAGAGTGATAGCAGTAATAAAACTAGGACCATATTCATATAGCCTAAGCTCCCTCTGAACTCCTGACTTAGACACTTCCTACTGGCTCTATTTAGACAGCTTTCCTTACTAACAACTTGAAATTTATTTTTTCAGAAGTGCTTATTCCATGGTTGAAGCAAAAGCCTTTGGTGAAAGCTAATCCAGTTATCTATGACCGCATCCATTGCCAGGGAGTCATATAATGAAAATAAAATTTTCAGAAAAAATAACTAGCAGTCCAATCCAAATCCTCTTGTCATTCTTTATATCCCAGTAAATGCTAAAATGCTTCTCCTCTTTCCCTGTTTTTGCAAAATCAGATTCAAAATACCTTGCTCCTAAAGAAAATTCATCATTTATATAAACTAGCTTGTGTTCTTGGGAACAGTACTTGTGTTGCTGCCTGATTTTGCTAACGAACTACATTAAGAAGTTTTCCTTGGAAAGAAATGTTTTATGTAATATGCCATTTTAAAGCAGACATATCTGCCATGAATCTATGTTTCTTCCTTCTCTTCTTTCCACTTCCTTCAGAGACCTGTGTCCTATTCAGGATGTTTGGTTGTTGTTTTTTTTTACATTTGCTCCAAAAGTTCCATGGTTCATTGGAGTTTACTGGATAAGCTGCAGAGCTTTGAGAATTATATTCTACCATTGTGTCTTTTATGAAAGAGTCCATGCAGTCACTGAATATGTGAATTGGGGCTAAGGGGAAGGAAAAGATACGGCTAAAGTACAACACAGCCCTCAAAGAGAAACAAAAGCTGCCAATTTAGTTCATTTTGTACTAACACCAAGTTACCTTCATCTGAGAAAACAAAAAAAGCTGTTTTTGAATCTCCCCTTTGCTTTTGCCGTGCATACTTTTGTCTCCTGTCTAAATGGTGTTCAGACAAACAGTGGGTTTGCAATGAATTGAAACCCTTACCTTTTACTTCCAGTTTGCAATCAACTTCTGCCTCTCCAAGTTCGTTGACTGCTCTGCAAGTGTAAGTGCCTCCATCATATGGACTGGGTTTGCGGATCTCCAAGGTACAGACACCTTGGTTGCCGAACATTCGGTACCTTGGGTCATTTATTATAGCAACCTTGTTTTTCAGCCAGGTTATTTTGGGCTGTGGTAAAAATAAATAAAATAGAAATAGAAGGAAAGCTAACAATTAACCCAAACATAAACACAGACTACATCATGGCTCTGTTTCTGAGTTTTTCAGTGCAGTTCACATCACATCCTAAATATATCAATATAAGAGGTGCTTTCTAATTACAGCAGGCACCTCATCTTTATCTTTTGACATCCATTTTCTCTGATTTGGAACATAAAGCATGTTTTTAACAGCAATTTTCAGGAAGAACAGCCACAAGCTGTTGAAAAGTGATCATCTTCTTCCCATTTTACTAGATTGAATTTTCATGGCAGAAAATAAAGAGACGTCTTTATTATTTATTGAGACGTCACTCAACCTGGAAGACACAATGGAACTGAGAATTTCTGCATTCCCAGGGTATTCCTGAGATGAACTTAAAGCTTAATTACCTTTTTGTAGAATATTCACGTTTTCACTTTAATAACAACCTTTACTCTCAGTGTGGGTCTCTGTACAACCTCACCTTTTCCTGAGGTTTTGCCCTTTCCATGTGTCATCTGGGGGTTTCAGAACTGTTATAACTCCTATAACACAGATTAGTAAGTAGGCATAGGTCCTTTTTATATGCTTTAAATCCCGCACCCTCATTTTAATTGTCTGCTTTGCATAATAACAGTTGTATTACAGTTTTTGTTCCTGGGTTAAACTTTCTCATGTGTTAACTGACACTACTGTGCTGTACCTTGGGGTTGCCCCGAACGCTGCAGTTCAAAGTAGCATTGTAACCAGCGACAGCAAACGTGTTAATAAGAGGCTGAGTAAACAGTGGTCGTTCAGTGAAGTCAAAGTCGTCGTAAACTGGGTATTTGTAGACTTTACCTATAAGATGAAAACAACGCATTAATAAAGACAAGTGCTGTAGTATAACTAAATACCCAATCATCTTAAAAAGTTGCAGAGAGTCTGCATCTGTTCTGATCTGCACTGGTTTAGGAATCAGCCTGGTGCAGTAATTTCACTTGTCAGGGAGGCTGGAAGGGGACTTGGGAATCTTTTTACCCTTGATTTTGATATAAAAGTCTGAGAGCTTCTCTTTGTTTTGTGAGTAGATGGTGTACTAAATAAAGTGCATTCATTCTATGTGTTTTTCTACCTGCCATACATATTACAAAACAAGATGGATATTGCCTGATGTCCTGCAGGATTCCCATCTTGACAAGCCGGGTTTGCTCTTTTAAGACAGCTGGACAGACTGACAGCTTTTCCTGTGCACAGGCTTCAACAGACACCTTTGTGTCATTGAAACCTTCTCCAAACTCCCTTACTGGCTACAGAGCAGCCTAGGCCTGACATTTACTTTCATGACAGAGTTGAGTAAGCAGTGATGAAAAGCAATTCCTATAGCTCTCTTATCATTTATGATTCCATTTATAATAGAAAGGCACTATTCTTTTTAATAATGGAGGTGTATTCCCTCAACCCCTGACTTCCAGTTTTCAGACTGTCCATGTGTGTTGTATGGATTGTCTGTGGTCTATATCAAGGCAGTCTTGTATTCCTTCCTTTCAGAAAAACACAACAAACCAACCAACTTTGATTATCTTCAGCTAAACTATCAATTTGTGGAATTTTCCTTCCATAAAGAGACAGTTAGATTTTTTTTTCTTTTTTTTTTTTTAAGGTTTACATTGCTCTTCCAAACTGACAATTTCTGAAATATCAGGACTTTTGATAGCAGAGATTTGGTTTGTCCATCTTCACCTGTGAGAAAGGTGACACAAGAGGCTGAGCTTATTTGTTGGGTTGGACCTGAAATGGACTGCAGCTGAGTCTCCACAGAGAGGCCATGACTCACTGCTCTTAACAGAGCATCTGCTTTGCTCCTCCTCCAGCTCATGTTGACTTAGATTTGCCAGCAATGACATATGAGTATGAATCCAAGACCACAGTAAGTGACAGAACATGGAAAAAACATCCCACTCCATAAAAAAACTTATAAGCTACGTGGACAAACAACAAAGTCTTTATATGAAACATCCTAGCTATCTATTGTGCCTCATCTATAGCTTTTATGTCTAATCACCTTCCAGACTCTGCACACACCCCTTCCATTTCAATAAGGAAAAGCTAGTTAGCTAACCATCTTTTGCAATCAAAGCACTCTCTTTGGTCATTGTTGCATCCTCGCTGAGGCCGCACATGTTTTCAGCAAAGACTCGGAAGTAGTACTCATTTCCTATGACGAGCTCATTAATGGTGGCACTGGTACGGTGGTAGTGCTCGATTACCGTGAACCATTCCTGAAACATACAAACATAGAGGCTAAGTCTCCCCGTCGTGCACTGCACCTCTCACACGTACACTGCTTGGGAGTATCACTGACCTTGTGATAGTACAATTTTCTTTTAAAGGAACGTTAATGAAGAGTAATGTGATGAAGAAAACAGTAATTAATTATTCCATCTGATGTGAGTGATAAATCAGCATACCCATAGTTTGGTACTGAGTATTGAAGGCTGAATGGAAAGTGGATCCTACTGAATGGTTACACTCTGTTATTCCAAAGGTTGCTGTCTGGGAAATGCAACATTACAAAAGTCATTCTGTGTGAGGTGAGGCAGGCTCCTTCATTTCTCTTCCACACTGCTGACTGAACAAGTACTGCTGCAGATAAGAGAACTGCAGACAGGGTAAAAAACAAAGCCCTCAACTGTGACACATACTCTCAAGGGGCCAATGCACTAATGTGCCCCCTCCTCCACACGTTGATTTTTTGTGCTGAATGTACTTTCAACCAGGTGATTCCTCTGGAACAAAAGAAATACTTAAAGACTCACGTGGAGAGGAGGATTTTAGTGCCTTGGTTTTGTAGCTGCAACAGGACATGTAAATTCTATTTTAGGACGTATACATAGCAAACTGAGATAAAAAAAAGCTAATGCTAAAAATAAAATTAACATTAAATGAAGTATGACAACAATGTTTTTGCTTTTCCTGACTCTGCCTTGCAGAGTTTTTCCTTTTTTTAAAGACGCACTCATGCTGAGTTTCCTGTGCTACAGTTTGCATTGATATTTGATTCGATTGATATTTGATTGTCTTTAGGAGTCAGTTTATTTTACATTTCTCAAAAACTGATGAATTGCCATCCCATGTAACCTGTGGAGTTTTTTGTACTCCTCTAAGGACTCATTGCTAGGGAGCTGTCATTTGGCAAAATGGTTTCCTGCAGAATGCCAGCTCTGCCAGAACTGCCAAATTCATCACCACAGAGAATATGGAGGAACTATGACCCAAATGACCAGTGACACTCTGGGCCCTAGACACTGCTGTTGCTGTTTTCTCCTTCACACACTAACTCAAAGACAGGGAATATTTGTTATTTCTGGAGGAAAATCTCCTCTCCTCTGAAGACAGATTAATAACTGAAGAATGGGAAGGGAGACAGGTCCACAGAAAGAATAAACTGATCAGGGAACAAAGCAGGTAAACACACTGAGTTTCATGTAAAGTAGGCAAAAGGATTCCTTCATTAATTAAACTTATAAAATTTCTATTTTTAAACAGTAGAGCTTCATGAATACATCAGCCTTTTAAACATCTTATTACTTACCATACTCTTCTTATCTGCTTTTTGAATAGTGTACCCAGTAATGGCAGCATTGCCATCATCTTTTGGTGGCTTCCATGATAAATTTACATTCTCTCCCCAGACGTCCTCAATAGTTACAACTTCTGGTGGGCCTGGGCGATCTGTAATGAAAATATGGCAGTCATCATTTTCCAAAATATAGAATATCACTCCTCCTACACACATCTTCCACTTTATCTCTTCTGTATATTTCCTATATATATAAATATTTATATATATGTATATTCCACTTAATTTGCTTTGTCTCTTTCTTAGACATGCACATGTCGAGCCCTTTGTCCAAAGAATTGTGAGGCTGCGAAATAAAACTTTCAACAGTTTACCCACACCATAATCATGAAAAAACAAACTGGGTCACTTTGAGAATATGGTTTACAAGGTACTTATGCTCTTTAGTTGCATATAGGCATGACATTTTGAAAACCTGATAAGTGGATGAAAATCTCTTCTTAAAACAGGAAGTGTCAACCATTATTATGCCTATTATGTAAATAAAAATATGTTGGTAAATATTGTAAGTAAATGCTTTTTCTCATCTTTCTTTCCTGCTTTCATGTACTTCCAACATTTGGGATTTCTTCCATGTTACACTTCTGACAAACTTACAATGAAACCATTTCCATTTGTGGATACCAGTCAAAAGGAAAACGCTTGCATCTTAAATAAACAAGGACATGAAGAAGAAAACTGAAAAACGGAGACTGGCATGTTCAAACAAGCACATGCCATTGTAAAGGAAGTTTTACTTAGAGACTACAGATCTGTAGCCAAGTAATTGAATGTAGAGAAAAGATGTTCTCTTGGGATTTCTGTTTTCATAGTTAGGACTTTGGAATGGCTAGAGTCTGCCTCACTGGCATGCACATGCTTCTGTTTCCAGCATACCAACAATCTGAATATCTATCGTAGCTTTGTCCACCAAATTTTCTACTTCCACTTTCATGTCATATTCTCCAGAGTGGCTCCTTTCTGCCTTTCGGATAAAAATGATGGTGTCATTCTCAGTGTTCCGGATGTTGATTTGGTTCTTGTCTATTGGAGAACCATTTTTTTGCCATGATACTTTTGCCCTTGGTCTTCCCTGTAAGAAACCAGGAAATAAGTTATGTATGCTTTTTGGAGAGAAAAGGATGTTAATTACAAGGGCAAAATTGTCCTGAAAAGAGCAGTAAATTCTTTTCTAAATCATGCAAAATTTCAGATGCAATCCCATTAATTTACCTAAAATACAATGTTATTATTCATCCAAGAGACAAAAATATCTGTATTTTCTCTATTTTCTGGATAAGCTGGACAACTTTCTCTCTCTCTCTCTCTCTCTCTCTTTCTCTCTTTCCCTTTCTTTCTTTCTTTCTTGAAGAAAATCAATAAAAAAAAAGAAAATACACAACAAATCTATTCACCTTCTGTAACTCCCTACATTTTCTACACTGCTGTTAGAACTGTGTTAAAGTTCCAGGGATTCTGAGTTATCTTTTTTCATTGCAAAAGCAGTTGGAATATGGTTGGTCTGGATGATTTTGTAGGTCTTTTCCAACTTTGATGATTCTATGGTTCTATGAAAAGTTGTTAGATAGACTGTCTTGACATCTTTTGGGGAGAAGTGCATTCAGTTGTGGGATGGTAGTGCCCTATTTTACCAAAATAGGAATGAATTCCACTTGCTTTACCACAAGATTTGCCTTCTGGAGGCAAAACATTTACAAATGCTATCCAATACTCTCACCTCTTCTTAAACGTCTTATTTTAGAGAACATTTCTCTAGTTTCCCTGAAATAATGTGTTTTGTAGTGTATTGCTGACCAAGCTTTAATTAAATGTCTAGCAGCTTTGTAGAAATAAACATCTTTATGCATGCAAAGAAGACATCAAATTACAGTTCTTTAATTCAGAAGAATAAGGGCCCTATAGGTAGAGAGGCACTCATTGTGAGAGGTGCTGTATCCTTGGAAATGTTCATGCTATAGCTGTGATCTCAAGGATTTTAAAGTTGCATTTCCTACAGGAGATAGATAGTGAAATCCTGCTCACTCTTCACCTCCGTCTCAAGACAGCGATCAACTATTACCATGTGTAATTACTGCCAGTGTAACCATTTTGCACTGTGCTAGTGATTATCTTACACACAGCGTCTAGTAGTAGAATTTATAATTGTTCTATGGATGGCAGATGACTGATCAGTCTGTCTAAGCTAGTTATACAGTTCGGTATTTGGCTTATCATCCTTCTTTGAGACATCAAAACAAAAGCTGTCAAGCACCTGTGTACTTCTGTATGCTCTCACATCTATTTAGATGAAATCACTTGACTCCCAAAATTACATAGAAAAAAAAGAAGATAAAAAGCAGTAACATAATAAAAATGAGTATTATTTTCCTGTTGGTGTTTTTTGTTCTTACCTGGAAAGGAATAACAAGATTTACAGTTTCTCCAACTCTTCTAGTATACGTTTGTTTTAAGTGTCTTGGTAGGCGAATCTTTGGAGGTTCTGAAAAAAAGCCAAAAGCTTGTGTTTGAAATTTATTTTCTTTTCTAACTGAGGCAGTACTAGTAAACATCAATTTAAACAGAAGTCTATATGGTCTGCAATTCCCAGAAGTGGCCAGTGAGTGGTATTTTAAATTTATTGATCCCATATTCACTACACCTTTGGTGTTTGTAACATGATATGCTGTGGTGGTAAGAATAGGTAGGTTATTTAGTGCTACTTAAAAAAGAAACATCAAGTTCTGCAGAAATAGGCTTGAAATCCTGTGCAATAAGGACTCAGAAATGAAATAATAAAATAAGAATTAAAGTTTTTTTTTAGTGACAGTTGCATGATTTTTAGTCACTACAAACTGATTTTATAAGGCCATATAATCACAGCTTCTAATTTTAAGTACCAGACATAAAAAAAACCCCACAGATTTGAATATGGAAACAGAGTGTATTTGTGGGAGAACATAAGCAGGAGGATCTTACCTATCACTTCCTTGACTAAGATAGGCTGTGGGTGGTACCTAGGTTCACTTTCACCAGCAGCATTCACCGCTTTTACTCTCACAAGGATTTTTGAGCCAGTCGGGAGACCATTGATTGTAAACTTTGTTTTGTCTGTCAGTTCTGGGTTAGCAACGATCCACTCATCAGCTAGTTTAGGAAAAGAGGAGGACGAATCAAAAGAACAGGGAATTATAAATATATCCACTGCATGAAAAAGGAGAAGTACATAATGGTAACTGATTCATTGTACACTGATGCATCCATCTTGGTTTTTTTCCTTCTTCAATAATGTGATATAGATTCACTTTAATTATACACAGGGAAAAAAAAGCTTAATGGGTTTATGTCAAGTATATATATACACAAATGTATTTCAATAAGTAAATATTTTAATAATGGGTCTATCATTTAATTGTACCAGAGAGACTAGCATTTTAATTCAGCTGATAGAAAACAAGAAGGATGTAGAGTGTATCTCCAAAAACACTCATCGTTGCTTTAACAACTTTTTTAGAGGGAAAAGGGTTTGAGAGGTCATTTAAATAATTTCATATTTAAAACAAGTACTTATTATCCTAGACAATACCACTGAGTGTGCGGGGACGAGAAAAATGTGGATCATTTACACGTTGTAGTGAAATGCCATCTCTGCTGGTGCCTTTAGAGAAGGAAGTCTGTATCAAAATTATTCATTTAATGATGGCATTCTCAAATTTTTAACCTATTCCTAAGTGGCCACATGTAATCCATGGAGTGATTGTAACATTACAGTCTTTCAGATAAGTTTTGATTCAAACAATACTTTCTTTTCACCTTATCCTGAAAACATAGATTACTTCAAAACTGCTGGTGCCTTGACCTTTGGAATCTGATTTACACAGTAGCAAGCCATTGCAGATAATTTCCTCATCGTATAAGGATAGGATTATAGTACTGGCATAAAAGACAAGAGAACTGCTATAAGATATAGTGCCCTGCAGACTTAACCACAGCGTTGCAGTACGTTTGCGTAAGTGTGTCTCTTACTTTCAGGAATTAAGTTCTCCTTCAAGCTGCTTCTTTCAGGTTCTAGTAGAAGAGGATTGTAATCAATGAATGTTTCCTGAACACCTCCCCCTCCCTTATACATCCACTGCTGCAAATTCTGAGAGTGCATGCACTCTCAGAGATTTCTTTACTTTTATAAAGAGAGTTTTCTTTCACTAGAGAAGTTTTAAATCCCTTGTTGTATACTATACCTTCCGTGTTGAAAGGTGGCTCCATCAATTCCTCAGACTGATCTGTCGATATACCTTGTGAGAATCCAGCTTTAAAATTAATCAGAGACACTCACTTTCACACAGATGGAGCATTTTGTCAGTGGTTACAAATTCCTGTTAGTAAGTATGCAAAGATAGATGCTGGACTTTAAAGACTTAGAGGACCTATACTTTAGGAGTCTGCAGATAGAAAAGAGGTGGGAAGAGGTGGGAAGGAGGCATCTAGATCAAGAACAGTTATGCTCACGGGAAAGCTGAAGGATAAAGGAAGAGGAGGAGATGAAGTTGTTTCTTTCTTTGGGCTGATCACAGCCCTCGAAAGATGAAAAGAAAGAGATGAAAGAACACTTGGAATAGAGAGAAATGAAGCAAAATGATGATGGGAGGAAAAATCAAACACACATCATAGAAGAGAAAAGGAACTCAGGGAAGAATTTTGAGCAAGAGAGACAGGAAAAAAGTAATGTTGAGAGGTAAACTTAGAGAGACAGAGGAAAAGAACACATTTAACTAAAGGCAACACAGAAAGAAAATCACAGATGATGACAGATATAATGTAATCACTAAGGCTTTCTTCCCTGATCAAAGCTATCACTGCCCTGGATTTCCTGGAAGCCTGGACTTGGTTATTTTCAGGATAATAAAAATACTCTTTTAGTATCTGTGCATGTACCTGGATGGGAACGCTCACAAGGATCTCAGCCAACAGAGACTCTCTGAAATGCCTACTTACTAGCTAAGAAAACAGATTATTTGCAGGTACGGCAGGCCTTTAAAGGCAGATAAACATAACATCCTGGGGAAAACTAAGCTAGCCTTGAAATATCAGAGAAGAATCAGCCAGCAGAGTACATTGCTAAGAACTGACTTATTCAGTGTCAACAAGACTTTGTCTATTCTACAAGAGGCGCAAGTTGAATGTTGTAAGCTAGCCCTGGGGAAGGGAATTCCTTATCAGTAGGTAATGTGTTATTCATTCCTATGCAATACCAGATGCATATACACGGGATGAAACTCCTTTTGAGTTGTACACAAAGAGCTGTCAAAGGTACTACCATAGTTAGCGAAGTCCAAGAATCCACCACACTGATCAACTTATGAGATTCAGACTAAAGGGAAATACCAATTTTCACAAAGACAAGCCGATGTCCACCATACACAATTCTTCTAAATTATAATTGTACATATGAATTACACACATATATATTGTCTTCTTATTTTCAGCTTGTGTTTTCTCTTAACAAATGGTGAGATAAGCGAGCTCCAAAAAAACCCTCTTTAAAGCTACATCAATGATGACAGTGAAAGAATGAAGACAAATGGGTTTACAAACAGAGAACTAAAAGATAAGTACAGCAGAATGAATATAGACAGTCATAAAAAGTATCTTGAAGTTAAAAAGTTATAGAAGAAATTAGTCCAAAACAGAAAAGGCACTGAAAGGACTGAGAAAGGGAGGCACTGAGATATTGCAAGAAAGAAAAAAGGTTTACATGTAGCGAAAATAATGTATATTTCAGTAACATAACTCTTCTTACCATTTTCTGCTAAGCTTGCTTCTTCCTAGCCATTTTCATAACAGGTATACATAAATAATGTCAATTGTGCATATAGAGCTGTATATACATATGTAGAAGGCATATACAGATTTACATAAACACTCAAACTTATACAAAACACATGGAACCCACTGTATTGTAACTGAGTTAAATATCAATAAAATGACACTCACTGGCATTGTAAACATATGATAAACATATGTTTAGTATTTTAAATGTATCTGAAAAACAACAACAACGAATTGTTTGTGTTCCATTCAACAGGTATATGGTGATCATCTGTCTAACAGCCCTTAAAAGGTAAATTTTGAAGATTCCTTTAAACACCTTAGTTTGGATTATTGTACACACATACATTTCTCATCCTCTCATTTTGCCTAACGTACCAATCACATACTGTAATGTCAAGGATCTTACGATGGTGACATATTACAAGCACTTTTAATCTTCTGTCGTCCTACAAATGCTAAACAGAGCATCACATACAATATACACATTTTCAGTTCCCTTTGTACCTGTTGACTCTGCAAATGAAACATATGGTGGTAGGTGGACGGTCAGATTAAATGATCTCAGAGGTCTTTTTCAATGTTGGTGATTCTGTGATTCTGTGATGATGGTAATTTTGCACCTTGATCTGACACTGTATGCTTACTCTTTCTGAGTGGTTTGCACAGGTCCCTCCCAATATAGAAGGAAAACCCTTGCTACCATAACCACTGTGTCTGCCTTCAGGTAATCTTCTCCAGACCTCTGAGCTTCTTGAAGTCTTTTCCCGTTCCTTAGAAATATTAATCTCAATGCTACCAGATGTGGAATGCTCCTGAGAAAAGCCAGTGCTCTTCTTCATTCCTCCCTTTCACTCAAGCGAGAGCTGAGGGTACTCTGCTCCTGTGATATCTGACCACTTTTGTGGACTACTATTTTCCTGGATTTACTGAATCTGAAATATGTGACATGGTGAAGAACACATTCTCTCTTCTACCTCTTGTATCCAAGCTATGGATTTTATTCATGAAACTCTTCTATTGAAATAGATGTCTTTATGAAAAAAGCCATGGACTCATCACTTGTTTTACAACACAGTGAAGAGCAGCAACTAACAGAGATTAACGTAAGAAAAATCTCATTCATTCAAACACTCAACATTGCTGGAATCCCACTGTTTTACATTTACCCACACAGGCGGGATATTGCACACACCAGTCTTGCCTGTTTGGTAAACACGTAGTCACATTTTTTACACTTTTTGATCCCTTTTGTTTTTACATTCAGGAGCTACTTTTTGAAAACAGACTTCATTTGATGTCCACTCAGAATAAAATCTGTTGAAAAATACAAAATTGCTCCGCTTGATCACCAAAGCCCCTGGTTGTAAAATATAGACTGGTTCTCTATTCCTTGATATTTTACTTTCATGACTTTATTCTGTCTCCTACATCTTTATCATTCTCCATCAGTTCTGTGTAGTTTTATGACAGATAGGCGTAGTTAAAGATCCTTTATCTAACTAGCTTGAAATGTTGGGGAAATTCAATATTGAGACATGAAGTTTAATGCCTAGGTAATTTCTATAGCCAGCTGCTGGGAAGGCTGTCCACCTGTATTGTGAACTGAAACTTGAAGTAGATAATTAGTAATATGCTAAGATAGAGACGATCACACTGAAAATCTCCTGTCCCTAAAACTCAGCCAACCTACACACAGTCTGTATCAGAATTATATCAAATTAATATTTCCTATTAATCCATCCATCGATCCATTCACACTCACTTTGTTGCTTCCAATTTTCACTTAGCTCAAAGAAGAGGAAAGGCATTAATATGCCTTTACCTTAACTGCAGCAGGTTATATAGTTTTTGATTTGGTATTCACACATACATAAGGTGGGTTAAACTACAAAAACGAGTGGAATTTGAAATACAAACTTGAACACAGGCCTGATACCGGGGGTTTCTAACTGATTTATCACCTTAAAGTGAGTGCAGCTGACACCCCTAGAGAAATAATGGAGGTGTTACATATTTTCACTTTGAATAACATACCACAGCAGTTGTCACTTACTTCCTTCAAAGCAATACTCTACAACATAGCCATCTAAACCTGCTGCTCCAATGTGGTCTGGAGGCCTCCATTTCATTGTAACTGACGTATCAGTTACTGAGTCCACTGCCAGGAGAGTTGGTGGACTGGTAACAGCTGAAACAAGAAGACAGCAAGGAGAAGGCTGAATACTCTGTTATCATAAAAGCTTACATTTCTGGTGTTTTCCTCTAATCTATCATCATTAAGCTGTCAGGCAAAAGGCTAAATCCAGGCATTTCCAGTCATCTTGGAACTTCTTTCCCATTTAGGACCAAACCAGAACAGATACCTCATCCTGTACCAGCTCACAGCCTAATCCAAAGAGTCAAACTCTTCCCTCTGAGGAATGAGGAGGGTGAAGGGAAGTAAAGGATGTGGTAGAGAAGTTTTGAGTAGTGTGTTCCGTGACAGTATGTATCTTCACTAAAGAAGGGAGCATGATGTAGCAATAACAGCTGCTACTTACTTCACCTCTGCTGAGTAAGGTGGAAACCTTTGCTGATGTGTAGAGCATGACACTTATTTTACAAGGACTTGTGATTGTAACAATAGTTTGAGAAAATCTTTTTTTTTTTTTACATTAAAAGGCCACCAAATTAGTCAGTCATAGCTGTTCCAGTAATATAAAGTACAAATAATAAGAACTCACCCATACTACATCACTATTTTATTACAGTGGAACATTTTTCTGTCTATACCTATTTTGTTTCTTGTTTATGAAAGATACAGATATATAGATACATAATTTACACAGCACCTACTATAGACAGACTGTGAGCAACAGAAGTGTAGAAAGAACTACCATTATATAATTCAGTGACTGCACTAATGTATCAAGGATAATTGTCTAATGTGTAGCCATTTCTCTAATCTTGTTACTCACCTAAAGGAACAAAAGACTTTGAAGGCATACTTGGTTTGGAAGTGCCTATTGCATTAACAGCAAATACGCGGACCTCGTAAGCAACACCTTCAATCATCTTCTTTGGCTCAAAAGTTGTTTCTTTACACAGTTCAAAATTCAGCCTCATCCACCGTGAGCTTTGTTTCTTTTTCCTTTCAATGAAATATCCTATAGGCCAAACAAAATGGTATTGTAGTAAGTAATAGCTTAAACTTAAATAATGAGGTATTCATGTTTGGACTGACCAGTAGTTCTCAATATAGCTCAATATCCCTTTCTAGCTTCAGAGTTCTTTGAGAGTTATTGTTTAGATTTTCTCCTTGCAGATTAGCTGATAGTCACCTGTCGGCCTCTATAGCCATGTATGGGCTTTTTTCAAACTTCATTTAATATTTTTATTCATTATTTTTAATTTAACTGTATTTGGTTTAGAATGAAAAGGGTCAGATTCTGCTGGCTTCTGGTCACCTCTGACATTCTTCTGGTTCAGCGTATTAGAAGATATCACAATTGTTTCTGAAATCACCGCTAACATTCAAACTGTTCAAGTTTTATCCTTATAAAAAGTTGTCGTCCAAGTAGGGAGATTGATAACAGATAAAACTTACTATAAAGTCAAAGAATAAGTGTAATAGTCTTTCAATAGACTACTCAAAGTGCCACTCTCCAGTGCCAGAGCTGAACATTGATACAATGGCATGCATTACTTGAAGTGAGTTTCTTTATGGGAACTGTTGAATCACAGTCTGAACCACTGATTGATCACTGCGGCTAGCACGGAGTCAGCCACAGAAGCACAGGTGAAGGCAATGCACCTGTGTGACTGGAAACCTCTCCCAGATCCCATTTAAGGGCTGACCACCACCATGGAAGGATCTCTTGTTGGAGATCTCTCCCCTGTGGAGTACTAGATAAACCTCAACTGCCAGTGACAGGTGAGCCTTTTATCATTTAACAGTTGTCTTTATGCTATCAGAATAAGTCATACAAAAATATGCCATCCACCTTCATTATTTTTTGTGGGTACTATTCTTTTGAGTTATTCACCCTGCAGTTTCTTTTATCTATATTAGATTTTCACCAAATAAAAGGAAAAGTATTTACCTAAAATAGGTGATCCACCATCATTTGCTGGAGGTTCCCATGTCATAACACACCAGTCTTCACCCACCTCAGTCACATTTGGTGCCTGAGGAGGGTCTGGCACATCTGTTTTAAAAAAAAAAAAAAAAAAAAAAAAAGTAAAAAAAGAAATGAATATAGTAAAAAGAAAAAACAAAGATGCTTCCTCTTTATGACTAGCCTGTAATAAAATACATCGAAAAAGAAACAAATCTGAACAGTTTTTGGAGTCCAACAGGTAAGTTAGAATAGAAAATGTAGAGTCAACCACAAAAATAATCTTGTGTTGACAAGAAATGGTGAGAATGAGTGGAGTACAAGTACACTGGTAAAAATGGATCAGCAGAGGGAGACAAAAACTCAGCACTGAAATGTGAGTGACAACATTCAGAATAGTAAGTAGGCAACATAGCTACTGTGAATGCATTTGGCCTTTCTAGACTGAATTCTTGATAGGAAATATGTTATAGCATCCATTTAGTGTCCTGGGATTTGAGAGCACCTGCTATGCTAGTTCATCTATGATCTTCTGTAAGTAATTCAAGTATAGTCTCACAAAAGACCCATGGGCATTTAAAAGTTTTCTATCATCTTAAATTACATTTCACTGATAAATATATTAGTATACATCTATGACTTTGAGGTACTTGGGAATAATGCATGAGAGAAGTTACAAGCCTTAGAAAGGGCTACACAAAGGCTGGGCAGGGAGCTACATGAGGTTGCCAATAGAAAAATGAATAGGGAAAATATCATAAACTCACCTTTAATGTTCTAAATCACTTTTTTTTTTCTGGAATAAGCCCTGTAAAAATGCAGGGAAGTCCCCTGTGTGCATAAAATATATCTGTAGCCCTCATTTGTACCTAGCTCTCTGGGGCAGAGAACTTTGACCATAGATGCTTCCATGGCCTTGCACATTTGGCTCAAAGCATCTCAAGCTCCTCTTTCCACAGTTTTTTGATTCAGTTGGAGCAGTGCAGAGCCACCACTTAAGGCACTTTTGTGGGAAACACAGCTCAGTAACTCCTCAGTCTGAGAAAGAAATTGAAATTAAATTTGCCCATTTGGAATAAATCTTCTGACCAACAAGCTACAGCACAGTAATAACATCAGTGAAGTCCTCAAATAATTTTTAAGTAATTTTTGCATCACTTCATATGGATATTGATTTGTGAGGCATGATCTAGGAGTTCCTAGCAAGAAGAAAGAGATAGGAGGTCTTTGGCATTTGTCCCTTCCTATCCCACCTGTCAGAATGCACAAGTTCTTCAGCACTGTCAAGACACTTGAAGGCATGTGGCAAGAAGGAGCCACAGCTGACAGGAAAATATAGAATGCTACAAGCAGCCTGGGACAACTTCAGAAGCTTAGCCTCAGCAAGGTGAGGTGGCAGCAGGAGTGGTAATTAACTCCTGCTTAATTCAAACGCTAAGCTACTGTGTTAACTTTGTGCCTTAGTTTCCTTGCATCTCAACTTCACACCCGGAAACAAGGTAAAACAAAAGTGGAAGATTTTGGAGAATCTTGAACAGTTTGGTAGCCAGGGATGGCAGCACACATACAAGAGGGATATAGGAAGAAGAATTTGGCTGTTGTTGGGGTACATAAAAGCAGTGTCCTCAGGACTCATTTACTGAAAAGATCCATGGTAAATTACTTTGTTCATGTGTACTTTTCCACATGACTTACCAACCACTTTAATGTTGATAAGGGCTGAGTCCTCTCCAGCTTCATTCTTTAATGTTATTCTGAAAGGACCTGAATCTTCCCTCTCAGCTGTGTCAATGACCAGGCAGCTGCTGTCTGAGTATGTTTCTGCCCGTATTCTTCCACTGTCTGTGATCCACTAGGAATCAAAGTAAGCAGAGGGAAACATCATGTTTTCTGAATCAAAATATTCAAAGATCAAAGTTCAAGTGCATTACAGAACACTTCAACAAAAAGTTTCTGAACAGAAATTCACATTAAAGCTCAGTGTTTCACAAAATAGATAAACTAACCAGGTGATAAATAATTAAATAGCTTTAAATTACTGTAACTGTTTAGTACTCAGGTCAGCTGTTACATCTCAAAGGAAGGTTCAGTAGGATCACTTACCCTGTGAGAAAGAACATGCTTTAATCCATGCTTTAATGATGGAGAGTAGCAGAATCTTAAAAAATGATTACATGTAAAAGATTTTTAAAAGATTCTTAAAAAAAGAATCTTAAAGATTGAAATGTTATTCATACAGTTTAATGATGTGATGGATTGTAAGGGTCAATAGTTCGTCTTCACTGTTTTTAAAATGCTGACACATTTTTGAATAAGAACATCTTCTAGAGTAGCTTCTCGTTTGAACATGTCTGTAGTATTAATACTAGTAATATTTGAAAAATCCTGGTTAAAGATTTGATCAGATACGTCTGACAAATACAGCAGAAATAACATGTTGCATGTACCAGAATGAATATTTAAATGTGGAAAGTCTGGCTTTTTGGTATTATACTGTCAGAAGTGCATCTGAGCAAAGTTTACCCTGAAGACACCATATGCAAAACACTAATTGCCCAGGCCAACATTTCATTCTAGTCTTGGCACTTCATCAGAATTTATTTATTTCAAAACCGGACCTTACTATGGCTCCCTGTTAAAACTGCTATTCTGGATATTATATACACAGTAAGCAGCTGCTTGGTAGATTTTCATTAGATTTCTTCTTTGTCTGATATATCCCTCTCCATTTATAAATTTTACCCTTAACATTTGAGGGAGAAGAGTTTTTAAGTGCAACAGGGTAATGTATCCCCTTCTTATTTCCTGTCATGTCTTTACCACACTAAAGGTTATTTTTTGAGGACAAAAAACTCCTCATTGATCTTTAAAAACATTTATAATGCTTATGTACCTTATCCCCTCTACTCCACATGACTTTTGGTGTTGGCTCGCCAGTGATAGGAATCTCAAGTCGTAGTTTGCTTCCTGCCACTACTGTCACAGTGTTATTTTCCCCAAGACCATCAAGGTGAAGTTTAGGAGGATCTGAAAAAGAAGAAATGGTCCAAATTTTCATAGGACTGACACTTTGGACATTTGGGAACCTGGGAACAAGTCTGAGATATAGAGAAACCTGCTCTGCTCTTTGTATTTTCCTGATATTTTTACTCAGCTTTTATCCATTTGGAAGAAAAGGAGTGAAGAAGATTTTTTGGAAGAAAATAATTGATGAAGAATGAATCATAGCATGATAGAGATTTTGGAATATTTTTTTGGTCCATAAAAGAAAAATAAACCGTCATCCAGAGGCAGGATTGTTTATATTTAGATAACAAGTGAGAGAGACTTCCTGTGAGTGAAAATTGAAAATTTCCTTTGTAGACTTTTCACGTCTGGAATTGTCATGCTCCAGTAGTCATTATTCTTATATTTTAAACATTTTCTTAAACTAAGTACTTTTTCTGAAAATGAAAAGGTTGCTTTTGTTGCACTCCATGGATACTGAGAACAGCTGATTAACATACACTTACTTTAATATATTAGAAGATTTTATCTGTTAGCATACCCCTCCTCTTGTTGTTCCTAACCTTATATTTAACATAAGTACCTCACTTCTTTCAGTATCAATTACAAGCCATATTTTCTTAAACTTCGATCATTTATATGATCGAATTCAGCTACCCCAGGCATGTAAACTATGACCAGATCCTGAACACAGGCAAAATACTCTTACTAGCCTGATGTCAATTTCCAAAGTAGCAGCTCTGTGTTTTGAGGTAAGCACCTGCTCAGAAGAAACAAAATGATTGTGTTACATAATATTTCATACAGTTTTGACTTCCAAAGGTCAGAGAAAGAAATGTAATTTGTAACTAGTGCCAAGTACTTACCCACAACGTGTACTTTGCATGGAATATTAATATTATAAGCATCTGGTACAAACATGTATTCACCCTCATCATCAACAGCAGCACTTGCTATAATAAATCTGTGAATTCTGTTAACAAAATTGAAAAAGAAATCCATGTAAATTATTTTGAAGACTATTAGAGACTATGAGGAAAAATCAGAAGAAAAAGGTTTAGGATGTGTGAGTGTAACTGTGTAAAAGGTGCAAAACACAACCAGAAAACGGTATTATTTTTAAATCTAAATATTCTTAATAATGCCCCCAAATTATTTTGACCTTACTGCCTGATATTCCATACTAACAGCAACAGCAATGACCAGAAAAAAAGAATCACTTATATTTAGATGACTCAAGGATTTTATTGTCTTCCACAGCCAAAAGACACAGTATGAAAAAGGACAAGGAGACATGGCTTTTATGATCTTAAAACTAGCTATGTTTAATGGACAAAGTTTAGACAACACATAGATTAATATATAGTTTTCAGAGAAATGACCTTCATATTGTCACATCTTTACAATGTCACTTCATAAAAAATCAAATCAATACTCAATGTTCTTACCTTCCTTTGTGATAAAGCTTTACACGGTCACTGGCTTCAATCAGTTGTCCATTTTTGTACCATTTCCCTTCCACATTCTCAGATATCTCACATTTCAGATGGATTTCCTGTCCAAGCCTCACAGTCTGGTCTTCTAGTGCAAGTGATATCTTCAGCGGTCTCACTTAGGAAAAGAGAGGCAGAGATACTAATGTCAGTATCAAATACAGCTTATAAGAAATCCAAAATATCCATGCCCAAGTAGGAAAACCCAATCTATATTCACTAGGAATGTATCTGAATTCTGTCCCCTCTCTGGTGTTCTGTTGCTTATATCCTCTAGAATCCAGTAAGAAACTCTGAAGATGTGGAAGACCTGTGTACCCAGAGCTATGCACGTGAAGAGATTACAACCTACCTTTCCTGTGATCTAACAGTTTACATAGGTCTCCAAGATGACTCAAGATAATTTGGAGACTTAACAAAGTAGTTAATTACAAGTAATTACAAGCCTCTTGTGTCAGGCTCTTATCAAAGGGCATGCGGACAGTGTAAAGTTATTTCATACACTACTTCTTCTGTTTGCTAAGCTGCCTTAACTCACCCTGTGAAATCAGAAAGACAGTACTAACTTTTGTGAAACTTGAGCCCGAAAACTTCAACTTCCTGATGTCGTAGAACAGAGTTCAGGCTGAACACACAGTACTGTGCATATGCATTAAATATGCCTGGCTATAATCTGACATATGAAATAAAGAATGATGGAAAAAGCTGCATTTTATAGAAAGATAGCTGGAAAATTCTCAACAGAAGAAGCATGAACTTATCACTGTGGCAGATAAGATGATGGAGTTCAATAGCCATAGTAGATAGTTTACTGCTTGGTAAGAGAACAGTGTGAATTGTGTGTGCTTAGGATGTCATTTCGTATAAAATAGTTAGAAGCAGAATGTGTGTATTTACATTGTAAAGTTGCAGCGTGTAACAAAATTACTCCAAACATGAATCTATCTTGTTGCAAGACCAAATCTACATCTTCTTGCAAAATGACCATTTGACTTAAACCAAAGTGGCAGATTAATGACCATTTGACTTAAACCAAAGTGGCAGATTGTAAGAACATGTATGTTTTGCTAGAAACCACAAGTGTTTTAAAGATATATTCAAACAGTACTGAGGGAGCTACATAGCCTCATCTTAGTGCTTTTTTGTTTAGTTCAGATGGTCCAGATGCCTCACAACATTACACCTGGTTGTAGAATTGTTTTTGTGTTTTTTTTTTTCCAATGCACTTTTTTCCATCTTTTTATCTATTAAGTCTTGGTTTTGTCTTCCTGTGCAAATCTGAAAGGATTCAAGAAAAGCAAGTACTTCCCCCGAATCTTTCAGTTAGTTGACCTATTATATCTTTCCATGGATAGCTTTGTTTTCCATCTTCATGAGCTGATGGGAATTTCCGAGCAGGACTAATTCATTGCCTGTTACTGCAAACTGGAGATTGGCAGCTAAGAAATCACTAGGGAAGATAAAGCTTTCTTTAAACCATCAGGAAAAGGCAAGCAAATTATCTATTTCTGTTATTTAGCAAACTGTGACCATCAATATCAAGAGCAAGATATATCATACTTACAATCAACAGAAAGCTTAGCTTCTGATTGGCCTCCTGTTGTCATTACTGAGTAAGTTGCATTGTCATTTTTTGCAGCCTCCTCTATGATCAAAGTGTGTTTTTTGCCCTCAACCTTGATTCGATATCGAGATTTAGGATCATTGGTAAGTTCTACACCATTCCTAAACCTAACAGAGAAGAAAGAGTGATTATTTTCCCAATAAAAGTCCTGTGTGAGTAAGACTCTCATAGACTGAAACTTCTCAAGAAGACTTTGTAAGACTTAAGGCTTAAGACTTAAGACTTAATCATGTTAAACAAACTCGCCCATGAATGTGTAAGAATGTTTTTACGGTTACTACTTCACTGAATAATGTTCTCCTGGGAATTTTTAACTGGTACAGAAAATACTCTCCACATTTAGGTCTACAACTAAATTTTTATTTTTCCGGTCTCTGTCTCAAGGAGAACAATATCTTTACAAAGAATGGCTTACCATTTAACATTTGCATCATCCTCAGATACTTCACAGCTCAGTTCTACACGTTCACCAACATAAGTACTGGTATCCTCCAGGCCTTTGGTCACCAGAATTGGAGGATCTTTGACAAGATAAAATTACAGATTTACAATCTGAGAGGGAAAACTAAGTGAAGGAGGTTTTTAAAATCATACTATAAGAGGTAAGACTATCAACACCATGGGATCAAAAACATAAAGTCAAAGGCCACTTTTAAATGTTGGCATTTGAAGCTGAAATCAGTGCTGATTTGAGAGTACTTGGCACGGGTCAGTTGGACCATTATCAGAGTTGCCAAGTACCTAAGTATATAAGGGAAAGCCAATACACAGACAAATGAGTCTCCAAAATGGCTTTGAAACTATGAAGAGGACGACAGTACCTCTGGATCCCAATGGACAATATCAAACATAAAATCAACAGAATCTCCATTTCTGAGTTTTTACTAAATTACTTAGTACAGGATGAAGAAAAATGTTCAGGAATCACAACAGTGTAGATTAATTAATCACACTAATACAAATCCAAACATACACTGAGCCAGATCCTTCCTGTTATTTTGTTTCTTGCTACAATTTAAGAAACCATATCAATTTTTGCCAGCTGAAATGGGAGCAGACTGGTGTAGTTACCTCTCACAAACAGTTCTGTGGAGCATTTCTCATCACCAGCTGTTACATAATAGCGAGCGTCATCTGTCATTGTACAGTTATTGATGAATAAAATTCGCTGGTTACCTTTGTGCTCAAAAATGTATCTGTTTGAACAGAATACAGCAAAGATACATTAGCAAATTGTTGAATCTCTCTCTTTTTTTTTTTTTTTTTTTTTTTTTTTTTGTAATTTGTGTGTGTGTGTGTGTATAATCTTTTAGGGATTATTAGAGGTGTAAACCCTGGTTCTTACATAGACCTGGGATGCAATTTCCACGTTTCAACATAAAAAAATATAAGAACAATAATAGACGCTGTAGCAAAAAGAGCTATGGTTAGAGTGATAATGAACAGTTTCTGGCTTGTTCCAACATTCCAGGCTTACATGATACAAAAATATATTAATAAAAAAGCAGGCAGAATAAAATAGAGACTGAAACTCTAGATGAGTAAAGATGAAAATAACCAGTAACAGGAGACCATCTTCATTCCAACACTCTTAACATTTTTATGAAGTATAATAATAGCCAAGGTTAAGAAGTTAATGTTATTGGTAGGCCAGATGGCACAAGAGATCAGTAATAGGATAGGGGGTTTTGGTAATGGGATATGCAGCCTTTCACCTTTATGTCACCAGTTTAGATCTGCTCCAGGTTTGCAGTGACCAAAGCTCATTAGCATCTGACAGCTGCTTCAGCAGCCTGGAAGAAATGCACTGGAGCATTCAGTCCAGGTCCTTCTTCTGGAGAAGAATGCATGTCTGCAAGGCAGTTCTGAACTGCTCATGGCAGTTAAAGAAAATATAACACTTCTATTTTCGTTGTTGTTGTTAGTCATAAATATTAATCCAAATTCTTCCTTGACTGAAGCAGCAATAGAATTAAAGAGATCTGCTATTCCCTGTAGTAAGGTTTTTGGTTAATTACAATTTTTCGCTGGGCCTGAAAGATAAAATTGATGGGTTTTTGTGCTTTCAAACAACCTTTGAGGAACATACACTTAATATACAGTGAACATTTTTGGGTCATGAGCAATATAGCATATTTTAACTACTTTTTCTGTATAAGGAAATGTCAGAAATAAAATTGGTGCAAACCTGATCAAAGAGATCTATGAGAGACACTTGTCAAGAAAATATATATGTACCTATTTTATTGGTTACACACAATAAAACCACTTACTTTGCACTTGGTCGTATTTCTTGGCCATTTTTATACCATTTGAGTTCCACTGTTGGATCTGCTAGCTCCACCATGAATCTAACTTTGCCTCCTTTATCCACCTGATATGCAGGGTCAAGTCCTTTGGCAAATGCTGTTGTGGAAGTGAGATGTTATTGCAAATGAAGATCAGAAAGTAAGTAATATGAATGCTGAAATGATATTGCATAAATCTCATGGAAGTTATCAGAATATATACACACCATCTTATGCACCATTCTATGTTCTTGGGCTAGTTCAGATGAGTCAGGATTTTTTACTTTTTATTTTTTCTAGAAATGGTACCAATTAAACTGCAGAGTTATGCATCTTAGATTATCCCTATCTAGATAAAATCTCCTCGTGACTTTGCAGTATGACACAGTTCTGATTGGGATTGGATAGATGTAACTTTGACAGCTTGCTGAGACTCTACTTCAGAGTAAAACTGTTTGCAGCTGATGCAATGGACATCTACATCATCTACAGCAGAAAGGACCTCTCTACCAGCAATACCACTTGAATAAACATGAAATTTTAATCTAAAATTTTTGTTCTGATGAAAAATAAATGGTTTCTCTAAAAGCCAAACTAATTTTCTCAGTTCTCTCTGCATGTTGCAAAAGAATTGCAACTCGTGATAAATATTCTGGCTGTAAACACTTGCAAAAATCCATGAAATCAGGCAAAAGATGTCACTCTGTGAATCTTAGTGGAGCTTTTTAAAACAGATGAGATGTGCATATATAGATCAAGTTGTTCTGGGCAAGGTAAGGTCTGAACTCAAACATTTCAAAACATTTTAACATCAACATTTATCTACTGCCAGCTGTAATTGTTACACCCAAGGAAGCAGATAATCTGTGGCTCAAAAATAAATGGTGCCTAAAAAATATTGCCAACAGCTAAGTAATCAACTTCTGATAAGGTTTATATCATGCAAATATCTAATTACGGAAGACTAAACTTGTCGACACAGCAGTAACAGAACTGCAAAATTTGGACAGGATATTTTATTTGATGCGTCTTATTACAGTTTAAGAGATTTCAATTTATAGTAAAAGTAGTATGAGGTGAAAAACATCCTACTGTTAGCATGTCATACAGACGTTTTGCACTCCACATAAAGACAAATGGGCAAAACCTTGTCTACTGAAAAATCCTTATATGACTGGCAGCCCCATCCTCCTCATCTTGGAACTGCTGAGAGGGACCAGACAGACTGGTCCCAGGTGCTGATGCTTTTTTTCCATTACAACTTTCCAATACCTCCCTGAGGTTAACCTGGGTAGAAAAGAGCTTTCTTCAAGATGAACAATTCATATATCAGCTTCCAGACCTTTCCTTGCTCCAGACATATAGAGGTAGAGGTAGGGGTAAGGATAATACAGTAAGTTTGGTCTTATCAGGTGCATAGTTACGTTTGTCTACTGAACATAATAATATTCTGCCTTATCCATACCTGCACTCTTCTTCACCTCCCTGCGCATGCGCTTCAGACGCTTTAACATGCCTCTCAGGTCAGTGATACCATACTGAAAAGCAATCTTCTCATATTCACTGGGATTGGCATTCTTCAGGAGCTCCCATACATCTACCTCAGGTTCTTCTTCTTGCTGTTTAACCTCCCTAAGAGTGGCAAAATAAAATTATGGGAGAAGAGTTAGTGAGACCAGAATAGAGGGTGGAATTGAATCCATGGTGATGTTAGAAATTTTTTGCTCAACATTTGAAGGCCACCATTGTATTTTTTATTCCACTTTGACATCAAGCTTTCCAAATGTCTGTAAATAAATGAATCCAAGCCCCAGTTCCACTCAGTATATGCAGAATAGTTGAGAATGACATTCACACCCTAATTTACACTCCTCCAGGGCAGAGTTTGGATATAAGTTTTATTTCGGCCTTTTCTGATGTAATCAGCTGTGAGAAATGTTATATTTCTTCATTATAGTTTAGAAACTGCTTGGAAATGCAGTTCTATAATAGCATACCTGCTTAAATTGGTTTTACCTGTTGTAACTTTACTAGAATCACGGAAAATTTATGAAGGTACTACTAAGATCTAATTCATTCATTTCATAGTTACACAAAAATGCTTTTCAGTTTGGAGACCCTGTAACTGTTGCAAGTAGTGACCTATGAGAGGACATATTGAAATCTAAGGGAATCTGTGTCTGTTTATAGTTACACAGGTTCTGAGAGTCACTTAAATTTGGAGTATGAAAAGAAACTAGAGATTCACAACCAGCTTTGTCTTGCAAGATGGGTCTGATGGCTTCCTTGTTTGTCTCAGTCTTAAGAATGGGAAATGTTTTAGAGGCCTGTATGAATATCATCGCAGTTATCTTACAATATCCAATTTAATATCTCAAACTCTAGGCTGAGTCAGTCAACAGAAAGATGGCAGCCATTAAATGAGGGAAAAATGACACACCCTAATCAAAATGGCAGTTTTTGAGAATGACAGCTTAGCTCAAATTGTCCTGCTCAAACAGTCTAGAAAATGGAGCTGAAATACAGACATTTTTTTCTTCAAGATCATTAAGCTTAGAACAGGATCAGTCTGATTTGATCATATCAGTCAGATGAAATTATTTTTGAGGGGAGTTTTTTGATAATAGAATAAGAAAATAAATATTTGAGAAATCAACGAACAAAAAAGAGGCTGAGCTTTGCAGTGATAGTGATAAACTGTTGAGTTGAGCACTATAAAGTCACATAATTTTGTTTAACAATAATACAGAAGCAACACTGGAAATTAAACTGTTGAGTTGAGCACTATCAAGTCACATAATTTTATTTAACAATAATAGAGAAAGAACACTGGAGATCCCTGTATGGTTGTATGAGTAATTATGGAAGAATACTTTTTAGGTGTGAGATTTATTAATTTTCCTAATAAGCTAGCACTATTTTATAAGGAAAAATAATTCTGATTGAATCATATTTGAAATACTTACATTGTTATCTTAGAATAATTTTTAGAAAATCTATGGTATGTGATTTGATATTTTGGATTTTTTTAACTGTTTTTTCTGTGCTCTTGATTTCTGGAGAGTGACTATGTACTGTGAATGCTGGAGTTTTGGTGAAATTCCTTCTGCTTAACAACAAAATCAAGATCAGCTTGCAAACCTGTGTGAAAGCTGACACACCTGCTGGAGTGTCATTCTCCTCTCCCAGGACTGGCCACTTGCCACACTATCCCTGTCTGTTCTCAGGGGAGCGGCACTCCTTGAGAATTGAGAAAGTGTACCCCTTTAAATCAAGCATTAGCTGAGAATGAGGATCAATTAGAGTATCTTGATTTTCAAGCAGTTTGAAATAATTTGTTCCAGATTATTTTTTTCTTCTTGCATAACTGGAGAAGAAATTTTGACACAGAGCAAACCAACCTTGTTCTGAGACCATGATAGTTTCTGCTATGGCTAGTAGGCAAACAATGCTGCATATTTTCTAAGTGGATTGATCTCCCCACAAAAGTGCTTTTGGATCTTTTCCCTGAAAACGTGCATTTTGCTGAAAGATTTACTTTTTAAAAAAGGACCTAAATGTGTGAGTGTTTTTGAGACTTTGTACTTTTTGGATTTTCATGCTCTTACTGATGCTCTGAATTGATGAAGCAAAACATCACAGGGTGGCCTACTTGTATAAAAACTGTTTGGTCTTCCTGCAAGACCAGCACAAAGGCAATATATAGATTCTGAGCAGCTGGTTTGTTGTAGTTGTTTTTGTTTTTTGTTTTTCTTTTTGTTTGTTTTGTTTTGTTTTCAATAAAAGCAGCATTTTTTTTAAGTATTATGCACCACGAGTGAAAAAATTCTAACTCTCCTCTTGGTAGTATGATTACGCAAAGGAGAGGGTGTACACCTGCAAAAAATTCTTTTCAAAAATTGAATTTCAAACATGTATTTTCATAATTGAAATGGTAACTCATATCCGCTCTAGGGTCTAAGTAGCAATCTTTCCATTTAATTAAGCTCCTAACTAAGCAGCTGCATTTCAGTGCTTGAAGCAAGAAGGTGATGTACCAATTTCACCATTATTAAGTAACGGTGTTTATAAATTAGAAGTTTGCTTTGCCCATTAACCAGAAGATTCTTATATAACTATATAATATTTATCATATAAAACATTTTAGTTGTTAGTGAGGTTACAGTGATTCTTTTTCACACTTCTCTTTCCACAAAACTCCAAGATGTCTTACATGCAACTCATGTTGCTAATAAAACACACCACAGGCAATTATGAGAACTGTTAGGTTAAGTTGTATTAGCAGGATAAAAAATCAAACTGAAGATCCTAATTAGGGATGAAAAGATTTAAAAAACAAAAGCCGAGTGGATTTGAATTGGTTCAAGTAATGTTTTCTATTCCTCCAGCCTTCCTGTTCCTACTTCATTCTTTCTTCAGTTGCCTAAATACTCTCATTCCTATTATAGCCTGTGAACCTATTGTGAAAATTTAAAATGTAAATGATACTGTACATTGGGTTTTTCTCTTTCAGAGTCATTGCTTTTCATGGCAGATATTTTCAATGATAAATTTTGAAAATTGAGGATTTAAATATTTAGTATAGATGAAAGTTGTGTAAGGTCATTTTTTTTCTTTCCAAGAATTGTCTTAATCTATTAAGAATCCAAACTGGGTTTAAAGTCTGAAATAGCTAACGGCATAGCTATCATGTAATCAAATTCTCAAGGTGAACAAGAGAAACATGTCCATGTTTTTCCCTGTCAAAACATTTAGAAGTTAGTAGTTGAATGAACCATCACTGAATATTTGTGTGCGTATATTGTAACAGAAAGTTACAGAGAATGAATAAAAACCTCTACGGATTGAAAATGATATATAATTTTTTGTATCACAGTGCTAATAACACCAAATTAAGATGTATGTGAAGAGGTTAATGTAACCCTTGCATTTTTTTGCTCTTGCACCCGAATCCATTTTCTCAACTGCTCATCCCTGTGTAGGAAATTCTCCCCCTTGAGACTCCATGCAGACACAAAAGAAATAGCAAGTAGATTAAATGTTATTGATTTCTTTATGTTGTGGCTCACTTTTTTCTTGGTAGACTCAAGTCTGAATTTTCTTTTCAGCACAAAGGTACAATTAAATGAACATTTGCATATTAAAGCATGAGAATGATAGTTAGAAACACTGAAAAAAAAGAA